>CM040754.1:2302937-2347955 GCA_022829145.1 Albula goreensis
TTTTATAAATGCTTTTTTTCTTGATGGTTCTGTGTACTTACTTCTTTAGTTTCTAGAGTTTCAACGGTGGCTTTGCCTCCCTCTCTACTAATGAGTTTCCCTTTGAGGTACATCTCCTTGGGCTCAGCCACAAAGAAGGCTGTTTTGGCGTCAAAGGGAGTGTTCTGGGCCTCAATCCTCTCCCTCTCAGGCTTCCGGAGGTAAATGGCCGCCGGGCCAAAGGCCTCCATCTCCGCGTCTGTACTCATGATGGCACTTTACTGAAGAAAGCACATATTATCAAGATGCAGGCCTTTTACTGTTTGTGGCTGAGTAGCTTATGAAGTAAAAGTAAGTAAATAATGAGTATTGCTTATTTTATTGTGGTTGTTAAATATGAATATGATCCCTTTGTGTTTGTTTTAGGTCTTGAAGATTTAGAAAATTTTCATGGAGTGAACTTCCATGAAAATAGTTAGTCCTGGAAGCTTTCGCCAGATAGCTACACATGTTTTTGTTTTTCAGTCTGTGTCGGGATGAATATGCAGGGAATTATGTGGTAACTAATTCTGCTTGTAGATTTCTGTGCAGTGGGATGCTCATTCAGCAGTTTAATTTAGACCTACCTGCTTTGATGCCAAGAGACAAAGATGGTATCTGTGGCTGTTGAATGCTGAAAAATAAAGGTGTTGCAAATCATTAGTAATTAATAATCATTAATTATTAATGAGTAATTATTCTTGATCATTTGTTGTTCTTATTTTAGGGTAAAGCCTTTCGTTGTTTTGTTAAGGAAATGGAAAAATACTGGTAATTGGCAATTTACTTGTAAATACTGGTTAGTGCTCCATCATCTAAATGTGTGTCTTAGTATAATTTAAACAACATCAAGTGTACAACTATTTCATGCAGACATCTCTTTTAAGGTCTGTAAATCTGAAATCTGTCAAACATTATAGTACATCTCACTTACCTTTGCTGGGTGCCAGTCAGTCACTGGGGAAGCCAGAGCTGCATCTTTTATAGAGAGATTTGTCTTCACTCAGCAGAACTGAACTGCTCTATTTGGTCATCTATTTTTACCCTCACACCAGTTATCACACGTCTGTAGAAGTGGCTCTGATATTATTTTTATCTTAAGATAAATCATAATAATGGGCATTCATGAAGTAATATTATTTTATGTTGCATGTTATTGATGTAAGAGTCAATAGGAAACTGGAATGCATAAAAATAATTTACATTTATTGTTTCAATACAATAATCTGATTCATAAAACTGTTTTGTCTCAACTGCATTGTCTTGTTTTCTCATGTTTCTTCATGAGCTTATGAGCAAACTTAATCATAAATACATTTTAAATCCACCAATTTGGGTTATTTCTGAGTTTTTAATAGAATTATTGAAGTTTATATTATTTTTTTTATGTGGTTAAGTCTGAACGCTGGAAGGTGGGAACTAATCCACATTTCTCTGGCATGAAAGGAGCTTAGATCAGCTGTGGAGACCCACTTAAGTTACACTGGGTATAGTACTGCAGTACTTTTACAGAGCATACAAATAATAATTTTTGGAGTTACTATTTCCATTCCCTCAACTTTCTGTGGAATGAAGTAATGACACATTACTGCATGAATGACTATCCAATGAGGATTTCAGATTGTAACTTGAATACAACCAAATTATGCTCATTTTGTCAAATATGACTCATTTATAGGAAATGTATGTTTTATCTCATGAACATGGAAATATATTTTCATATGCTGGGTATATCAGTATATCAGTCTGAAAAAAGTCTTCTAGCTTCACAATAACATATAAATACAGTGCCCTCCAAAAGTATAATGGTAGAGTGAAATCTGTTATCTTTCCTATGTAGTAAAGGAATTATGTATAGTCTGGATTAGAGTCCTTGCCATTCTTAGAGATAGCCTTCCTTTCAAATCCATGTGTGTTGATTTATTATATTTTTTGCAGTCGTACTTAAAAAACAAGCTTATACTTTGGGAAAACACAGATAAAGAAATATTTTTGTAGGTGTGTGAGAAATATGTTCTGTAGTGTGGCAGTGTGTGATCTGAGTGATTTGTGTTTCACACTCAGAGAGTTGTCAGCTATGAATTAGGAATCGATATGTTTGGTAGTCCAATCCACAAATTTTCAACAGACAGTGCCTGCGGAGCATTTTCACCTGGCCTGCAAGTGTTTCACATGCCTCCTTAATGGAGCAGCCTCTGCTCCTACTGTTATTGTGAAACTAGCCTGTATAAAAGTGCTACCGCAACAGAGCGATAACGAACAACGCATGCCACACAAAGACCGAATAAACTTTGATTTTGACAGCAATAATAAAATGAATGTAATTGCTAGTAATTGCAAGCATACAGTGGAAAAGTTTGGTACACGTGGGTTTCAATGCCAACGTCCCACGTAAGTGTGTGCTACGTAAAGTTCAAATTGACAACCAATCGGTGCTTGCCATCCAGACAACCTCATCTGCTCAAGAGAGCGTGATGGCTGCGTCTCTACAGGTGTTATCGTCAAAAGCAAATAGCCTTTTGTTGACTTGGAGTTAGTGGAGACATGTGCAAACGGTATGATTAGTGAAGTGCTTAGTCATGACCCCAAAACAAAAACACAGTCACAGAACTTATCTTAAATTTCCTGTTTTCTCAAATCATAAGGCTCACATTTCATTTTATGAACCTGATGGTAAATCGTAAGCTGTAAGCCCACATTAACTAAACTTTATGACTTACTCATGAAAATGTTAGCATTATATCCTATTTTAGTATATTAAACAACATTATATTATATTATATTATATTATATTATATTATATTATATTATATTATATTATATTATATTATATTATATTATATTATATGCCTGTGATATAATATATTATTATTATATGATTTGTGCTCAACTGGCCCTAATGTAAAGGTGCACTAATGTAAAGGTGGCCCACCAATGATATTAACTGAAAATTCCTAGTCTAACCTCTAGCAGGTATGTCTGCTAGTTATGTATTCTACTGTAGCCTGTTAGCTGCGCTTAACTTAGTTGCATTGAAATCACATTGTTGACATTCATATGAAGGCTTTCATTGGCTCTGCCCACATATAAAATGCATTCCAGCTCATGCGAGGCATTTACTTCCAAATTGTTAGCTGGATGGGCAAAAGCAGTCACTGTATTTTTAATGTTGTTAACATGTGATGGCAGTATCATAGAAGAAGCCGAGCCACAGCATTTGCTACATGGCTTCACTTGCTTATAGCAAACAAATGTAGTCCCAATATGTTGAATTTAATGTTATTTTGAATTTAATTAAAATATTTAATAATGCTTATCCTCCTGCAAGGAATGACAGATTTCAACAGTTTTCATGTTCTGCCCAGCTCTTTCGATTGAGGCATGCTCAACTGCGACAGCACAGACAGTACTCTGTACTCTTTTTGGACCCAATACATCTTGTCTAAGCATCCTTGTGTATAGTCTGCATATTATTAATAATTAATTGAAAAGAAGAAGAGCAGGAGAATAAGGAAGCGTCTGTTTAATCCATCTCTCCCCTTCATCATCCTGCCCCTTTATTCTCTCCGGAGTAAATTGGACTTGCTATATGCCCAGTGCCAACTGGAAAGGGCTTTCATCATTGCCCTGTCCGAGACCTGGCTTGATGAGTCAGTCTCCAATGCCAAGGTCAGCCTGGACAACTTCACCATCATCTTCACCCACTAGGTGGTGGGGTCTGCCTCTACATCAATAATGGGTGGTGTAACAACATCAAGGAGGATGCCATTACACAACTTCAAGGCTCCCTTGAAGTGCCATGCACTAACTGGGGCAGTTTTGATGGATAAATCTGATGATAAATACCACCATACCAGTTAAAACAATAAAGAAATATCCCAACTCCAAACCCTGGATCACTACCGAAATTAAACAAAGCCTGAAAGAGAAGCATAAAGTTCTTAGGCTCAAAGACTGGGCAAGCCTCAAGACTGCAAACTGTAAATTTGAAAATAAGGTTCTTGGGCCTCTGGGGTGGCTCACAGGGTAAGATGCTTGCCTGGGAGCCCTGAGGTCTGGTGTCCAAATCCTGGTCTCGGCATTGCCAGCTGTGGATCTGGTCGCTCCCTTCAGGATGCCTGGGATGGTGCAGCATCAGCTCCCCATCCACTTGCCAAAGGAATCAAGGCTCTGTCCTTGGCCCATCTCTGTTCTCTTTATACCCATTCTCTTGGACCTGTCAAGTCCATGGCTTGTCCTGCCATTGTTATGATTCTCACTGGTCTCCGTTCAGATCTCTGCTTGCCTGGGGGATATCCAGAGCTGGATGGACACCCACCATCTTAAGCTCAACCCAGACAAGTCAGAGCTCTTCTTCTTTCCGGCTCCACCCTGTCCTCTGCTGGACCTCTCAATCTCACTGGGTGACACCATCCTGGCACCATCATCCTGCGTCAAGTACTTTGGAGTGGTGTTCTACAACAAACTGACCTTCTCCGAGAGCATGGCAGAGCAGATGCTGAGTGTGCAGGTTCTTCCTGTATAACGTCAGTAGAATCCGTCCCTTTCTCACCACCTACTCCACACAGCTGCTAGTCCAAGCAATGGTATTCTCCTGCCTGGAATACTGCAACTCCCTCTTTGCTGGCCTTCCAGAAGGTCTTCAACCTTCCCAGATATTGCCACGTCACTCCACTCCTTGCTGACCTCCACTGGTTACCTGTCTCAGCATGCATCAGATTTAAAACATTGGTGCTTGCCTTCCAGGCTATCAGGGGCACGGCCCTGTCCTTTCTTCAAGAGACTATCAGACCCTACACGCTTTCCTGTTTGCTCTGGTCTGTGTCTTCAGCGTGCCTGGTGCCCCCTCCTCTGCGTGCCTGCACTTCCTGGTCACATCTGCTGTCTGTTCTGGCTCCTCTTTGACCTTCCTACAGAGGTCAAAACAACACATTGTCTGTCCACCTTCAAGTGCAGATTGAAGACTCCCCTCTTCAGGACACACCCCTCTTCTTCCCTCCCTTGCTACCCTACGTAGCCATAGTTCCACTTGCAGCAACCTAATTTTGTTGGCTTGGGATTGTTGATGATATGACTTATTTTTCGTTTGGTTTCTTCAACAGGTCATCCACAGGGTTTAGTCCATGCTAACCCTTCTGGCACTTGAGACTTTTACTCCCCTAGCACTTTAACACCCTCATCCCAAAAAAAAAAAATGCATATTGTGTTGTCACCTTCAAAACAATGTCAGGAACCCCTTCACTCCAGCATCCCATCCTCATCAATAAGGAAACAGGTGAAATGGTTGAAAGTTTCAAATGTCTTGGACTATCACAATGGACTCAGCTTAGACCAGTGTACAAATGACTTTCAAACAAGGAGCCACCAAAGAATATCAGCCATCCGTAAGCTTAAAGGACTCTGTTGCCCCCTGTCTCCTCCTACTGTTGTACCAAGTATTATTCAACCAATCCTACTCTACTGCTCCACCTGTTTCTTCAGTATGGTCTCAAGTCACAAACCGGCTCAAACTCACACGCGTTACCAATATTTCTGCCAAGATAAAAGGTCTCCCCATACCCACCCTCTCAGAGCTCAATTGTAAGGCTATTGCACACATTGCCAATACAATAGCACAGGACATCACACACCCACTCAGTCGCCCCTTCACTCTGCTGCCCTCTGGCAGGCTTGCTTTGGAAAAAGCCCAGTAGGGCCATAGCAACCCTAAACGGTGTGCCTCACTGAGAGAATCGCAGTGGTTAACGTTTGTAGTTGTTTGTCGCTGTCGCGTGCTGCTGTGTGTCAAGTGTATATATATATTTTTGCTGGTTATTGTTGTGTGCTGTTCTGTAGCAAGTGTAATGTTGCTGTATATATATTCCCTGTGTGTTTTTGGTGTGGTACAGTGCTGTGGAAAAGAATTTCCCCCCGGGGACAATGAAGTCTAACTATCTAGGGTTAAACAACCAAGGAGAGTAATGCTGCTGCCACTTTGTGTGCATCACAATAGGATGTTTAAGGAAGCTGTATAATATTGTGAAAGATTGTATCGCAATACGCTACTGTCGCGATATTATCTTACAGCCTAACTGACAAATGTGTGGCCCTGATAAGTTCATAACAATTCATGAAACCCTCCTGGAAGGAATGATAATTAAGCAGGAATTTTCTTGGCCAGTATGTAGAGGTACAGAAGTACAGTTTAGAGTCTCAGTTGAATCAGACTCTCCATGCTCTTTTACATTGCTTAACTATGAGAGCCAATTTCAATATGCTTGTATTCTGTGTGGAACAACAATGTAAGTTATTGTAGAAAAATTTTATAGGTGTTTTTTGATAGGTTATTCATGATTGTGCTTAAATTAAGTTGTATATTGATTCTTTAAAAGTTCATTTAAATAATTGTGTACTGTCACTTTAAGAGAGGAAGTCTTATGGAACAACACATTTTTAGTCAGATACATATTTTGAGCTCATTAAAAATGTTTCTCTCAGCCATATATAAGCAGTGGACCTGCTCAGTTTCCTGATCTTCATCTCTAATCTTTGGTCAGGATTCAATCAACACTTGTCCTTAACATTTGCTTTGAATAAGAGCGTTTTTTGTTAATTTTTCATAATGTTTGTTAATTTTCATAATTGCTGAACTTGCAAAACTGTGTCAATGAAAATAAAACCAAACCATTGCATTTAATTGCACACAAGTATTTTCCAGATGAAGTTGAGAGCATTTCTGTCTGTTGCCAAGTAAATAAATACACTTCTGTAGTCTTAAGTTGGGACAAATCCATGTTTTTAATGGATCCTGGTGCTATTTACGAACCTACTTTAGCTGTGGAGATGTAATAAAATGTCACTGGTGTAGAGTTGCAGTTACTCTTGCATGTCTTACATTTTTAAAACTTGGTTAATTTTCAGAGTTCAGAGTTGTGCTGACTTTAGCATTACAAACACAACATGTTGGAAGTTATTCACCCCAGACTGTTTTCAGCTGTCAGCTGTACCTCAGCTTAGCCGGGCACTTTTTTGTATGCCCTCCAAGTTGTAATTCACAATGTGGTTAAAGAAGACCAAGAAAATGAAGTTGGTTTAGTGATATTTTTCAAGTCAGGGTGTGAGACAAAAAAAAATGTAGAAAATTATTTAAATTATTAAACTGTTTTATACTATTACCACAATGAAGGAAAGGCTTTTAGTTTGCCTGAAATGAGGATCTTACAGCTATGATTCTGAGAAATGTGCAGGTCACTACAGAGAGCAATCTCACCAGCTTGACTCCTAGTTTTCACCGGCGAGAACGAGCCACTTGTCGCCTCACAAATGGCCATTGCCAGTAAAGGTGTGTCTGGGATTTGAGCGCCCAGTCGCAGGGTTCATGCCTGCTTCCCAAACAAATATCTTTTTTATATCAATTTTTGATTGATTTGAGTTAGGCTGTTTTAACAACTAAGGATCAATTTTAGGATGTGTAGACTACTTCTTTTTATAATGTTAAGAACATTTTGGCCAATGATTTCTGGATCTAAAGGTGCAAATATTGGATGTGTTGTTATATAGGTGCATTAATCTAAAACTCAGTCAACTGAGATGAACAAAATACATGAAAACCATAGGATTTATTGTGCTAAAAAAGGTATGTTTTTAATTGATCTGTTGATAGACCAACAACTGAAATTTGTGAAGTCTTAAAACAAACATGAAGAAAGGCTGGGGTGTGTGTGTTGAGCTGTCAGTAGAGAGCTTCATAAGCTGGGCTTCCAATGGAGTGAGAGGGCCTTGTCTACAGCTGCAGCATCCATTAAGGATGGGCCCAAAACCCACAGAGCTGAGTCACAGAGTGGGAATACAGCTGAGTCAAGTGCTGGATAACAGTATTAGAAATATCAATGTGATGAGAGCCCTCCAAAGTGGTATCATAACCATATTGGATTCTCCTGATCTGAAGGATGACTTTCCTCTTTCACCCCTTGGTCTTGTCGAACACCAGAAAGACTGTGCTATGTCTTCTCTGCCTGTGTCTGCTGGATATGCTAATTTTGCAAAGAGACAATGGAGAACATGTCCTTCTGAAAGGCACCCAAACTAACTTTGAAACAGTTGCGGCTAAGGGTCGACATCCGTTGTCTCACTTAAATTCAAGGGGTTGTTGCAAATGAAGGAATGAAGGAAGCAATTTTCCTCAATTTGCCTCATGTGCTCTCTGCTGTTTCATTCAAAAGCAGTATGGCATTCCACCACCCCCACCCCCATATCCATTGCGCAAGGCAGAATGAGATCCTTTGCTAATGTCAATGGTTTCTTGGTACAAATCAAGTGCACAGCCACCAGGATGCTCACTTTTAGAATGGCTTCCCATTGACTGGTGAGTGTAGTTCTGCATTTCTGTTGCACTTGAATCCCATTTCATATCGTTTTGTTTTTTTCACACACAAAGGGCATTTTGTAATTTCTTTTTATGTCTCTCTAGCTTTTCTGGCTTGAAGATACTATTTTACCAGGACTTACCAGCGCATTTGATGCATTGTGGTTTTTGGCCACAGGCCAACATCACAACCTACTGTGGAGAACAAAACTGTAATTTATTCAGTCTCCAGTTGCAACCATTTGGAGCCCTGTGCTAAATAAATTGTATGATAAAAAATTTTATGTATTATAAATTGAAAAAAAAATGCAACTATGCAGAAAACAGCTTCTGTTTTGGGAATTAGAAATGAGCAGAAATATTCATTTCAATTTCCAGTTTAGATATTGCATCAGTTTACTGGAGTGTTTGGCAGTGTTGTTTGGTAAGATCCCCAATGAGTCATACTGCAGGGTCAAGTTGAAATTTGGCCAAGGATAGACTTGATGTGATTTGGGTCCAGAATTTTGGAACATAAGTCAGTTTGTAAAAAGCATGTAAATAAGCATCAGATACTCCTTCATTGTACACAAGCTTCAGTGTTGGGAATTGCCATGAGAAATAGTCCCTTCTGGGTTTAGTTAGTTCTAAGCAATACTTTAAACTGTGTAAGTTGTGTTTTCCCATGTCTCCCATTTCTCATTTACTGCAAGAAGAGGTCTATATTTTTGAAATCACTTTCTCTTTTGCTGATAAGGTTTGAATTATGTCACTCAGGGGTAAGCAGTGGGGCCAATGCTGGTAACAGTACAGCCCATTATGTATTTATTTTTGTGAAATAAGCCAGGAACCTCAAATTTAGAAAGCCGAGTAGTGTTTCCTCTAAGTATTTGTGACTAGGATTTTGTCCAGCAAGATTACACAGTTTAGTTGCAAGCTGTATCACTGAGTGTGGAACCTATTTCATGGGAAAGATGATATGTTACTGGCAAAAGTTAATATTTGACATATGACAGTGTGAGCTCATATATTCAATAAAAACATGATACTCAATCTCATCCTTAAAATTTTATTCTTATAAGGACTAAATACAAATATAGCTGCTTGGTCAGCAATGCTGCCAGAAAATGACTGTTTCTCATTGAGTGCTGTCAGCTTAACTTTGGAGCAAGTTTTAAACTGCCTTTAATACTTAACTGCTGTACACCTCCCTATCTTAGCCCTGGTGGTGCGATAAGCCTTGCCCTCGCAGTGCTGGAAGCCTGTCATTTAAGAAAAAATATTATATTATTACTGTTCTACAATGTTCTAAATGATCCAAATAATTGGAAAGGAAGGACTGTCTTGCTGCCTGAAAGAGGCAAGTATTCCATTCAAGTTGGTTGGAGTACTTGTGTGTGGTTTTAGAATATAGTGGATGAAATTATTACCATGCGTACATAGAGGTGTGTGATTTTTACTGTAAAGTACTCATGAATATGCTGAAGTATGTGTTGGATTTAATGACTTAAAGGCTTTCAGGAGACTTCTGTGATTTTTGAAAGCATAAATAGGTGAATATCAAGTTAAAGCAAAACAATTATAGAAGTTCACATATGTAAATGCTGGTATTGTTTTTATGGCATACCATGGGTTCTGCACCATTAGATGGCAATGTAGTAATATAATAATTTCATAATAATATAACAGTTTTATAATAATAGTGTGATAATAATAATGTTTGAAAATGTGTTAGTTTGTTTTTTGGTTTGTAGGTACATTTGCTAATGATAACTGCAGTACTGAGACAAATGTCATGGGTTGTCAAAGTGACCTGGTGGCAGTGGGATAATGGCTTTTGTCTGGGTAGTTGTGATAGCTCTAGAAAATTATGAGCAGGCAGTGTGTGTCTTTGCATGACAGATGGTATGTTTTTCAGATATCCTTTTATGTTTTATGTTTTCCTGTAATTTCCTGTTTGGCCACATTGATTTATTTAGTATTCCCTTCATTCTGTCACGGAGGTAAAACTGAGAGCTCAATCAGGTTAATTAAATTTATTTCAGCTTTTTGACATGAATTTTGTGTGTGTATACAATGTAAAAACACAAATAAATGTATTAACTAATTCATTCCAGTTCCCCGGGGGTTCATATTGTACACTGGTTTTTGTTTGTACATATGACTTAATTAATAACATTATTTTATTTAACCAATTTTTTTTTTTTTTTGGAAATGTTTTCTTTCTTCCCGCTTTTTCCCACCCTGACCAAGGCCAAACTGTTTTGTTTACAACAGTGAACTGCTCTTACCGAGGAGGAAGAAGAGGCACGCAATTTCTCTGATTCACATGACGACTGGCCCTCTCTTTTTCCCCACGCTGGAGGCATGCCACCAGTCACACTGCCCATATCAGTGGAGGATTACACAGTCAACCTATGTTCGGTTCGTACACCTGCAGGTGCCTGGCTGACCAGGAGTAGTTACTAGAGAGCAATGAACAAACAAACTTTAACTAAATATCCAGACTCCCTGTGGTTTCATTAAGGCAATTCAATAAACCTGGTGATCATGCTGTAAATTCCACAGTTTCAAACACTTACAGGAAATGTGTGCGTGATCTTTATGTTTGTTGACAAACATTTCTGTGTGGAAATTAAGAATGCAAGACAAGATGAAAATGTGCTTACATACCTTTATTGACTGATGGCTTACATGAGAACATGTCACAAGAACTTCATATTTTATGAATTCTTGTCACTATGTCTCCTCTGGGTTTCATTCTTTTAAGCTTAGTCTTCATATTTTATGAGTGCTTGTCACTGCATGTCTGTGGTGGTTCTTTTCCTACTCAGCTTCTTTTCCCTTAAAATAAAAATTGAATTTAAGATTAATTACTGTTTAAGTTGTGCAAATAGGCAATTTTTATAAATTCAAAATTTACTAAAATCAGCCCTTAATAATCGGTAATCTACCTTTCCAGCGTCCCGGCTCTTGGCTCTCAGCTTGTTGACCTGGGACTCAGCGATGTCGGCACGCTCCTGAGCTTCCTCCATCTCATGCTGCACCTTCCTGTACCTGGACAGGTGAGTGTTGGCTTGTTCCTCCTGTGAGAGCGAGACATTTCACCAGTCAAATTATTGCACAATAATTGCTTTTATACAACTGAAATGTTGTGTTAAAGTTCAAAACTAAACCATTCAATCACTATAATTTAAGGTTTGAGCAAGACATCAGGCACTTTTCAAAACAGGAAATCATTGTAGCTTTGTACTTACAGATTCCTCAGCTTGCCTCTTGTAGGCCTTCACTTTCAGCTGCAGTTTGTCCACCAATCCTGCAGTCTGGTGACGTTCTTCTTGTCCTCCTCAGTCTGGCAGAGAGTAAACATTGAGAACAAGTCCATGCAAGGTTTCTGTTAGTTAGTAGATGCTATGTTCAGACAATTAATAATGGTTACAATCTGAGAAACAGGAATTCTGCTGTTGAAATTCTGGTTTAACGTATAGCTATAAAGGCCTATTTTTGGGAAACTGAAAGTAATGAAGGATTTTTGCTTGCATAGTATAAAGTCTTACCTGGTAGGTGAGCTCCTTGACTCTCCTCTCATATTTACGGACACCTTTAACTGCATCAGCTCCACGTTTCTGTTCATTATCAACTTCAGCTTCCAGTTCATGTACCTTGAATAAAAAAATATAAACATATATTTTATAGCAATGTTAAAATACACAGCTGGTAGATGTGACCACTATTACTTATGTCAGTGTACCCAACAGAAAGATTACCCTTGATTCCAGTTTCTGGAGCTGTTTCTTTCCGCCCTTCATGGCCAGGTTCTCAGCCTCATCCAGACGGTGCTGCAGGTCCTTGACTGTGACCTCCAGGTTCTTCTTCATCCTCTCCAGGTGAGCACTGGTGTCCTGCTCCTTCTTCAGCTCCTCTGCCATCATGGCAGCCTACAGTTTTGGAGTCAAAAAAATACAAAAATGATTTTAATAGTATTCTCATGGTCTTGAGGTGCATTCAGGTAAAACTGAAATATGTATCACTCACATCAGTGATGGCCTTCTTGGCTTTCTCCTCTGCATTTCTTGCTTCCTGAATGGTGTCATCCACTTCACCTTGAACTTGAACAAGGTCAGCTTCCAGCTTCTTCTTGGTGTTGAGAAGGCTGGTATTCTGAACAAAAAGTGAAGCTTTTAGTTTGTCTTGTTTTTCTGTAGTTTTACATGGTCAGGTGAGAGCAAATCAAATGGAATACCTTATTGACTCACCTGGGAGTGCAGCAGACCCACACGCTCGCTTGCATCTACCAGCTCCTGCTCAGCCACTTTGCGGCCTCTCTCTGTCTGCTCCAGGGCAACCCTCAGCTCTTCAATCTCAGCCATCATCAGGTTGTTCCTGCGTTCCACCATGGCAACCTGTTCCTTCATGTCCTCTTGTCCTCTGACTGCATCATCAAGGTGCAGTTGGGCATCCTGATAGAGAGATTAATCATATTAATTTTATATAAATGCCTCAACATGATGGAGCTCAGTGCTGTCACTGTATGTATTTTATAATTGTACCTTGAGCTGTCCTTGGACGTTCCTCAGTTGCTTCTGGGATTCAGCAGCCTGGCGGTTGGCGTGGCTCAGCTGAATCTCCATCTCATTGAGATCTCCCTCCATCTTCTTCTTGACTCTGAGAGCATCATTCCTGCTTCTGACCTCAGCATCAAGAGTACTCTGCATGGAGTCAATAACCCTCTGACTGTTCCTCTTGATCTGCTCCATCTCCTCGTCTTTCTCTGCGAGCTTCCTGTCAATTTCACCCTTGACCTGGTTAAGCTCAAGCTGGACACGGAGAATCTTGGACTCTTCATGCTCCAGAGTTCCCTGAAGAATGAAAAATGCAATAAACATGCAGAATTGAACTTGAACAACCTGTTCAAAAAATGTATGGTTACAACTGAAAGTTACTGTTTCCAGTTCAATGTTGTAGAAACTGCATTATTGAACGTAGCTAAATCATGAAAAATGTTTGAAAGGTTCCTCATCAGAAACAAAATACATATCTATGGATATATATACCTCTGCCTCTTCAAGGGCAGTCTGGATTTCTGATTTCTCAGTCTCCACAGTCTTCTTTGCCTTCTCCAGCTCATGGATGGTCTTTCCAGTCTCCCCAATCTGTTCAGTCAGGTCAGAAATCTCCTCTGCAGGGAATACATTCATTTTTATATAAAATTTTTATTATCTATTCTTCAGCATCACCATTTAATTTCAATGTGGGGTATTGATTTGGTGGCAATATTATTATTGCCGGACCCTCTGGGTACAGAAAAGGCCTTGTCTTTTACTGATTGACTGACTGAATGAATGTTGTACAAGAGGGCATATGTAGTGTACATTATTTTTTGACACATGCTTATGTAGAGTTTCAAGTGCTGGGATTGGTCAATGGTTGACATTGGTCTCGCTCCTGTCTGGTTAAACCTCAGGAAGAAGCAAGACTACTGATTTCTGGTTTAAATGAGACAGTTTCTACCAATAGAGTCACATGATTCTCTTTGTACAGACTGAAGACATTCCGTAAAGCAATAAAATGATGGCACTTTCTGTATGAGTTTTGCATACGCTGCAGGTTCTTGTTCTCTCTCTTCAAGGTCTCCAGATGGTCCAGAGCTTCTTCATAGGAGTTCTTCATCTTGAAGAGCTCAGTGCTGAGAGAACGGGCCTCTTTCTGAGCCCCTTCCAGCTCTGCTTGGCCTTCCTCATACTTCTGCTTCCATTCTGCCAGGACCTGGAAACATTGGAAATGTCAAACCATTAATAATTCCTCCAAATGACCTGATTATAGCAGATGATAGTGTTGTAAAGCATAGGTCTCATTGAGTCCTGCTTTGGTAACATTAGATCTACCTTGTCAAAGTTCCTCTGCTTCTTGTCAAGGTTGGCAGCCTGAGCATTTGCCCTCTCCACATCAATCATGAGGTCCTCCACTTCACCCTGCAGTCTCTGCTTGGTCTTCTCCAGAGAGGCACACTTGGAGTTCACAGCCTCAATGGACTCTTCTGCATCCTGCAGACGCTGTGCAAGCTTCTTCCTATATAGAGTGAAATTTTCATTAAGCTTTTACTATGTGACTGTTCAATATTTAGGGAATCTAGAATAAAACTGTATAAACATGTTGAGTTACTTGGCCTCCTCCAGCTCCTCAGTGCGCTGGATAGCATCAGTTTCATATTTGGTTCTCCACTGAGCCACCTCGCTGTTGGCCTTGGACATTCCACGCTGCAGCTCAGCCTTGGCCTCCTGCTCCTCCTCAAACTGCTCCCTCAGCAGGTCACAGTCATGACGGGCTGATTGCAAACCGTGGGCCAGGGCATTCTTGGCCTAAAAGTCAATGCAGGAAATTTAAATTGAATAAGAATTTTAATGAATACATCAGAATGTCCTAGCTGATAATTTCAGGTGGATTTTCATACAATTTCATTGTAAATGAACAATGGTAGATATTTTCTTTTGGTTTGGACAAAGTAATGAGTTGCCATTAAATTAATTTAAACAGATTCAGGGGAACTGGATGGTTTGTCAGGTGGAAGGATGGTGTGAGGACATTTATGCCCATTATTATACAGTGACATTTTGATTTCATGGCCTGTTACCTTGACTTCCTCTTCAATGTGCCTCTTGAGCTCCTCAATCTGCTGTGTGTAGGCTTGTTTGCCTCTGGTCAGCTGGGAAACAAGAGCTTCTTTCTCCTCCAGCTGGCGACCAAATTCACCTGAACAAACCAAAGGATTGTGGTGTTCCATCATATTTTTATAACATTATGTTATTTACCTTTAAAAGGTATTTTATATTTTGTAGGTACCATTTTCAGTTTGGAGTCTTGCTCTCTGTGCACTCATGTCATTCAGCTGGCGCACATGCTCGTCACTCTTGGCCTTGAGTTCACTCAGCTGGTCCTCAAGGGTACGGCACATTTTCTCAAGATTGCCCTGTTGAAAAGTAGTTTATTTAGAGTTGTTGTCAATGAATGAACTACTTGTTTGACAGTAATAGGGCTTCTGCATACCTTTGTTTTGGCAACAGCCTCCATGTTGCTGGACAGGTCATCGATTTCCATTTTGTATTCACTCTTCTCCTTCTCCAGCTTCTGCTTGACACGCTGAAGGTTGTCGATTTGCTCTCCCAGCTCTGCCACGCTGTCGGCCTGCTTCTTGCGGAGAGCGGCAGCTGTGGCTTCATGCTGCAGGGTGGACTCTTCAAGATCACGGCGCAGCTTCTGGAACTCAGCTTCACGCTTCTTGTTCATCTCAATCTGAGCAGCAGTAGCTCCACCAGCTTCTTCTAGCCTCTCACTGATCTCCTCAAGTTCCCTGGAGAGATCAGCCCTCTGCTTCTCAACCTTAGCCCGAGCAGCACGCTCAGCCTCGATTTCCTCCTCCAGCTCCTCAATGCGAGCCTTAAAGAAAGTATAGGATAAGTCATACATGCTGTCTGTTAAATTCAGTTGTACTACATGGCATTTGTAAGGTTTTTTTAGAGCTCACCTGGAGCTCTTTAATCTTCTTCTGAAGCTGAGCACCCAGTGACTGTTCATCCTCAATCTTGCTGAGAAGTTGGCTCGTCTCAAAGTCCTTCCTGTGGAGTACAGATAAAAGATATTTTTAAGGAATGTTCTCTGTTTTATAAATTTGCATTTTCTGTTATATTTTGTTATGACTGTATACTTTCTTACTTCTTGATCTTCTCATCTGACTGTTGCTTGTCATTCTCCAGATCCATTATGGATTCCTGGGCCAGTTTCAGATCACCTTCAAGCTTTCTCTTGGCTCTCTCAAGGTCCATGCGAAGCTTCTTCTCTTGTTCCAGAGAGCCTTCCAGCTATTGTAGGAGTAAAAGTTATGTACAGTTAAGTTTCAGATATTGTTTTTTCATAGCATTAGCAACTTGTTTCATTACTGACAAAAAGAGCTGCTCTTGTTGTTCAACCCACTTGATTTTTTACTCACATCATCTACTTGCTGCTCAAGCTTGGTCTTGGCTTTAGTCAGAGTGTTGACTTTGTCCTCCTCTGCTTGGAGATCATCCAGAGTCTGCTGGTGAGCCTCTTGGAGGGCTTTCTTCTCCTTGGTCAACTTGGCAATGGCCTCATCCTGAGAGGCCATCTCTTCAGTCAGGTTTTTCACCTAAAACAATGATATCACACAATGTTAGGGAGATGGAGAGTCCCTGGAAAAAGACACACTCACACTTTGTATTGATGAAGTATAAACCTTGTTTTCTGTGGCATGTTTCTCCTTCTCCACTTTGGCCAAGGTGAGCTCTAAGTCATCAATGTCTTTCTTCAGCTCAGAGCATTCATCCTCCAGTTTCCTCTTCTTGGCAGTGAGCTCAGCATTGATTTCCTCCTCATCCTCCAGTCTCTCATTTGTCTCTTTGAGTTTTGCTTCAAGCTGGATCTTTGCTTTGATGAGTCCCTCACATCTCTCCTCAGCATCAGAGAGGCTCTCCGTTTCCTAAGATAAATGCAAAAGTGAATTAAATGTTCCATGTATTGAGGAGACATAACTTTAAGGCTAATATTTGATGGTGACGATGAACCCATACAAAATTTAAATACTTTGCAATGTGTTTTTTAATCGTAAATGAACTCACAGCTGCAACAGCCAACTGCAGGTCATTCTTTTCCTGCAGCAAGGAGACCATTTTCTCCTCAAGCTGCTTCTTCTGGGCTAATGCCTTTGCCAGATCCTCTTTGCACTTGGTAAACTCCTCCTTCATGTTGGCCATTTCTTTCTCAGCTTCAGCACTCTTGAGAAGTGGCTTGATTTTGAAGTAAAGCTTCATCCATGGCCAGTGTTTGACATTCATGAATGAGCGGACATTGTATTGGATGGTGTAAATGGACTCTCTGTTTGAAGTAAGAAGACAGTGAGCACAGTGTGTTGTACAAAATTGCATAATTGACAATACTTAAATAATTGGCAGAAATGTGTGACAGCAAAACAGTAATTCAAGTCTATTACTCAATTATTCTAGTGTTAATATCAAGTGGTTGTAAGATCCGCTTTAAAGGACATCAATAGTAAGTACCTCCTTTCCATCATCTTGACAAACTCTCTTCTCATGAGGTAACCTCGGCACAGAGCCTGAGTCATGGTCACCAGTGCTGCCAGTTTCTCATCTCGCATCTCCTCCAGGGTACCCAGCAGACCAGCTTTGAAGAACACCTGCAGAAAATTTTAGACGTTTAGTAAACAGAAAGAAAATTGAATTCAGGATGATAATTTGCTCATTTATGAATATGGTGGTCACAACATATTTGTGTAGTCGAATTTAAGGGGCAATTTCTATGTGTTTTATTTTAATATAAAAAGAAATTATCTTGGAATCCCTGGATCAGCAATCTCACCTTGGTGTGGCCAAACTTGTACTGAGTGTGGTCCACATCAATAGAACCCAGCAGCTTCTCAGAAGCTTTCTTGTTGTCAATGAACTGTCCCTCAGGGATGACACTGGCATTCAGTACTTTGTACCTGAAAGAAATTCATGATCATAATAATGGAGTGGAATTGTTTATATATAGCTACAGTGGTCTTTATTTCACTGCTGGACATGTTAGCCAGTGTATTTAAATTAGTCATATGTCATCGATGCCTAATGCAGGTATTCACAAATTTCACCTCATCGCCTTGTGCACTGTCCTCATAGTTGCAACAGCTGTAATGCAGCTATAACATTTCTTCTGATCTGCAGATATTCTTGTCCTATTAAGCTTCAGCTGTATGAATGTAATGTGTAAAGTACCTCTGCTTGAAGTCACCATAGAGGATTCTGCTGGGGAAACCCTTTCTGCAGATTCTGATACCTTCCAGCACACCATTACACCTCAGCTGGTGGATGACCAAGAAGTTCTCCATGAGACCTAGAAAACAACAAAGTAAATTATTCAAATCATTTGTCATCATGTTGTAGCAGAAATCCTGAACATATACTGGAGCTCCATGTACATTCAACTTAAGAAAGCATACATAGTTTCTACAGCTCCCACAAGAATAATAACTATTCATTTTACTCAAATGCTTTTTGATATATTTTTTTTCATATTTAAAGTCAGTACTGATTGAAAAATGTAATGTTTTACATTCTGATACACATTCTACATCCAGTTTATCATTAATATCTTTAAACTACTAAAATGAATCAGTGAAAGCTGATTGGCTTTTTTTAAGTGGGTTCAAGATAAGCCTTAGAGTGAAATAAGATCTGATGGCCATCTTATTTAGCATTTAAATTTCTGATTTAATTTACAAAAATTGGTTGGATTTTTAATTACATTAAAAGTAAATAAGTCCCGTACCTGGTGTCTTTGATTCATTAGGAATCAAGCAACGTACAAAGTGAGGGTGAGTGCTTCTCAAGTTGGTCATCAGCTTGCCCAAGTTCTCCTGTGGGATTGAAGTAAGCAGAATAATGAAGCAGAGAAAAAGCAGAAAAAGCTCTTTTTTGATTGTTTCTCCTATACTTTAATAAATGTTCATTTTGCATTATCTTTACCTTATTTTTATATGTTGTATTTTTATATGCCCCTTTCAGCTGGAATGTCAGAGCAATATTTATTAAATTTAATTCTATTTTAGTCATGTTTTTGAGAAATACAAAATAAGTATAAAATGTTTGTATTGTTCTGAAGTAAGAAAAATGGTGACATGGAGACACATTGTGTTCTATTGCCTCCTTGTGTCACTCTGCATAAGAGTGTCTGCTGCATGAATGTCCATACATTACCCTGAACAGAGCAGATACGGTCTGGAAGGAGCCACCCTTCTTCTTGCCACCCTTTTTGCCACCACCTTTCCCAGCATCTGTTTAGACATTGAAAGTTAAGCAGTAGTGCAAAATTGAAAGAATTTATTTTGAATAATCTGTCAAATTACAGCCTTGAATCAATTAATAAAACATTTATTTTGGAAAAAAACAAACTATTGAACAAAATAATTTGACATACCGTCTGAGCCAGCATGGGAGGCATACAGGAAAGCCAGAAGTTTCACTGATGACTTCTGGTACAGCTGTACCACAGAGTCGTTCAGGGGGTCCTTATTCTTGTCCAGCCAGCCAGCAATGTTGTAGTCCACAGTGCCAGCATAGTGCACCAGGGAGAAGTGGGCCTCAGCCTTGCCTTTGGCAGGTTTGGGCTTCTGGAAAGCGTTGGCTTTGCCCAGATGTTGGTCGTAGAGCTTGTTTTTGAAGGTTGTGTCTGAAGCCTTGGGGAACATGCACTCCTCTTCAAGGATGGAGAAGATGCCCATTGGCTGTTGAAGGCAGAATATTTTCCATGAGATCATTTCAGGAGCACAATAGGATGCGTGTTGTGTCTGTTGATAATAGCAGGCAGCTCACTTACCTTCTCAATAAGCTCAATGCAGGCAGCCAAGTCCATACCGAAATCAATGAACTCCCAGTCAATTCCCTCTTTCTTGTACTCCTCTTGTTCCAGCACAAACATGTGATGGTTGAAAAACTGTTGCAGTTTCTCATTGGTGAAGTTGATACACAGCTGCTCCAAGCTGTTGAACTGAAATTTTAATCAAGAAATACTGACTGAATATTGAATTTAAAACAGTAATTTATCAACAATGTTATGTAAGAATAAGAAAAGTCATAGAAAATAATCACTTACATCAAAGATCTCAAATCCAGCAATATCCAGGACACCAATGAAGAACTGTCTTGGTTGCTTTGTGTCCAACATCTCATTGATGCGAACAACCATCCACAAGAACATTTTCTCATAGACAGATTTGCACAGAGCCATTGTTGAGTTGTTGACCTCTGGCATACAGAGGAAAATGTGTTTAATTAGTTCATATCGTACTTTTACGGCTTATTTTTTATAGTAATCAAACTATGCATAAACTACAGTTGTTCATGTTCAAATGAATAAATGCACATTATTGTATGCAGGGACTCATGCATGTACTAAATTACACTGTACTGTAGATGTATGCTTACTGCTCTCGCCATTTTGCATTGTGATCCATTACCTGAGGTACGGTCTGGCCCTTGGTCACAAACTCATTTCCGACCTTCACTCTGGGGTAGCACAGAGCTTTCAGCAGGTCAGCTGAGTTCAGGCCCATGAGGTAAGAGATTTTGTCTGCCACTAAAATGAGGTTTTCAAGATTACTTTCATGGCCATAAATAAATCTTTGTTGGCTATTTTATTATAGCAGGTTGATAAAGTTTTAATTATTAAGTTCTTAATAAACTGAAGAAATTCTACACCGTAACTGATGATAATACATACTTTGAAAGCATGTACATTGAAAACCCGAGTTTACGCTCCTGTTTTAACACACTTGGTTTCCAACTATCTATGGACCTCAACCATAGCGTTGTAACGGGACTACACTGTAGTTCTTTTTGCTGTGAGATTCAGGATTTGTCCTTTTCCTGATGGTTCGTGTTAGGAGGCTCCCATTAATGGTATTCATACTGTGGCATTAAAACTTGTGCTATTTTAGTCTGACAGTTACCCTCAGTGCCATCAGGCTCAGCCTGCTCCTCTCGCTGCTTTTGCTTGAACTTCATGTTCCCATGATGCATTACTGCACCAGTCAGCTTGTAGATGCCCATCTTCTCCTCTGCAGTGAATCCCAAGATGTCAATGGCAGTCTGTGTGATTCAAGAGAAAATAAGTTTTTATGATAACACTGTAGAAGTACAGGTAATGGAATGGAAAAAGTACAAACAAATGAATACAAGTATATGTATAAAAGATATGCCTACAGGCTGTGATCTACAAAATAATACGAAACATGGCATCCGTTTGCAGGGGCTCTGGCTCTGATTGGTCTCCTTTGTCACACTAATGAATAAGAGCATCAGTGCTACTGCGGTAAAATGAAGAGTACAAATTCGTCTGACTAAATGTCTTATGGGTTTTTTTTACCATATTTTGCTGAATTCACCCTGTTCAACCTAAAATCATACACGTTTTTCATAAAAATTGATTTGTGTGAACCATATAATTCATCTTGTAGAAACATGAATGAACCACATGTCTGGAATCAAATTATTCTTAGTTTAGTGATGTTGAATTAGACATTTTAAATTGAAAATTCAATAATTAAATGATTCCATTGATTAGTGGATTGTAATTTCCTTGAAAGGCAATTAGATAAGGCCTCTCTGCCCCACAACTTACATCTGTGGCAATGAACTCCTCCACGTCATCAATGCTCTTGACTGTGATCTCTCCTTGGCTGATCATAGGGTAGTCATATGGATTGGTGGTAATGAGAAGTGCCTCTGTTGGACACAATGGCATACATACAGTCAGTTACACATCAGATTGTGAAATCTAAAAGTTTCACTCCCAATGTCTTTATCATCCAGATTTCATACCTAGCAGTTCAGGTTTGTGGCCTGTCATGAGCTGGTAGAAGATGTGGTAGCTGCGCTCAGCTGACAGCTGGAATGTTACTCTTGACTTTTCCAGCAGGTCTGTCAAACAGGACATGGTGTTATCACAGGTTATCTGTATTTTAGTATAATCATTGACTGTTTGATTGGCACAGAATAATAGGCAGAGACTTACATGTTTCAATATCAGCAGAAGCCAGTTTTCCTGTTGTTCCAAAATGGATTCTGATGAACTTACCCTGAAAGTTTAATTGAAAGAGATTACATTTTGTTTTGCTTAAGTTTAATGGTTAAGTCAGATAGTTTCTGGAACTGTGAATTTCACATGTAAGTGAAAACTTACAAAACGGGAGGAGTTGTCATTCCTCACAGTCTTGGCATTACCATAAGCCTCCAGCAGGGGGTTGGCTGCGATGATTTGATCCTCCAGTGACCCCTACAGTAGACATCAGACACTTGAGCAATATGTTCCAGACATAAGTCTCTATGATATTTGCACATCTGAGGAGACTCTGTCTGACCTGCATTTTGCCAGGTGCTGGCTCTGCTTTCTTTGCTCCACCAGCCACTGCGATTGTCGCAAAGTACTGGATGACACGTTTGGTGTTCACAGTCTTCCCGGCACCGGATTCTCCACTGTGGGTGAACACAGGTTACACAGAGAACTTTAGACACACTGAGGTCATACTGTGTACTTCATGTAGTATTTGCCTCAAATCAGCAGAGATAATTTAAATTTTGCTCTTTTTCAGCATATAATTTAATTAATGCAAAATTACGATTTCGACCTTACGTGATCAGGACAGACTGGTTCTCGCGATCTGAACAAAGAAAAAAATTGTTTTTGAGGACACAAGAGGCAAAATACATACACATTTAATGTATACATCTACTGCCCCCAACAAAAAGTATTTGGAGATCATTTACAGGTGTGAAATAGGCATTTAGCTGTACAGTGTGTTCCCTATAGTATTGAAATACATTTTACAGATAAGTGAACAGGATGAATACATACCAGTGAGCATGAACTGATAGGCATTATCAGAGATGGAGAAGATGTGGGGTGGGGCCTCAATTCTCTTTTTGCCTCTGTATGCACCCACAACAACGGCATCGTACACTGGGAGCCACTTGTAGGGGTTCACAGTGACACAGAACAGCCCGGAGTAGGTCTGAAACAGTGGAGAAAGGTATCTATGCACATGTTCACAAGATAAATTCAGTCAAATTCTGTTTATTGAAGAGCTTTAGTTGTAAACTTACGTAGATCATCCATGCTGCATAACGCTCTTTGAGGTTGTACAGCACACAGGGCTCATTGAGGTGGGTCATCATGGCCATGTCCTCAATTTTGTCAAACTTGGGAGGATTCATTGGGTGGATGTCATCCTCCTTGACTGTTATAGACTGAGAGACACAAAAATGGGATTTGCTTTCAACAAATTAAATAGACTACCCATTCAGTGGAAGGTAAAGAATAACAACTTTTGAAATGTAACAAACCTTTCTTGCCAAATCAAGGAAATTTGATATTACATTTAAATAATGTAGCCAATTATGAATACTAGTGGTATGTTTTTGCTTGTTTAAACATAACTCAACTGCAAGTAATTTTATTTACTTTTTCAAAAGAAGATTAATGGCAAAATCTAGTTGTCATTTTAAAAAGAATATTTGCGTTCTTAATTAAAATCATATTGCAGCTAGCAGAATATTCATATTAATACTTAATTTTCACATCAGTGATGGAAAGTGCAATTAAATAATAAAGGTTTTGCCCATGCAGTAACAAGCCATCAGGGCTGATATAGGCAAAGTTATACACTGACCTAATGCTATTACTGGATAATACAGCACAGTAAACTTACACATCAAATTAATTTGTTATAGAAGCATTAAATGAGAAACCTTAAATGAGAGTTTTACACTCAGTACAATTCAGTACTACTGCCAGTCGCCATTATATAATATCAGTGACTCCAATAGTTTATGTTCTGCTGTACGTACTTGCCCATCTAGAGTTTCAACAGTGGCTTTGCCTCCCTCTCTGCTAATGAGTTTCCCAATAGTACTGCCAGTAGCCAATATATAATGTAATGTCAATGACTCCCATAGTTTATGTTCTGCTGTACGTACTTGTACATCTAGCTTTACATCACATTACACAATTTCAGTGTTTGCATATAATAATGTTTGTTCCTGTTTTCCATTTTATAAATGCTTTTTTTCTTGATGGTTATGTGTACTTACTTCTTTAGTTTCTAGAGTTTCAACGGTGGCTTTGCCTCCCTCTCTGCTAATGAGTTTCCCTTTGAGGTACATCTCCTTGGGCTCAGCCACAAAGTAAGCTGTTTTGGCATCAAAGGGAGTGTTCTGGGCCTCAATCCTCTCCCTCTCAGGCTTCCGGAGGTAAATGGCCGCCGGGCCAAAGGCCTCCATCTCCGCATCTGTACTCATGATGGCACTTTACTGATTTTACTGAGGAAAAACAGAGCAAATAGCACTTATCAGAATAGAAAATTACATCGTCATTGTTCACTCATCTTCATCTTAACTGTTATTTAACCGCCTACATCTTTGTAAAAAAAATATATAATCTCAATGTTCATTGAGAATGAAAGAATCTTAAACATGGTCGTGTGTCAGGTGTATGAAGTAGAGTTGATTTATGAGATGATTATCTAAAATGTAAATGTTGATCCGACTTCACATACATTTATTCCTTGTAGGAAACAAATGCAAATGCTGTATTTTATAAAGTCTGCAGTAGGATAGACTTAAATACATAAACCAGCTAGCCAAAACTGAAGTTCTGGTCTTGGCTCCGTTGACACTTTTTTGCCTGATAGGTGAATATGGAGAGGAGGAAAACATACAGCATTTTTATCTGTGTTTGTATATTACCCATGCTCTTATGTATAAAAATAAATCTGTCAAGAGTGTGGCTTACTTTTAATCCTTCATGACTTACAACTCTATATTTACCTCCTTTGATGCCAACAGAGAGAAGTAGTTCCTGGTGGTCTTTGGATACTGAAAAAAAGTATAGCCTTTTGAGTTTGTAGGTAATATTTGCAATAGTTGTCAGGACGTTTGATTCATCAAGTTTTACAGATTATCATATCCATTGATACTGTTTGAATTTGATGGTAAACAGAAAACCCTTTCAGTACTCCAACCTTGTAAATGTGAAAGCTATTGCCACATTACAGCACATCTCACTCACCTTTGCTTGGTGCCTGTCAGTCGCTGTGTGGACTCTGGTGCCACCCTTTTTATAGGGATGTTTTTGTCCACTCTGCAGAAACTGCCTGCTCTATTTGGTCATGTATTTTTGCCTTCTAACCAGTTATGTTTCTCCTGTAAAATTACCAGTGACGTTTTTGGTTCTGAAATGTACAAATAAAATATATATACAATTTAGCCACACAAGTCTTAAGGATGTATGAACATATTTATTTATTTGATTAATTAATAAATAGTGTTAATTAATAAATTAGTTGATCCTAAATATTATTTATTCTGTGAAATGGCATTCACAATAGATTGCGTTTAGCAAAAATTGGGTTGTTATTCATGTAAAATGGAACACTTGATAAATTCTATGGAACGTGTTAACAATGAAATGCGGGTTGTGTTTATTTTTTTCATGAAGTCATTCGTACTGTTAGGCTTTATGCACACATTAGATTTATTGTTTTATAACACTCAACTTCCTCACATGTTATGATTTTGAAG
Organism: Albula goreensis; assembly: GCA_022829145.1. Taxonomy (NCBI): domain Eukaryota; kingdom Metazoa; phylum Chordata; class Actinopteri; order Albuliformes; family Albulidae; genus Albula; species Albula goreensis. The sequence goes on from CM040754.1 coordinate 2,328,420, forward strand.
TTGAAACTAATCCATCTTTGGGCACGAGCAAGGAAGAGCCAAGTTTAGCTGTGGGGAAGTGCTTAAATGTCACTGGTATACGGTTGCAGGTCTCTGGCACGTCTTACATTTTTCAAAAGAAATAAAACTGGGAAAGGTCACTGTGTGAAATTTCTCGGGTAATGGCATGTCACAGCCGTACCAACAGCTGAGCCGATTTTAGTGTTTCTCACAGAGAGAAAAAATCATTCCTTTTCCTCTCACATATGCAGTTTTCCACTGTGGTAATTGTAGAAAATATGTAAGAAATTACACATAAGCTACAGAAACACATAAGTATGTTAACTACATACATGAATCTGAAATGTCTGACATTTTATGCATCATTAATTGATACATAACATTAAATATTATTGGGGGCCAAGCTGTGTAGGTACCCATTGAGTTTCTAGCTTTTCTTGTTATGCATAATCATCTTCTGCCACAGAAGTCTGTGGCAGAAGAATCTACAACTGAATGGTAAAAACTTTTGAAATTTGGCACACTGATTGGGGACAATCCCCTGATTCTTTTCACCAAGTTTCATGTCTGCGCCTCAAGCACTCTCGCACCACCAATTGGTCAAATTTGGAGGTGCGTTTATGCACACAACTTTTGAACCGTATGCCCAACTTTCAAAAACAAGGTACAATTTGATTCCTTGGATCAAGCCGAGTTTAATGTATCCCATCCCACAAATTTTGTCTAATCTTCCCCAAATTTGGCAAAGATGATCTTCTGACCAAGTCACACAAAAGTTAACAGATGGATTTTTGATTTTCATAACTGTTTGTCTTATACATTACATTACATTACGGGCATTTGTTAGACGCTCTTATCCAGAGCGACTTACAAGGCAAAGTGCATAAGAACAAGTGAGTAAGTAAGAAAAAGTGCTAAGATAAACCTAGAGAGGGGTAAAGTCCCAAGTGCCAAGGTGATCGAATAGATCAGGACTCCCCTAGAGACTACTTATACAGCCAATTGAAATCGGCGGCGAAGCAATGCTTTGATGTATCCATATCAACCTTGGGACGGGGACTCCGGACCCCTTCCTGAGGATGCGCAAAAGATTAGATGTTATCTGAACTCTGGGGGGCGCTGCAACAAGCAAAAACACGTTCTCCCTGATAACTGTTGATGTGGTCGCCTTATTAAAGTGATTCTTATTTGTGGTGGTGCCTTAGGAGATGCCAAGGCCTGCCAAATCAGAGGCAAAAGACCCAAACAGGACGTGATCTCAGTTACACCCAATCTTTGGTCAACTGACATAAAACTTCCTATCAGTGCTTACAGCCACGCTTTTAACATGATCAGATCAAGTTGCCATGGCGACTCTGCCCTGCTGGACTGCTTGGCCCTCATTGCTGCTTGCAGCTATATTTTTGTATAATATTATAACTAATTCAAAAAAACATTCTTTTTAATGATTTGGAGAAGTATTACACAAACATACATTTGTTCAGTTCTACAGTAGCATTATCATCTGCCCCTGGTAGTATCTATTATAGGATACACTTAGTAGCCCAGCATTTAAATGCCTGCAGTTTAAGTAAGTCTCCTGGAAAGTACATCTGGAACATGATTACCAGTTCAACCGGCAAAATTGCTTTTCCGAGTACCAGTAAAGCTACTTAGTTGTATTTTCACCGCTAAGCCTGAATTTTCCTTGGCATATTGATAACATCTCATTTGAATGTAATATCTGAATGTTTCTGTTTTGTCTTTCACATCTGTAAGGTACCCCTTGAGGCTACTGTGCATTAACTAATCTGGACTGGGGAATGGTTGAATCACTGGTTATGGACTTACTGTATATATATGTGGTTGTATTACTAGATATCTCATTTTACTGAAGCTTATATATATGCTGAATGGAAGGGCAGTTGAAAAATGCTTCAGTAAGGATTTCTGTGATTTTAGTGATTTTGCAGTGGGACTACTTTTCCAAAACATCCATTGTTCCCCTCTCCAAAAATGCCTTCATATGCATCACGCAAATAAGCTGAAAACCATTAAAATGTATTATTTTTATGTTGAGGGTACATCTAGTCTGTTCATTTTGAAACCAGAAGCAGCCGACACTCATGCTTGTCGTAGCCAGCTTCCAGCTGCCCCAGTCTGTGACATTTTATACCCAGCACATTTGCATTTATATGTTGCCCTTTAGCTGAAGAAAGGGTGCCGGAGAGATCAATGATATGATGCCTCAGTCAGTGGGGTTTGGGAAGCGAGATTAAACAGTCTGAGTTTTCAGTCTGATGTAGCAGGCTTGGAGATGCAGAATTTCAACTCTAGGCAACTATTGCAATTTTCTCAGTGACAGCTCATTATCCAGAGCTACATCCTGATTGTTGGCAGCCTGGGATGTAGACACCATAAAATGTTATCATGGGTAATAGAGAGATCCTTGAGAGGGATGTAGCTGTAAACTGCTGCCAACTTCTGATGGGTTGCGGACAGCCTGTGGAGTGTTCAGGTTTCAGATGCAGATCTTGTGTCCTGAAAGGATCACTCTAAAACCTGGTTGTGTCAATGCAGTGTAGTAGATGTACAAACGTTTTGTTGGAAATACATCCGCTGTGAATTTAATCATTGTTCTTAATAATAAAGAATGCAGTACATGTGTCATATACACAGTGATGTATGTTACCCTTCACTCAGGTTTATTTCTTGTTTTGATTTTAGAGATCATCGATAAATAAAGAAGACAAAGAGCTTATCAGAGTTTCTATCAGAAATGACATAATCTCAAAATTATATGTGTTGAGCTACAATTTGGTGGATATTGTGGGGATTATGGATATTTTGGAGATTTCAAAGATAGGAATGAATTCAGCTTCCTGTGATTTAAACGTTTAATTCTTTCAAGGTGAATGAAGCGTGTATGCTTATTATATGCTCAAGACATAAGCATGTTTTCTTTATCAGAACTGATACAACGTGAGATATGGTTTTGTTTTGCTATGGCATTCAACCTGCTATTGACATTACGACTACAGAATTATTTTTAGTCATAATTATAAGTGTCAGGGTAATAGTTATGGTAACTGTGGTACATGCTTTCTGATACATAAGGGTTGCTTGGGTAAATAAAGGAAAAGGAGTAAGAAATGCAAGCTGGCAATCTCACAGCAGAGACTATGCAAAACAACACTAAGTGAACCTCAGATCTCCCAGATTAGAACATTTCAAGGTGCATAAAGATTCAAAAAGGCTGCTGTATGTTTTTTTATGCTGCATTATAGTGAATGGTGTCAGAGCCTGGGAGGTCTTTGTGGTTGTACTTTATTGAGGTTTCTGTGGAAGATGCCAGTACATTTGTAAAAATAGTTTTTAATGTAATTTTTAAATCTCTTTCAGAATGTATCTCATCATAGGTCTCAGCATGAGTGTATAACTCATGCTGAGAAAACTCGATATATGTGTAATGGGTAATGGGTAATGTGTAATGGGTAACATGTGTAATGTGTAATGGGTAATGTGTGTAATGGGTAATATGTGTAATGGGTAATGTGTAATGGGTAATATGTGTAATGGGTAATCATCCCTTCGGGGTACACAGCATAGTCTTAGTAATAAGACCTGTCCTTTCCATGTGAAAGTTGATATGACATGGTGAAAAATTGATGGGGCAGTTAAACTTTAAAGAGGTTACACATGTCCAATAAAATGTGATACTTGGTGTCCATAAAGGTATGTTCTTTTGAGAAGTAAATACAAATATATCTGCTTGCCTAGCTAAGCTCTGAGGAGCAATCTGTTAGTACATAACTCTTACTCTATGTCTCAAAGCACTGTTGCAGCTATTGGTGGAACATATTCAATCCCACATTACATTTTACTGGCTATTATATGAGAGAAATTGTTCCATGAGATTCAGATATCCAAGTGTGTGAATTGAACTAGATTTAAATGTGTTCATGGGTATATGTCTTTTAAGTCCATACTAGTATGCAACATTTGCCATTATTAATTGCATGACTTATATATTAAAGGCTAGGGTTACCAAAAATTCAAGTTTTCATATTTATTTCAGCAGAGTCTTAGAATTAAAACCTTGATTTCAATGTTTGAAATAAATGATACAGGTCAACACCACACAAATTTTGTAAGTATTATGTTAGCTACTTTTCATTTGAAGGAAAACATGCATCTCCCCTTACATGAAAACAAAGGTACACAGAATCACAAGTTGCAGAGCAAGTATGGCAGTCAGACCCTTGGGAGGAGCCAAGAGTTGAAGGCATATATTCATGCCGCATCTGTGTGGACTGCGGGAGGCGATTTTAATCGCAGCAATGCTGTTAGCAGTTACTGCCAAAGTCAACGCTGGTGAGGCGGTAATTGGCTGAGCCCTGCCAGGGCAAAATAGAGGGTAAGTTGTCAAACAAGTGTAAACTCTAGTGCCCTTGTGTTTTGTATAGAAAGTGATTGATTGTATTCTTTCCCTCACTTCTTGATTTTCTGAGACTGCAGTGCCTGGCTTTTTCATAGCTTAATGTGATGGTGCTTTTGGAGGGGGTGGAGGGTAGTGACCAGTCCAGCTGTTGCAGTGGTGTGCGCTCCCCCTTCCTCTGATGAGTGGTGTGAGATGAGAGGGAGCGCAGCCTTTTAGCCACTGAGGGGAGGGGTCAAAATAGCTGGCGGTAGAGGAGCACTAGGGGCAGGTCAATGACAGGACAAGGACAGAGATGCTTGGCGCTTGGTATGCAACTGGTCACTGTAAGTGGGTGCTAGTGGATGCAGATTGTGGAGTAGCTGAGAATGATCGCACTGATTTTTAACGGTTTGGCAGGAGGGAGTCGTGCCACTGTATGGGAGAAAACACCAGCTGGCTCTAGTGGATGAAGGGAAAAGGCCGGAGCACTCAGAAGTTGAAGAAGGGGTTAGAGGTAGGGGTATTTTGGGAGAGGGTGAGCATATTGCCTTTGTTTGGAGGTGTTTATTGTGGTCTGAAGAGACTGTCAGCACATGGTTTTTTTTTGGGCAGATAGTAAGGTCCTGGATCAGCGTGAATGCAGTGTCTCTGAGTAAGAGAGCTAAAGCTTGAGTCTGTGAGCAGGGTTGGAGGAAGAGACATTGGCTAGGCTTCGGCATATCGACAAAAAGGCAGAACTGCAAATGGAGCAAGGGTGGACAAAACGTAAATCCATACGGTAGTGATCTTGGAAGCCAGACCTGGTTGGCCAGAAATTTTTGGCAGCTCGTATACTGTATTGGTATATAATTGTGCAGATTGACTGCTGGGCTACACGCATCATCATGACGCCAAAGAGCAATGTGATTTGTATGTTAGAGAACATACTATTCCACATGTCAGTAGAGACCCCCAAACATTGCCATATCAGATTTGTGATGAGTGGGCATGTTGAACCGGTCCGTTAGGTAAGACAGGACTTGCAGATGTTAAATCATCATCAAAATGTAGGGTAAAGGAAGCTATAAATAAGACAACAAAAAATAGGATTTTTTTATCCTATTATTTTAATATGTTGCTCAGTTTTGTCCTGTATATAGTATTGACTACAGAAATGATCAGAATTACATGTGTGCATAAGATATATGTGTATGTGTGTATACCTTTGTTTTATTTTCTCACTAGATAAAAAAAAACAAGGAAATAAAAAGATGATTTGGTGGTTGTGCCTCACCACCTGAAGTTTCTGTTTTCCTTTGAAGAGATAATGGCTGATTTATTCCCCCCGATAGAGGTAATGAGAAGAATGATTCTGTTATGAATAACAGAACTCTGTCTTGAGCTTTTTTCCATCTACTCAAAAATTACATGTTGCTGTAATTCTTAGTTTAGAAGATATACCTGCCAAGGTGATTCTGACATGATTATGATTAATGTAGTTCTGGTGAAGAGAGAAGGGCAGTGCAAATTCGACACCTTGGTTTTTAAGTGAACAGGAGATTGATGGAAAAGCTCTCAAAGGAGCAATGATGTCATGGCTGGTACCTTAGTGCCAGTGTAAGGTGGCTGAATGCCTACCAGTGATTGAGCTTCATACGTGTGAGCTGTAGTTATGAATCACTGTGTGTCTTTGGCTCCTCCTCAGTATCACCATACCTCAACCAGCGCCTTTATCAGAGCACACACAGCTGCTTTACCCTGCCCTATTCTGCCTGGGCCAAATTTGGGTCCGCTATCTCATGAATGTGTTCCCATACCAAGCACATGTCAAGACTTAGGTGGCAGTGGCTTATTTTTCTGAGACTGGTCACTATGTGCCTTGTCAGTTGCATGCCACACTATCTTTAGTATTGATCCGTTTCATAAAGCAGCACTCTCTACTCTTACTCATTATGGGTTGCAGGGCTTCTCTTAGGGAAAAAGTAAGGGTTGCATTGTCTTGTACTTAAGTTGCACATGAATCTAAGCCTAATTGAGCCATTGTCATTATAGGTATACCTGTTTTATAATTTGCATGTCAGTCTGTATATTCTTCATATTATGTTATGAGCATTTTATTGTTTATTGTTGTTACAGATCCTCTAAATTTTTGTTAGCTAAGCTGTTTTAAACTTGTAAAAACTAATGTTTTCAGCAATTTCCTTTAAAAAAAATTGGAACTGTTAGTAACTCTGAGCCACAGTGATGTTCATTTGTTTTAAGTCAGGTATGTTTTCCATCGGCTATTGACTTCCATTTCAGTGTGAGTGGAATAATCCTAATTGCAGCTGTGTTGCCACTATCATGTGATTAACTGGAGAAAATAAATTATAACTATATTTAATCATTAGGAACTACAAGCAGCATGTTGACAGTCAAAACAGAGCCTTATATAAACCATCAAACATTATAAATATGACATTAGAATTAAACTGAGCTTCCTTTTTGTCTACAGTAACTACATTTCCCATAGTCTTATTTGAAATTTTACCCTGGTGCATGATGTCATGGCAGAATTAAGAGGTAGCAACTATCATAGAAGCATGTCACTAGTGTCCTCTTGTGGTAGGAAGAGGAAATGTACTGATCCCTCTGTAGTCATGGAGAAAGGGAGGTCCATGCCATCCAGTAGGCGTAATTTATTACCTTTACATCGAGACACTGTATATGTATGTACATATATGATGTGCTAATACTTTGCAAATGATTTTACACTTTGGAACTGAGAATTGTTTGGTTTTAAAGACGTATTTTAATATTTGGGTTGACAGAGAAAAGCACTGCTGTATTTGAACAAGTTAAAATCATACCAACAGATGGTGCTAAATTCTTTTAAATACCTAGGATTTTACACTCTGAGCTGTCCCTTAAACAAAAGGCTGACAAAATATTGGTAATCTTCCTAAAAACCCAAAACTTTCTTTTATTGATGTAATCCTATTTTAATTATTCTGATTTTTCAGTGGTAACTGGCTTGAGTAATGATAAATTGTTTCTGTGAAATAGTTGGTTTGTTTAATTTAATTTAAATGTATATATTCTTGACCAGCTTTTTAAATTCAGTATGCTTTCAGGACTACCTACATTATGTCATTTTCACATTATTACACAATGTTTCTACCCCGCTCCACTGGCTTTGGTTTACTTCTGCAGTTTTATCACAATACCTTACAGTGTGTCCAGTTGTACATTACAGGGCCCCTGGAGAATAAAATGTTTAATCTCAAGTGGTTTTATTCAGCAGTTACCAAATTTAAAAATGCATTTTGTGTAGTATTGTATTTTGTTTTCAGTAATGCTGTTTCCAGTCAAGCTGGGGAAGTAGCGTATTCACATTGTAGGTGAAAAAATAAATCGGACTAATGCAATTCTCTCTTACAGATAACAGACACCTGGAAGGATCAGGAGAAGGAAACAGGGTTTTGGAGAGAGCAGTGCCGGGGGCAATGGGGTGAGACATTGTGACAATAATTTGATAATCTATTTCCTATTGAAATCAAAGATGCTGATTATCGTTGTAAGGAAATTAATAATATCATATCTTACACAATATAACATGTCATGTAATTGCTATATGGTAACTCTGTTATGCTGTCTATTATACTACTTATTGTGCTCTCTGTAGTCTCGAAATGACAGGTCTGTAAAATATGTTTATGTTGTTGTAAAAGTAAGACGTCAAAACGTGCAATAAAAACGAGTCACAACACCAGGAAATGCAGGAGTACATAATGTTTATTAAGGGTTTGGGGGAAATTCAGGGTGACCAGGTTTGCCCTCTATACTTTCATGATGTCACTTTTAGAATGATACTTGGCCCTTAAATTCTTAGTCCCTCTCACCGTCTGTACTCAGGTGAGACTCATATCCTGGCAGGGCTCCAGGCAGGAAGCTGTTCACATGAGATTCCGTTCACACATGTTGCAGGTACCAGCCTGGCTGTGAGAGGCTGCTGGAGAGTGACGACACTGATGTTCCAGTATGGCTCAGCCCATGTTTTCCCCTGGCAAAGCTGAGCCAGCTGTGTCCTCACCAGTGTGGACCTCCAGGTATAACCCTTCTGTTTGCAGCTGTTTTCTGCTGTGGCTTCAATTGACCAATTTGTGTGAAAACTTCACTGTGCATTGTCATTAGGTGTGATATCTTTGGCACCCTAGATACCAAAAAATTTGGATCCTTTTTGAGCCTGTTTATCACTTGCCCATGACTATCCCACATAAATACTTAAACTGTCTTACATGTTGCAGAATCTGGTTGAAGAGGTGACAGGACAAGATGGAGCAGTCAGACAAAAAGGTATGTGTGTATGCATGTGCATGTGTGTTGCCCTTTACCACATTAAATGAACTTTTAGGGGGTTTGAATTATGCAAAATCATCACAAGGCACAGTGAAACATTGGGCCATATTTGGTTATTAGGAGGAAGGTATGGAGATGAGTGTATATGAATGACCTGTTCAACCCGCTGACTCTGAGAAAATGTTTACTTTTTGACCACTGTCCAGAGGCCATCCAGCAGTGTCATCTCTGCCTCTACTTTGTGACCTGCCTGGATCTTATATGCACCAAACTACATGCTTCTCCTAATGGCTGGAACACTTGAGCAAGGGAGTAGATAATTCAACCACGTAGAATCTTCATGTGTGATTTATCTGGTCAGGGCGCCATGTATCAGGGAAGGGCGGATGGCAAATTTCTTTTTTTTTTGGTTAAAGACAGACAAGAAATATAAGTGGGGCTGTAAGTGTACTGAAAATGTGGTCAAACTGTATTGAAAAAGGTGGAAGAGTTTCAACACCTTTCTACCACATCAGATTATCAATGAAAATCTTCAGCAGGGTATTCCAGGGCTGACCTTGAGTCCCTGCTATAGTTTGATGAAGGTCAGGACTAACACTGAACTGGAACAAAGTGCATACTCATAGGTTTGGAAAATATTTGAAAAAAGTGGAGACGTCCCATTAGGAACAAAACAAGTGTATTTTAACCATAATTTACAACAATTATTTTACTGAACTTTCAAAGGGGTTCATTTAAACACAAGATTGATGCCTCTGAGTGTGGATATTTTATTTGATCACCGTTTCTTAATGTAGGAATAAACATGGCCGTTTTGTACTATTTCAGGATATTAATAAATACATTATGTATTTATTACAACATCTAGATCTTAAAAGAAATAAAGGATTAAAATTAATCTTGACATTTAAGGTAGAAGAAGTTTTAAATAACCTGTGGAATTAAAGATGAAATGACTTGGGAATCCTCATGACAGGTCAACATTAAGTAATGTTGCTCACCACTGTCACATTTAAACACTAGATGGCGCACTATACCCATGTTTCACACAGAGGACAGACTATGTGCCAGACTGTGGATCAGTGTACACTGACATGCACCTGACAGCCATACATCTAACTGATATACCCTGTTCCACATCATGCCCTTTGAAGCACAATCGCTGTAATTAATGTAAGGTACATAATGAATGAATTTTATGAATAATTATAACCCCAACAAACACAGCTCCACTGGCCTTTCTGTTTTAATAGCCACTTTTCTGTTGCCATTTGCCAATTGTTAATTAATTATTACGTTATTATCTTTCAGAAAAAGATAAAAAATACCTCTGTGTTATTTAAAGCAGCTCATTGTAGCCACATCCTCTCTGCTTTGAGTATGCATTAAACCCACCTAAATAAATACCACCATGCTTAAAGTATGAGGGCACTCCTTCTATTTAGTGGGTTTGGGTATTTCAGCCACACCCATTCCTAACAGATACATAAAATCAAGCATACCGCCATTAAATCTCGGGATGGGTTGCACTGACGAGCTCAGTGAATTTCACTGTGTCACTGTCATTGGATGCCACATCTCCAAAATGTCAGTCATATTTCTGCGTTTTTGGGGCTTCCCTGGTGAACTGTGAACAATGTTATTGTGAAGTAGTTAGTGTGAGGTTCCAAACTGCCTCTGGAAGCAACGCCAGCACAAGAACTGTTCATCAGGAGATTCATGAAATGGGTATGCATGGCTGAGCAGCTGCACATGCCAAGTGTCGGTTGGAGTGGTGTGAAGCGCTCTGCCACTGGACTCTGGATCAGTGGAAATACTTTCTTTGAAGAGATGAATCACACCGCTATCTGGCAGTCTGACAAATGAATCTGGCTTTGGCAGAAGCCAGAGGAATGCTACCATGGTGCCAACTGTAAAGTTCGGTAGAACATATTCCTTGAATAATGGTTTTGGGCTGTTTTCATGGTTTGGGTGAGACTCCTTCCAGTGAAGGGAAATCTTAATGCTACAGCACACAATGACATGCAAGAGAACTGTGTGCTTACTAAGGCTTGGAAACAGTTTGGGGAAGACCTTTTTCTGTTTCAGCATGACAATCCTAAAGGTCCATAAAGAAATGGTTTGCCGAGTTTGATGTGGAAGAGCTTGACTGACCTGCACTGAGCCCTGCCATAATAAACCACATCAAACAACTTTGGGAAGAATTAGAATTCCAAATGCAGGCCAGATCTTCTTGCCCAACATCAGAGCCAGACCTCACTACTGCTCCTGTAGCTGATTAAGCGATAACACTGGGAAGCCAGTCCCAGCAGACATGTTCCAAAATCTAGTGGAAAGCCTTCCCAGCGGAGCGGAGCGCTACATCCTAAAATTATATGGCCATTTTTGGACCATTGTACCTGAGTGATGAGAAATTTTAAAAAGGGTTCTGTGTAATATTCAAACCTAGTGTCTGAACAGGGATTGCTTGCTCAAAATAAATGAACAAGTGTAAGGGTGTACCTAAGATTGGAATCCTGGGGTTTTCCATACTGTACAGTTAGGTTTTCTGAGTACTGTGTCAGCCTGCCTTCTTCAGCCATTTTAGATGAGGGGATTTGTGCATGTTAGAGTTGGCATGCCCTTGGACATGGACAGAGGTGCCCTTAGTAATTATATAATAAAGAAAACAAATGAAAAAATAAATGAAAGGAGGGGGACAGGGTGCTGGTGGTGGATTGATAAGAGCAGACTGATAAAGGTTATATGGCTGATGTATGGAAGTGGGGGAGAGAAAAACAAACTATTATGGTGAGTTAAGGCATGTTGGGGTAGGGGTATCTGTTTACCGCGAGAGAACGGGGAGGGCGTTTATCTCGCCATCAAATATTCTCTGTTAATACATGTGACTATTGGGAAGTGGTGAGGTTGTTTCTGTGTTTCCAGTTGAGGTGTATTGTTTTCTTAGCATCCTAAGGGAACACTTAGGTGGTGTGCAGTTGGGACGACTGGAATGCTGCGACCTAGGAGTGTGGACAACTTAAGTTGAATTCTCCTGATTCCTGTCAATTGTTGGGCTTCACCAGCAGACTTTATTCAGTAACATTATGTAGCACACTTAAAAAGGCTAAACATATGATAACATTTTTGTGGCGGCAAAGACCTAAAGATGAGGAATTTGCTTGCAGTAATATAAAGGTTCAATTAAAGTCGTAAAGAGCTTGATGGAAACGCTGTGTTTGTGTGCTATGAGACTTTCTTTTTAGCGAGGTGAATGAAATGTATCTCAAATATGGTCCATAACCACATTCTCTTTAGGTCTTGCCTACTGTGGTGTTTAATTGAGAATAAAATCAGTAAGAATAGTGGTGTATTCTGGTCGGTTTTGAAGTAGTCATAATACCTTGTCAAATACCTTGCTCAAAGCCAATTAAAATAATAGCCACAATCAGCTCATATTCATTAATGACATCTGCAGTGCCATATTAAATATCCCCAATAAATTCTAATGAATTTCATGTATACAGTTAATTGGCCTTTATACCTATACATCCAATTGCATTATACCTTCATTTCGTGCAGCACAGCTTTATCAGAGTATAGAGGATGAGCTGATGATCGAGTTTAGGAAAGTGTGATAACAAATTTACAAATGAATGGCAAGGGAGATTTTTCTGTACAAATCTATGCGTACTTCTTTTGGTATGGAGAAGTAGATGGTCCTCCATACTAAATTCATACATGATAAAAAGGATAGTTATAGCAAAAGCAGAGAATTAGAAGGATACAAAATGTGACCCATCTACTAGTTGTAATGCATAAAAATACACAAAGAAGGAAAAGTAATCGCAGAGCCATGCATTGCAAAGACAAATACAAAATACAAGGTGTAGTGATTTAATGTGCAACTGAAGACTGTTATTTTTCACTAGCAACCTTCTACACTTTCTTTAAAACCCAGCAGCAACACTGTAGGAATGCACAACTTCAGTATCCTGTAGGTGGCATTCAAACACACTGCAGTTGTGATCACTAGGAGACTGTGTAAACACAGCAAGCATGAGAGCAAAGTTTGGTCTTAATTGTGTTCTTTGACCTGGAAATACAGTTTTGAGAAAAAGCCACCTAGGTCTTAAATGAAGGGTAAACTACAGTCCAAAAATGTTATAATCTATTTTAAGGAAACCAAATTGAAAACTTACAAGTAAAGGTGCCTGGTTGAGTTCCCTCCTACCTCTCCAATCCAGATGAGAAACAGAACTGCTAAAGGTTTGGTTACTGTTCTGGCTTGTTTTCCATTTAGGTGGGTCCATTTTTGGGGAGGCAGAATTTTTCCATATCCTATTTATAACCTCATAGGCCAACATCCATGCCGAGTGGGTGGCATCATTGCTTTGATATTATTGCCAACTCCAGGGATGGTCAATGACTCCTCCAATGTAAACCCAGATCCCACGATTCTATGACTGTCCAGCGAGAACAGTCAAAACAGTATTTAAAATGTGCAGCAATTTTCACTTTTAAGTTCATCTGTTCAACAGTGTCCATTTTTCAGCACAATACAAAAGGTTATTATGATACAGATTTTATATATATATATATATACATATATATATACATACACACATATAGAGAGTGAACCAGAGGGACCAAAACCATGAAAATGTATCTGATCAGACAAGACCACTACATACGAGAGGGTGCAGATCACTGCTAATTTCAAATACAGCACACACTTGGTGCCCCAGTTACCAAAAGTTTTGGTATTAAATCCAAGCAACCAGGATAACAAACATGATTTTTGTGGCCTTTTTTGCAATATTCTTTTCCTTTGTTCCATTTTAAAAGTGATACAGTTAATATTTAATCTTTTAATATACTTACGTTTTCCTTATGTGTGCCAACAAATGCACAGATTGTTGTAAAGAAAAAACACACACAGCATTTACACATAAAATATTTAATTTATACAACAAGCTCATGAACACGCATACACTTATTATTCTTCATGAATCTTTATTTCTTATTCTTAGTCATGAATGAAAAATAACTGAAAATACTTCCATGGTCCAAACTGGTCAAACAAACAGTCTAGGCTTCTTTTCCATTACTTTTAGTGAAGAAAAGTGATAATCTAAGTTATGAACAGCACTGTATGGAGTCATAGCTGAGCCAGAAGCTATTTTTGAGTTTACTCCATATACAGCAAGCAGATACTTGGATATGATTTCAAGTATCACACTTTCATTGAATAATAAGCCCTTGGTTTACAATGCCACACCATAATTAGGCATTGAATCATTTGCAGCCGAGTCTCAGCTCTAAAGCAGCCGTATGAACTAATTTGAGAGTCCCACTGTACATTTGCACATCCTCTTACCTGGCAGAATGACGGAGTGGGGTTAATACAGACTACAGTGCTAGCCTCAGGAGGATGAGAAGATATGAAATTAGACTGTTGGAATTGAAATGGCCACCATTCTCAACACACAAAAATCATGCATCACCACTTGCAATATGCCCGAATTTTTCATTTCTCTTAAGGAAACATCCCACCATACAAGAAAAGAAGTGTTCCTGCTGCCAGGTGATTAACCCTTTCACCCCCACTAGGTTTTTGGTATGAGTGCCCAGCCTCCAAGGACTAGAATTTACAGCACCACCCTTGGCAAAATTTTGAATGTGAGGAGCCAATTTAAATGATTATTCAAGCCTGCTTTTGTGGTGGTTAAGGCCTTGTTCTTTTGCGTGTTGTAGCAAAGCAGACTAAATGTAACCAATGCTGTATTTGTTATGATTCATACAATGGAACATTTCCATCACCACATACAGACAACTCAAATGGCTGGTTGACATGCATATTTAATCAAATTTAAAGTCATTAATAAACTTCTTCATTTACGGTTTATAATGGGACAAGTTGTCTCAGATTTCTCCAGTACTCTTTTCTGAATAGTATTGTTTACTGTTGCTGTTAAAGATGTCTGTTATGATCAACTGAGGGGCCACTGGAGTCAGAAGGGTAGGTCATCTTGACCGCTAAACTGTAATTGGAGCCAAGCAGCATGACATGAGCACTGACAGAGTGAAACAGCTGCTGCCCTTGCGTGCCAGATAGTGAAAGATAGACACACCAGAGAGGCAACGTTACATAGAACAGATACAGTCTGGTATGCCAGTGTCTGTGTTTTCCTTTTTGTCTTATTTGGAAACCTGTTTGAGCACCATCTGTACAACTCTATAGTTAGAACTGGCAACACTGGATGTGCTCGCGGAAGAGAGAAACTGCCTCCGTGAGATCCGTTAATACTATAACTGTAGAGTACTATAGAAATACATAATTCTAAAATATTTGCATACTAACATTTGTAAAATATACTTTTTCTTGATGATATTTGGCACTTTGGGATCGGAGAAACTTTTTCATGGTTCTAAGAACTGTTGGATGAACTAACCCCTTTTTTATTGCATTTGCACTGCAGGAACTAGGAACTATCGCAGTTCTAAAACACCGTTTTGAGGGACTTTTTTTAGCTCCTACTTCAGGGTAGGTACTTTTCCAGAACAGCAGGAACTCTGAGTGATATAAGTGTATGGCGACTGGTCCAGACATACGTGTACGTTGATTGGTCGAACACATGAACTAATGCAGCACCGGCAGCTGCCATTTTTAAAAACCTGTGTCTTTTCCAACTCCGTTATTAGGCATTTTAATACCATAGGTGAACAAAAATATGACAGGAAATTAGTTTTAAAGTTCATGAATATTTGCCCATTCGATTTAAATGATGGCTAATTTGAAAGTTTGCAATGACTAATTGGCAGTTGGTTCCAGCTATGCTAGCGTTATTCCATTCAGTGGGGACGGTAGTTTTAGCTAGCTAAGTTAGCATTGGCTTCAGAAAACTTGCAGTATGGGTTTTTAGCTTATCAGTTATTTGCAACTTTTCAAATGTCATATCAATCATATGAATGAAGCTGTCATTTAAACCTTACAGCCTTCTACCACTCATCGTACCGCAAATATTTAAATCAGGGACTGTTGAGGAGATCTCCTCGCCGATAGATACTTTTAGTAAATTTCTTTTTACCATTTTAAAAATATTTAGTCAGAGTGAAATGACAAACACAAGTTTTAAATTCATTGTAAGCTGTATAATATAGGCCAAGTAGCTGGGTATTTCCAACGTGAAAAATGCAATATAAGCACAATAAAAACAAACTTCACCAAATGTTACAACTACTGCCCTCTCAGCCAGTGTAGCTCTGTTGTTGGTGAAATGAGCTGTGCTCAGGGTGTTACGCAGTAACAAGTAAGCAAGTACATAAACCATCTCAAAACTTTGACGGGTGCGTCTCCTTAAGATCACAAGTCCAATCTTGCGTTCTTGGTATTGAGAAACACCCTATGAAACCCAAGACATACAACAAACACGCACAGCTCTGATGCCGGAACCCTCCATCTTGTTGTATCGCACAGAAATGACGTTGGTATACTAACCGCTGGCTTATGTCACTTTGTTTCTGGCAGTGCGAATGCAAACAGAAATAAGCCCTTGAAGGTTCTTAGTTCTCGAGGAACCTCCCCAGCGGGTAGTTCCTCTCAAAAAAGTTCCTAGAACTGTTTGGTCCAATAGCGTCTATTGATGGGAGTAATTGTGATGAATAGCAATGACTTACTCTAAATTGTTACAGAACCACCTGGATAAATTGACATTTCCAAAGCAATTAAAGCATAAAGTACGGTGCATATTAGCATGGTTATATTTCCAGGATCCTCACTTGAAACAATTCTTATCATATTTAAGAACAAATCAATCATACTTTAGAACAAATGGAATTTAGGTGGTAAACAATTACAATATTGCCAGTTGTATTGAAAATACAATTGTGAAACCCCTATAATATTGCACTTTATGTCTACCAGCTTGTAATGTTTGCCAGGACATTTGACTGCAAAATGCTATTATTATAAAATCATGCATACCCAGAAATTAGAGGTGACATGCTGTTCTTTTCCCTCCTGTCTTATCATCTCCAATCCAGTGATGCATATCAAAATACAAATAAACAGAATGGGGCACCCTGGCAGCTCACCTGGTAGAGCACATACCACAAGGCTGAGTCCTTGCTGCAGCAGCCTGGGCCCAAAACCAGCCCGGGCCCCCCGCTGCACACCATCCCCGCACCCCCACCAAACAAAGCACAAACACCAAAAAATCATCATTAAACACAACAAATTTAGACCTGCTAGCTCACTACTCTTGCTTATTGAAATGGTTTCTCCTGTGTTTGTTTACCTTTGCCTATCATCCTACTTGTACTGATAGCTTCCATTGGTGTAGGCCTGACAAAAACCTTATCAGTGCAACAGGTATAATCAAATGAACACACCAACTGACAGAAGCACCGAGTTGTCTGCTTCAGAACATTCTCTTTCTCTCCCTGGTAAATGTTACCTGGCTAATATTCAGATGTAAATCCTTCAGTCGTGTCATCACACCTTGCAATTAACAACATTGCAATTTATGCTTCACATCAATTTCACCCTGGGATCTTAGTGGGTGTGATAGCAAAAGTAAAGATGGGATGGTGCAATGATAATAATACAGGTATGAGTTTAACATCGTGTGCTACTGGTAAAGCTTGACTGTGGCCTAAGCCTTTTACCAAGACCTTCACAAATGCAGCACAACTTTAGCACCCATGTAGGCTGATTTTTGTTTAACAACTGCCTGATTTTGCATGTGCAGATGGATATATAATTTTATTTAAAAGAAGTGGGGCTGCATGCGAAGTAACAGTACAGAAGTTAGCAAAGTATATTTCATACAAGAACATATAATATTATGCAATGAAGCAATTTTAGAAAAGAAAAGAAAATTTGATAAGACCTCAGTATGGCAGTACTTACAAGATATTCAGGCATTTGCAGATTCACCCAAACTGGTCTTCCAATCAGCTGCCACTGAGGTGAAAAGTGCCTGCAAAAAAGCGAAGGAAAAGAGAATATGATTGAGCTCGGATTATAATCTGACAAATCAGATCTGGAAGTAGTTACACGTTTTCATACATTTTACTCAAACTGATAATCCACCTGAACTACTCTGCTCTTACAGATTTCACTATGTGTTTATAATACACTGTCTGTCGTTGATATATGAAGTTCAAGCTATTTAATTTCAGAGAAACTCAATCATGAGAATGGCACAGTACAATTTGCAAATGGCTACGCCATGTGTTTGATCAACTTCCAAAATTAATGTTTACACAGCTATACTGGAACTAAGTAACATGGCTCTAAGGAAATTCCAGGAAAACAATTGCTGGCTATCAAGTTTTTGCTTCATTTTCCAGGCTGAATTAGCATTATTCTACCTCTTATATGGGTCCTCCTACATTTCTGCCCTGCACAGGCCCTGACTGGTTGAATAAACCAGGTCAGAACATAAAGAAGCAGTTTCCATGTAAACATCTATGTGAACAAGCATTGGGTACTCCCCTGTCAGAATTCCCCCCATGATACTAGTGACATCCCATGTCAACTGTCAAAAGTATCACATATGAACTTATTATAGTTGACAAGTGATTTTTTGTCACTATTTTTATCATTTTCATCATGCAGTGCATTATAACACCTTATGACAGCTGTTATAAAGTTGTTATAATCATTATGTATGCCTGTAAAACACTTATAATGCATTATATAGCACTTATAAAAGTGTTATGAGTGCTACATAAGACCCACTTCAAGTAAAGTATTACAGAAATGAATGAAGAGTCCTGGATAATAATTAAAATAGTACTCTGTCAAGCTGGCGACATTCTCCTTCGAATGATTTTTGTCATGGTCAATGGGACACCTCTTTGGATTATACAAAGATGGAGTCTCACGCAGGAATGATGTAGGTATAAAATAATTCCCTTTTCAATGTGATCTATAATGCATTCTAAGTAGAGTTTGTGAGAGTAAGCTTCATGAGTCCATCAACACAGTTTGTATAAATGTTAAAACACAGTCTGAGCCTCAGTACTCATGGACAGCAGTCTCAAAACCTAATGCCAGAATAACCTCCTAGTATGTTCTAACCAAGTGATCAATTTAGACAAAATATAAAATATATTTGAGTAAGCTATCACTTTATGGAAAATATAAGGCAGGGAAAGAAAAAGAAAATTCTTTGCGTATGTAACACATTTCTCCTCTTCTGAACAGTAATTGAACTGTCTTTCATGTTTGACCCTGCATTTCATTAATAACACAAAATTTTTTTGTACAAAAGTGCATATTTTGGCTGTCAAACAACCTGACATTAGCTCACTTGCAGTGCTCTGAGATGTAATTACACTCAGGCCACTCCCAGGAATTGTAAAGGCGTAAGACTCGCAGAAGTCTTGCAACAGTACACCAGTGACATTTGGGCACCTCTCCATGACTAAGCTCGGCTCATCTTCACATCTTCACTGTCGGGGTCCATGAGACATGGATCTAAATTTGGGACCATAAAATTATCTGAACTTGTTTTACCCCAAGAAACCAAATATTTTAAATGAATTTACAAATAGCAAAAAAATGTGAAAAAAGTTGATCTCAAATTTCCCAAAAAAACATCCTCTTTGCAATGTTCCGGGTTTGTTTTCCAGTCCCAAGACCAATGGTCTTAACTTGGTTTTAGTCTTAATTTGGTACTTAGTCATGTGATGTACTTCAGCTTTCATAAAGTACATTTTAATCACATCATCAGCAAGTATCATTTCCAGCTTAACTCCACTCAAAAGTACCTGTGACTTAACTGTACGATAAAAATAATGACATCGCTAATGCCGCAGCCATATGATGC
>CM040754.1:2348455-2703455 GCA_022829145.1 Albula goreensis
GGACATGAAAACAGTTTTATCTTTTAATTTCATTCTCGTGCATTGAAATATCAGTATATCCCTGATCTAAATGTCTACCAACTGATAATTTAGGGAACACTGGTTAAGGCTATTTGGTGAGACCTGAAATTTTAAAACAGCAGATTCTCCTCTCCTGTTCTGATTAGAACACAGAAATTACACCAAGAGAAGCCGTTCAGCCCATCCATGCTTGTCTTGACAGTATCCAAGACAATTTACAGCTGATTGTCTTATAATCATATAAAGTATTCAATTGTTGTAAATGGTTTTTCAAGGAGCTAAACCTTTCATCAGTTAACCCTGCACTACAGCAGCAACATCATTCACTTCCTTGATAGCACTAAAATATGATCAGTGCATGCATCATTTACAAGTTTTGATGCATTTCCTTCCAAATTATCTTGACTATCTACAGGGATTATAGCACACTATTAGCACAATACATATGTTTATATGTCCGATAACTGTGGAACAATCCATTGGTACAAAACCAGACAAGGCCAGCTATTACAACTTCAACAGTAATACTCCAGCAATGTGATCCTATGCATAATATTAATAACATCCCTCTAAGCACAGACTTTGCCTTGTTTTACTGCCTAATCCATGATGAATAACAGGTTTGACCACTATATGGCTTATTTTGTCTGTGTCCAAATAACAGAAATCACAGAAACTATCTATATTGTTACATGCTGTCAACATTTTTCAAAGTTCATAAAATGACCCCTCCTTCCAGTTTTTTCATTAAAAAAAAATGTAAGACACTTAAGTGTCCTGCAACATTATACCAGTGACATTTGGCTGCTTCTCCACAGCTAAAGTAGGCCCTTTTATTGCCAGTGATAGTAAAAAAGATGGATTAGTCAGCTTGGTGCCATAAAATTGTCATGCTGTGTCACACCCAATCAACCACACTGTACATTGATACAGTGACTTACGAACCTCTTTCAGTGGAAAAGTAATCATAACACTGCAATACTCCACCATCACTTCTTAACATTGTTCCAAATGTTCCAAAACTAGACTCAATAATTTTATTACTGTTTTTCTTCAGTACATATGTGTAAGTTGCTATTGATAAGTCAATTAATTTTTTAATTAATTAATTAATTCATGAACTGTAACACTATGCCCTGTAACCCAAAATCTCCTTTTTTAAGAAAGAGCTAGTTGTTGGCAAAACTGCCCAGTTTTAAATTTGATCCATTTACTCAAAAAGTTTTCCAGCACTCACTGAATTAATACCTGTTCTGGTACAGTACATATGATATTCTACATCAAACAACTGCCATAAGGTGACAGAGACAATGCCTTTGATTGTATTTTCCATTCAATTCAGTATGACTGCAGGTTAATTGATTCATGTATCTCTATTTAATTTGTGTGAGCAACGTTGATATAACTTTGTGAGAGTATGTAATTATAGAATAAAAATATAAAAGATAAAATTCAAACAACACAGTCCTTTCCCCTACACCGCCTGTGATCCTACTGGGGGAAACCCTGTCTTCAACATTTTTTAATACATGAAGTCCACAATCCCAAATATGCTTAGTCATAACAGCGGATAGTCTGTCCACCTTCAAGCGCAGACTGAAGACTCACCTCTTCAGGATGCACCTCTCTCCTTCCTTGCCTAGCTCCCCCACTTAGCCATAGTTTCACTTGTAGAGATGTAATCTTGATGGCTAAGGATTGTTGTTGATATTAGTAATGGTTTTTTGTTTTGGTTCTTCAACAGGTCACCCACAGGGTTTAGTCCATGCAACCCCCTGGCACTTGAGACTTTTACACACTCTATCACTAAATGCCTATGATGTAATGTAATATAATGTCCCAGTTGATAGACTGCCTTTAGTTTTTATGCGCCAGTGGCCCTAAAACTGAATAGAATATCAGAAACTCCCCCTCATTTCCACTTTTAAATTCACAGTTTTCAACTTTCTAAGAACAAGGTGTTTTAACCAGTTTTGTTTTATTTCATGTTTTTGTTAATCTTCATTTTATTGTTTTGAATGACGTTTTTCTTATTTTTATTCTTTATTGTCTTTTGGGGGGAGGATGCTTAACATGTTTTGTGTGGCATATATTCTGGTTGTAATTAAAATACAATATATATCCCATAACATGTGGTAACTAAATACATAATTTTGTTTCAATAAATACATACATCTTTATGATTTATTGCTGGTTAAAATTGTCACTCATGATGGTACAGGAGAAACATAACTGGTTAGAGGGCAAAAATACATGACCAAATAGAGCAGGCACTTTCTGCAGAGTGGACAAAAACATCCCTATAAAAAGGGTGGCACCAGAGTCCACACAGCGACTGACAGGCACCAAGCAAAGGTGAGTGAGATGTGCTGTAATGTGTCAATAGCTTTCACATTTACAAGGTTGGAGTACTAAAAGGGTGCTGCTTGGAAAATTATTCAATCATAAGATATTGTACTGCACTGACTGCGGTTCAGAAGATAGTTTGGTCAAATGACAATCGGATCTACAAATTGCAAGCAAAATAGCTTGCAAAATACTGCAAAAGTTATTTTGAAAATAAACATCAAAAAAGAAAAAAAAAAGCCTACATCTTGACAATTCTGGAATGAGCAACTCAAACAACACCTAAAACTCAAACCTACAACAAAACCTTTGTAAAGCAATATCTTTAAACACCTTGTAGCTGTATTAACATAATTACCATGTTCAATGCTCTTTTTTCAGTTTCTAAAGACCATCACATACCCTCATTCTCTTGTGGCATCAAAGAAGGTGGGGTAAGTATTATACTGCTGAATGTCCACAACTCCATAATCACAAATAACAAACTTTAAAATTAAACAGGATCACTTTATAAACAGTATTCTATAAAATATTCTCATAAATTAAAGGCAAAGTAGTAGAGTCTGTATATTATCACTTTGTCAGTTTTTCATATAATATAGGACTTACTCTCAGTTAATATTTGATTACAACAAATGCATGTACTGAGAAAGCAATGACACTTGCCAAACAGTGGAGCTATATCCAGTATGTGAAACATTATGAACTGAAGAGATTAATTTTCTTTCGACACACTTCTGTTTATAAATATTGTCACATGATTATTCTGTGGCAACAATATTTTTACTTTTCTGTTAATGATGAAAAGATTAAACTTGTTGTTCTTACCTCAGTAAAGTGCCATCATGAGTACAGACGCAGAGATGGAGGCCTTTGGCCCGGCGGCCATTTACCTCCGGAAGCCTGAGAGGGAGAGGATTGAGGCCCAGAACACTCCCTTTGATGCCAAAACAGCATACTTTGTGGCTGAGCCCAAGGATATGTACGTCAAAGGGAAACTCTTAAGCAAAGAGGAAGGCAAAGCCACCGTTGAAACTCTAGAAACTAAAGAAGTAAGTACACATAACCATCAAGAAAAAAAGCATTTATAAAATGGAAAACAGGAACAAACATTATTATATGCAAACACTGAAATTGTGTAATGTGATGTAAAGCTAGATGTACAAGTACATACAGCAGAACATAAACTATGGGAGTCATTGACATTATATTATATGTTGGCTACTGGCAGTACAATTGGGAAACTCATGAGCAGAGAGGGAGGCAAAGCCACCGTTGAAACTCTAGATGGACAAGTACGTACAGCAGAACATAAACTATTGGAGTCACTGACATTATATTATATAATGGCTACTGGCAGTACATTTTAACGTTTCTCATTTAATGCCTCAATAACAAATTAATTTGATGTGTAACTTTACTGTGCTGTATTATCCAATGGTAGCGTTAGGTCAGTGTATAACTTTGACTATTTCTGCCCTGATTGGTTGATACTGATGTGAAAATTAAGTTATCAAGTATTAATATTAATATTCTGTAGTTGCATTATGATTTTAATTAAGAATGTAAACATTTTTTTTTTTTAATGAGAACTTTTAATGGATTTTGCCATTCATCTTCTTTTGAAAAAGTTAATAAAATTACTTGCAGTTGAGTTGTGTTTAAACAAGCAAAAACATATCATTAGTATTCATATTTGGCTACATTATTTAAATGAAATATGAAATTTCCTTGATTTGGCAAGAAAGGTTTGTTACCTTTCAAAAGCTGTTATTCTTTACCTTCCACTGAATGGGTAGTCTATATAATTTGTTGAAAGCAAATCCCATTTTTGTGTCTCTCAGTCTATAACAGTCAAGGAGGATGACATCCACCCAATGAATCCTCCCAAGTTTGACAAAATTGAGGACATGGCCATGATGACCCACCTTAATGAGCCCGCTGTGCTGTACAACCTCAAAGAGCGTTATGCAGCATGGATGATCTATGTAAGTTTACAACTAAAGCTCTTAAATAAACAGAATTTAAATGATTTTTATCATTCAAAACATGTTTGCATAGATACCTTCTCCACTGTTAAATACAATGTTTCAGACCTACTCCGGGCTGTTCTGTGTCACTGTGAACCCCTACAAGTGGCTCCCAGTGTACGATGCCGTTGTTGTGGGTGCATACAGAGGCAAAAAGAGAATTGAGGCCCCACCCCACATCTTCTCCATCTCTGATAATGCCTATCAGTTCATGCTCACTGGTAAGTACTATTTTTCCTGGTGTAACTAACAACAAATATTGTGTAGTAGTGAACCATTCAGTGTCCTTCTAGGAACATTTCATACATGTTTACCAACAAAAATTGAATTTAGAGTCCATTGTGCTCTATACCAGTAGTGTTTGAACTTTTAAAATTTCACAATTTAAACAGCATATTCATTGCCACGCCCCCACAAGAAATAATGCATTACAACAAACAATATCCCAGTGTCAATAAATATATTCATCAATTGATTAACCAATTGTTGAAAGTATTTCTCAAAAAAAACATCCATAGGAAAGCAATAACAAACTCACACAAAGATGTGAAAATTACAAAATATTCAAAAAATACAATGAAATTACACACAAGTATAATCAATATTTCAACAAGTATAATCAATTCCCTTCTGTAATCCACTGGAATAAAGTAACTCATAATTGCAGCACTTCTGTGTTTGTATGTTCGTCATGGTATTTTGTTAATAAATCAACTTGCTGCTTCATTCTTGCAGATCGTGAAAACCAGTCGATCCTGATTACGTACGTACTCTAAATATGTCCATAAATACACTGAACAACTGTAAAATCTGAAGGATAAATTAAATACAAAAATGAAGTGTGACTTTCCAGCTAAATAAATTGAATAACTGTAAAATCTCAACAAACAATTAAATACAAAAATGAAGTGTGACTTTCCAGCTAAATAAAAGCTAAAGACTACAAAGATACCATTTGATGACTCTTTATTTTTTAAACAAAGAATTCAGTTACCTAAGTACAGCCTATTCTATGTTAACTGTAAACTCTTTGCCTCACAACTTTTGTGTTCTCCACAGTGGAGAATCTGGTGCAGGAAGACTGTGAACACCAAACGTGTCATCCAGTACTTTGCGACAATCGCAGTGGCTGGTGGAGCAAAGAAAGCAGAGGCAGCTGCTGGCAAAATGCAGGTCAGACAGAGTCTCCTCAGATGTGCAAATATCATAGAGACTCATGTCTGGAACATATTGCTCAAGTGTCTGATGTCTACTGTAGGGTCACTGGAGGATCAAATCATCGCAGCCAACCCCCTGCTGGAGGCTTATGGTAATGCCAAGACTGTGAGGAATGACAACTCCTCCCGTTTTGTAAGTTTTTAATATCTATTTATTGTAATGCACCACAGGTATTGCTGTTAAACCTGCAAAACGTTTTATACTGTTTAAAGATGCTTTAATTATGTCTAAATTCATTGAACCCTTAGGGAAAGTTCATCAGAATCCATTTTGGGACAACAGGAAAACTGGCTTCAGCTGACATTGAAACCTGTAAGTCCCTACATTTGGAATCAAATTAGTCAGTTATTTAAAAAAAATACACATTTAAAAATCCTTTTGTTTTCTCTAGATTTGCTGGAAAAGTCAAGAGTAACATTCCAGCTGTCAGCTGAGCGCAGCTACCACATCTTCTACCAGCTCATGACAGGCCACAAACCTGAACTGCTAGGTATGAAATATACAGAATTAAGATGTGAATGTGTCACAGATTTCAGATAGGTATCTGTAACTCTATCTTTTGTTTCTTGCAGAGGCACTTCTCATTACAACCAATCCATATGACTACCCTATGGTCAGCCAAGGTGAAGTCACAGTCAAAAGCATTGATGACGTGGAGGAGTTCATAGCTACAGATGTAAGCTGAAGAAACATATGATAGACAAATTCACATATCTATTTCACTCAAGTTCAATATTTAAAGTTAAAAAATGTGTGATTGTTACAAATATAATGTCTGAACTGATTATGAAAAATACATGATAATTCTGTTAAAAACTTCTAATGCCACCAAAACCACAAAAAATAAACCTCCAATGACACAAATACAGATTTAAACCAGATCTTTGACGGATTTAGATTTCAAATGAAAAACATTTGAGATGGACAGACTTAGACATAGACATCATACTCAAGTACCTAAAACTGAAAATGTTTTTTTTTTTTTTTGAATTTAGACTGCCATTGATATTTTGGGCTTCACTGCTGATGAAAAGATGGGCATCTACAAGCTGACTGGTGCTTGTATGCATCATGGGAACATGAAGTTCAAGCAAAAGCAGCGAGAGGAGCAGGCTGAGCCTGATGGCACTGAGGGTAACTACTAAATAATTATGCTTTTTGCTTAAAATTTTTTAAAAATTATTTGACAATCAAATCTTCCCATTGCACATGAGTAAATGCTTTCCCAAAGTATCTTATCAAATCATAAACTTCTTCAATGGCATATTTTCATACACAAAAATACTGGTGCATAGGAAACACACTGTAATATGTTCCATCTTATCTGAAGAGTAATAAAGTAACTTCAATTTGCATTGTTCTCATTTTTAACTGACATCTGCAATATAAGACTGTAATATCAGCTACATATAAGATATATTGAAAAGGCATTCAAAAAGACTGAAAGTTGACTATAACAAAATGAATTTCTTCTGAAACAGTGGCAGATAAAATCGCTTATCTCATGGGCCTGAACTCTGCTGACCTGCTGAAAGCTCTGTGCTACCCCAGAGTGAAGGTCGGAAATGAGTTTGTGACCAAGGGCCAGACTGTACCTCAGGTAAAGTTTAAATAGTAAAATATTACAGTTTTGGCCATTAATAACACACTCACTTCAGAAATACAACAGTATGACCATAAAAAATTCTGCTGTTAAAATGTTAAAAAAATGTTAAATATTTTATAATTAAAAGTTTGATTTTTTTCTTTTCTTCCTGTTAGGTTCACAACTCTGTTATGGCTCTGTGCAAATCTGTCTATGAGAAAATGTTCTTGTGGATGGTTATTCGCATCAATGAGATGTTGGACACAAAGCAACCAAGACAATTCTTCATTGGTGTCCTGGATATTGCTGGATTTGAGATCTTTGATGTAAGTGATTATTTAATTTAGCTTTTCTTCTTCTTACATAATATTGTTAATAACTTATTTTACTGTTTTAAATTCAACATTCATTCAGTATTTCTTGATGAAATTTTCAGTTCAACAGCTTGGAGCAGCTGTGTATCAACTTCACCAATGAGAAACTGCAACAGTTTTTCAACCATCACATGTTTGTGCTGGAACAAGAGGAGTACAAGAAAGAGGGAATTGAATGGGAGTTCATTGATTTCGGTATGGACTTGGCTGCCTGCATTGAGCTTATTGAGAAGGTATGTGAACTCCCTGTTATTATCAATGTATGTTTTTGTTTGTTCTACTGTACTCCTGACATGGTCTCATGAAAAATATTCTGCTCTCTACAGCCAATGGGCATCTTCTCCATCCTTGAAGAGGAGTGCATGTTCCCCAAGGCTTCAGACACAACCTTCAAGAACAAGCTCCATGATCAACACTTGGGCAAAACCGCTGCCTTCCAGAAGCCCAAACCTGCCAAAGGCAAGGCTGAGGCCCACTTCTCCCTGGTGCACTATGCTGGCACTGTGGACTACAACATCAACGGCTGGCTGGACAAGAATAAGGACCCCCTGAACGACTCTGTGGTACAGCTGTACCAGAAGTCATCAGTAAAACTGCTGGCTCACCTGTATGCCTCCCATTCTTCCGCAGATGGTATGGAATGCTATTAAAAGATATATATTTTTAGATATCACATCAGTAAGCATGTTGAAATAATGTTTAGAAGACTATAGTTAACTTACAAAACTTCCCTTTTTTAAAATTAACCTTTACTTACAGCTTGCCTTCTGCAAACAGCTTAAAATCCAAAGTCAACATATGAATTTCACTTAGAGGTTCTGTCCTCCTTTTTACAGGTACTTAAATTCTGATGATAAATGTATCACATTTCTGAGATCATTTTTTAATTGCCTTTAAAAAAACCTTGAGTGCATATTATTTCTACACTATACATTTAATGCATAAAAATACACCTGAAAGTGAAATACCTGATACAAAAATGTCTCCTCATGTATATATATACTCCTTATATTTCTTATGCACCAACAGATGCTGCAAAGGTGGTGGCAAAAAAGCTGGCAAGAAGAAGGGTGGCTCCTTTCAGACTGTATCTGCTCTGTTCAGGGTAATGTAGTTTTAAAGAGTCATTGTATAATACTTAATCTGAATTGTGTTGGGTTCTGACACTCAATGGTAATTATATAAAAATTATATAAAACCCATAAAAGGCAAAGGTAGGTAACACAACTTTATGTCAAATACACTACCAGTCAACTTTCAATGTCATACCACCTATCATCCCACAGGAGAACCTGGGAAAGCTGATGACCAACCTGAGAAGCACTCATCCTCACTTTGTGCGTTGCTTGATTCCAAATGAATCAAAGACACCAGGTAGGCATAGTGTTTCGAGTAATTCACATTGTTTAAACATATAAACAACAACAGACACAGCTTTAACCTGCCAGCATCTATAATATCACAAAGATAAAAATGATGAAGGTTGACAAGAAGAGGTGAGAATTCTTAAGGTATCATGAAAATTACACGGGTAATGAAAACAATAAACACATAAAAAAACATATATCCAGATAAAAATGTTTGCATTTTTTTTTAGGTCTCATGGAGAACTTCTTGGTCATCCACCAGCTGAGGTGTAATGGTGTGCTGGAAGGTATCAGAATCTGCAGAAAGGGTTTCCCCAGCAGAATCCTCTATGGTGACTTCAAGCAGAGGTACTTCATACATTGCACTATTTCAATGATATTTCTTTTGAGCAAATTAAAAATTACAAAATCCCAGAACAAACAACTAGATCTTATGCTAAAGTCACAAGATAGATAAACAGATAAATGAATTGAAAAAAATCATTTTCTTTTAATTGTTGATGCCACAATGTATGTCAACACCAAAATGCTGAAACTCCATCATCTTCATGCTGAGTATCTGTTACTTCATTAATGAATGGACAGACTGTAAGAAGTCATCACCAAGCAGTATGAGAAAGTCAAGCATTGATGCCAGCCGGAGGAGCAAAGAATAAAATAAGAACTGTAACTTTATATTTTGTAAAAATCATGAGAAACACAATGAAGTAAATAGAAATTAAAAATATATCCATGTCACCATCAACTAATTTCTGAACATTAATATCCCATCATTGTCACCAAAACTTTTCTTTCAGATACAAAGTACTGAATGCCAGTGTCATCCCTGAGGGACAGTTCATTGACAACAAGAAAGCTTCTGAGAAGCTGCTGGGGTCCATTGATGTGGACCACACTCAGTACAAGTTTGGCCACACCAAGGTAAGAGACTGGAGATACAATGGCACCAACAGTATTTCAGTAAAAATAACTGTTTTGCACTTCAAAATGTGTATTAATTCTTACTATTAATTGTTATTACATCCATCTGTCACCCAATCATGAAGTTATCTTCTTTATTTTGTTCACTGAATATTTGTAACATTGTCTGTAGGTGTTCTTCAAAGCCGGCCTGCTCGGTCTCCTGGAGGAGATGCGAGATGAGAAACTGGCAGAATTGGTGACCATGACTCAGGCTCTGTGCCGTGGTTACCTCATGAGAAGGGAGTTTGTCAAGATGATGGAAAGGAGGTAAAAATCAGAACTCACAGAATCAAATGAAAAATTACAGAATGTTGTTTTATATAAAAAAACCATTAAGTTAAAAGTAATTCGAGAATAAGAGAAGTCTATCCACTGCTTTAGTCAACTTTCAAGAGTTCTAGTCAAAAGAGATATGGTCAAACTGCTTGAAACAAACATGAATGTGTAAAGACCTTTCATTCATATTGCATACTTTAAACAGGGAGTCCATTTTCACCATCCAATACAACGTCCGCTCATTCATGAATGTGAAAAACTGGCCATGGATGAATCTCTATTTCAAGATCAAGCCACTTCTCAAGAGTGCAGAGACTGAGAAGGAAATGGCCAACATGAAGATTGAGTTTGAAAAGTGCAAAGAGGACCTGGCAAAGGCACTGGCCAAGAAGAAGGAGCTTGAGGAAAAAATGGTTTCTCTTCTTCAGGAGAAGAATGACCTTCAGTTACAAATTGCTTCAGTATGTGCTTTTGTAAAAGAATGTTAATAGAAATTAATGGGTCAATTTGTTTCAAGTTTTTGATGATTACATTATAAATAAGTTATATTTAAAGATACCCTTATGCATAAATGTTCCATCCAAAGTTCCACCTAAATTTATTTTAATTTTAGGAATCTGAAAGCCTGTCTGATGCTGAAGAAAGATGTGAGGGACTCATCAAAGCAAAGATCCAGCTTGAAGCAAAACTCAAAGAGACAAGTGAGAGACTTGAGGATGAGGAGGAAATCAATGCTGAGCTCACTGCCAAGAAGAGGAAACTGGAGGATGAATGTTCTGAGCTGAAGAAAGACATTGATGACTTAGAGCTCACCTTGGCCAAAGTGGAGAAGGAGAAACATGCCACAGAAAACAAGGTTTACACTTGATCAATACAAAGTGTGAGTGTGTGTTTTTCCAGGGACTCTCCATCTCCCTAACATTGTGTGATATCATTGTTTTAGGTGAAAAACCTGACTGAAGAGATGGCCTCTCAGGATGAGGCCTTTGCCAAAATTGCCAAGGAGAAGAAAGCCCTCCAAGAGGCTCACCAGCAGACTCTGGATGATCTCCAAGCAGAGGAGGACAAAGTCAACACTCTGACTAAAGCCAAGACCAAGCTTGAGCAGCAAGTAGATGATGTAAGAAACTCATAATGAATTGGATGAATTGGATAGATTGTATAGATAGAAAAGTGCAAAACTACAACTGAACAATACTGAATGGTTTTGAATCTCTTCCATACTTATGCTCTCTTCCCATTCTATAATTATAGGAAAAATAAAATGGTTGGACAAATTCACCCACAATACAGGATGATTCAGGCCAAAGGCAGTCTTCAATATCTAATAGTGTTTTTGAAAAGTCCAACAATACCTTAATTTTGTTTTTCCTGCAATAGCTGGAAGGCTCACTGGAACAAGAGAAGAAACTTCGCATGGACCTTGAGAGAGCCAAGAGGAAACTTGAAGGTGATCTGAAACTGGCCCAGGAATCCATAATGGATCTGGAGAATGACAAGCAGCAGTCAGAGGAGAAGCTCAAGAAGTAAGAGTATACAATCATAACAAAAAAATGCTCAAACCATAAAATGCAAATCTCTGATATAGACAACAGTTTTTATCCTGTTAAAATGTACCATCCATAGGAAGGACTTTGAGACAAGCCAACTTCTCAGCAAGATTGAGGATGAACAGTCACTGGGTGCTCAGCTTCAGAAGAAGATTAAAGAGCTCCAGGTGAGCTCTAAAAAACCTTACAAATGCCATGTAGTACAACTGAATTTAGCAGACAGAATGTATGACTTATCCTATACTTTCTTTAAGGCTCGCATTGAGGAGCTGGAGGAGGAAATCGAGGCTGAGCGTGCTGCTCGGGCTAAGGTTGAGAAGCAGAGGGCTGATCTCTCCAGGGAACTTGAGGAGATCAGTGAGAGGCTAGAAGAAGCTGGTGGAGCTACTGCTGCTCAGATTGAGATGAACAAGAAGCGTGAAGCTGAGTTCCAGAAGCTGCGCCGTGATCTTGAAGAGTCCACCCTGCAGCATGAAGCCACAGCTGCCGCTCTCCGCAAGAAGCAGGCCGACACTGTGGCAGAGCTGGGAGAGCAAATCGACAACCTTCAGCGTGTCAAGCAGAAGCTGGAGAAGGAGAAGAGTGAATACAAAATGGAAATTGATGACCTGGCCAGCAACATGGAGGCTGTTGCCAAATCAAAGGTATATGAGTGTTCATTTGCATTTCATTTAATGTTTCATTATTGTTCTCAATGATCCTGAAGATTTGTGAACAAATGTTTTCAACAGGGCAACCTTGAGAAAATGTGCCGTACCCTTGAAGACCAGTATGGTGAACTCAAGGCAAAGTATGATGAAATGCACGAATGCTGAATGACATGGGTGCTCAAAAAGCAAAACTTGTAACAGAAAATGGTACGTTGATTTGATAAATATAACAGCATTAATTAATGTTATGCATATAAGATGGAACACCAAAATGAAATTGTTATTTTCAGGTGAAATGGGTCGCCAGTTGGAGGAGAAAGAAGCTCTTGTTTCCCAGCTGACCAGAGGCAAACAAGCCTACACACAGCAGATTGAGGAGCTCAAGAGGCACATTGAAGAGGAAGTCAAGGTAACAGGTTGAGAAAGCAGATAACATGAATGCAAAATCAACCATCTAACAAACACACGAACAGAGCTTGTTATGCAAATGCAGCCATGTAAAAACTAGTTGGCAACAAATTACATTGAAAACACATATCTATGATATATGTGTTCATTCACTAGTATCTATCCACCTGAATGATCAGCTATTCATTCATTCAAATTTCCCCTAATTACAATTCTGCTCAAATAAATGTGATTTCTCCTGCTGAATTGCCTTAAAGGCCAAGAATGCCCTGGCCCACGGTTTGCAATCAGCCCGTCATGACTGTGACCTGCTGAGGGAGCAGTTTGAGGAGGAGCAGGAGGCCAAGGCTGAGCTGCAGCGTGGAATGTCCAAGGCCAACAGCGAGGTGGCTCAGTGGAGAACCAAATATGAAACTGATGCTATCCAGCGCACTGAGGAGCTGGAGGATGCCAAGTAATTCCACACTTTTATACATCTTTATTCTAGATTCTCTGAATATCAGTCATAGAATGTTGCATAAAATTAATGACAATCACCCTCTACAGGAAAAAGCTTGCTCAGCGTCTGCAGGAGGCAGAGGAGTCCATTGAGGCCGTGAACTCCAAGTGTGCCTCTCTGGAGAAGACCAAGCAGAGACTGCAGGGTGAAGTGGAGGACCTGATGATTGATGTGGAGAGGGCAAATGGGCTGGCTGCCAACCTTGACAAGAAGCAGAGGAACTTTGACAAGGTAGATCTAATGTCAGCAATCTATATTCAGTCACAACTGTGTTAAAGGACATTATAATGTGTTAAAATGAGGGTTGTTTGACAGAACAATTAATGGCCTGAGTTTTCATATTTCTAGGTTCTGGCAGAATGGAAGCAGAAGTATGAGGAAGGCCAAGCAGAGCTGGAAGGAGCTCAGAAAGAGGCCCGTTCTCTCAGCACTGAGCTCTTCAAGATGAAGAACTCCTATGAAGAAGCTCTGGATCAACTGGAGACCCTTAAGAGAGAGAACAAGAATCTGCAGCGTATGTGCACTCAACATAGATAATATGTTGAATACATCATTATCATTAATGTCTGACTTGGAAATGAAAGCCATACTCAGGAAATGGATGAGGTTTGAAGTTATTATATTAAAATAGTTAAAATAGATGTCTGTCTCTGTAGAGGAGATTTCTGACCTGACTGAACAAATGGGAGAGACTGGAAAGACAATCCATGAGCTGGAGAAAGCAAAGAAGACTGTGGAGACTGAGAAAGCAGAAATCCAAACTGCCCTTGAAGAAGCAGAGGCAAGTCAACTCATTTAAAAAGAACAATTATACTTTTACAAATAATAAAGGTATATATTTCCTCAAAAAAGTTGCATACATTGATTCTTCTCTGCCCTGTACTGCAGAACCTTTTCTTTTTTACTTGTTTCATTCTTCAGGGAACACTGAACATGAAGAGTCCAAGATTCTACGTGTCCAGCTTGAGCTTAACCAGATCAAGGGTGAAATTGACAGGAAGCTCGCAGAGAAAGATGAGGAGATGGAGCAGATCAAGAGGAACAGTCAGAGGGTGATTGACTCCATGCAGACCACTCTTGATGCTGAGGTCAGAAGCAGGAATGATGCTCTCAGAGTCAAGAAGAAGATGGAGGGAGATCTCAATGAGATGGAGATTCAGCTGAGCCACGCCAACCGCCAGGCTGCTGAAGCCCAGAAGCAACTGAGGAACATCCAAGGACAGCTCAAGGTACAACAATAAAATACATACAGGACAGCACTGAGCTCCATCATGTTGAGGCATGTATATAAATTAATATGATTAACCTCTATCAGGATGCCCAACTACACCTTGATGATGCAGTCAGAGGACAAGAGGACATGAAGGAACAGGCTGCCATGGTGGAACGCAGGAACAACCTGATGATGGCTGAGATTGAAGAGCTGAGGGCTGCCCTGGAGCAGACAGAGAGAGGCCGCAAAGTGGCTGAGCAGGAGCTGGTAGATGCAAGCGAGCGTGTGGGTCTGCTGCACTCCCAGGTGAGTCAATAAGTCATCAAGTCCTTGAGCCAACAATTCATTTTAGATTTTATGTAATATGACACAGAAGAAAATGTAAATTTACACAAAACTACATTTATTCAGAATACCAGCCTTCTCAACACCAAGAAGAAGCTGGAAGCTGACTTTGCTCAAGTTCAAGGTGAAGTGGAGGACAGTGTTCCAGGCAAGAAATGCAGAAGAAAAAGCCAAGAAGGCCATCACTGATGTGAGTGTTTATTAAATTTCATCTACCTGAATGGTCTCAAGTCAAGAATTCTATGAGAATAAAGATTCTTGGTTTCATTATTTAATGCCACTGTATCAAAATTTAGGCTGCCATGATGGCAGAGGAGCTGAAGAAGGAGCAGGACACCAGTGCTCACCTGGAGAGGATGAAGAAGAACCTGGAGGTCACAGTCAAGGACCTGCAGCATCGTTTGGATGAGGCTGAGAGTCTGGCCATGAAGGGTGGAAAGAAACAGCTCCAGAAACTGGAAGCAAGGGTAATCTATCTGTTGTATAGATGATACAATAAGGAATATTGGTACAAATGTACCTCGATAAGATACACATTACCTGTTTGATGTTTCACTATTACTATGATATTAAAACCTATTAAATTTATATTATTTTTATATTCAAGGTGCATGAATTAGAAATTGAAGTTGAAGGTGAACAGAAACGTGGATCTGATGCAGTCAAAGGTGTCCGTAAATATGAGAGGAAAATCAAGGAGCTCTCCTACCAGGTATGGTTTTACATATCTTTACTTTACAAAGAGTATTAGACATGCATATCACCCCCTCTATAACATCTTTACTCTCTAGACTGAAGAGGACAAGAAGAACGTCACCAGACTGCAGGACTTGGTGGACAAACTGCAGCTGAAAGTGAAGGCCTACAAGAGGCAAGCTGAGGAATCTGTAAGTACAATATTCAAGAAAAAAATCCATACATTCATGGTAAATAAATCCAAATATTTGGAATACAAAAAGACAATTCTATTGTTAACCTGTTTTTTTTTTTTTTTTTTTACCATACTCATTCAGTTTAATCAATTTAATTTTATTTAATACATCTGCTTCCTTTAAAATACTCCTATGGAATTTAAACATGCAGTATTACATTACATATCAGAATGGATTTATCATATGGTACACTGAAGCAGTATATTAGATTAATTATGCTGTATCATATAGTCACAATGTGACAGAACCTCATGTCACGATTCTTGTTTAATGTATCTGACAATTTCCTTCAAACTTTACTTCATCAGTACCTTCATTAAAGAAGATAATAACATTTGAATGCCATATTGAATGTCAAAATGTCATATTTCACTAACAGGAGGAACAAGCCAACACTCACCTGTCCAGGTACAGGAAGGTGCAGCATGAGCTGGAGGAAGCTCAGGAGCGTGCT
This sequence comes from Albula goreensis, assembly GCA_022829145.1. Classification (NCBI taxonomy): domain Eukaryota; kingdom Metazoa; phylum Chordata; class Actinopteri; order Albuliformes; family Albulidae; genus Albula; species Albula goreensis. Next base: position 2,364,687 of record CM040754.1, read on the forward strand.
GACATCGCTGAGTCCCAGGTCAACAAGCTGAGAGCCAAGAGCCGTGATGTCGGCAAGGTATTTTACACTAAAGCCATTAATACTATTGTATACAAACGTTGTATACAAACTTTTAATACATTTATGGAATTATGCCATGCATCAAGCATTCCAAATTAGGAAATGAAGTTCATAAAAAAATCTGCCATGCAGATGAAGAGTATGTTTTCTAAATCCTTTTCTTTATTTTATTTCAAGGGGAAGGAAGTTGCAGAATAAGAGCCGAGATCCAGCTGAGACACAGTAATGAGCACTCATAAAATATGAAGTTCTTGTGAAATGTTCTCTTATAAGCCATCAGTGAATAAACTTTGCTCAACAAATCTTCACTTTGCCTTTTCTCAATTTTTCTTTGTGCTACACGTACAACATATTTATTTGTTGTTCAGGCAAAACATAGACAGAGAACATGTCTTCCCTTCAAATTTGCCCAATGGATTACACAGGTGTAACTGGGTATATTTTGTCATGAATCAGAGTTTGGTTTTGCTTAACCCTGAGTAAAATTACCCTAGTGTCCTATTTAGTTGTTATCATGCTGTAATATACATTGGTACTCTTTGGTGATTAACAGTTATATGCTTCATAAACGGTTTTCAAAAATCAGCAATGAAAAGATTCTATACCAAATCCATGACTAAAAGCCATAATGGTTGTTAACCTAAACATGCACATTTAATAATGTAAGCCACAGGCTTAAGTATCTTGTCCTAATGAAGATTTTTAGATGAGGTAAATCAATATGACTGTTTCCATGTATGGGGTAGTCGCTTCAGAACCGTACCTTATTCCGGGAACCAAAAATACAACAAATATGCAAATACATTCATCTGTAGTGTAAACCTAAAATGAAAAATTGACGACAAAAAAAAAAAAAACAGAATTCTAACATTGAAAGTGAGGCCAACCATATAAACATCACTGTAAATTTCCAAAATGTTGATAAACACTTATGTGAGACATTCTTCTGTGCATAACTGCAAAGACATTTAATGATTTCTCAACAGGTTGGTCCACAGGAGAGCCAGAAAACAGTCTTATCCACTACAACAGCAAGTTGATCCTAGGTCTTTCAACTCATAGTTTTCTTTACTGACCAGATGCCAAAAATATCTGTGGGAGCTTTTTTTCAACAGAATTCGTTCTATGCCGCCATTTTATGTGATGCCATTCTACATGTATTATTATTTAAATGAAGGCAATGACAGTGTCAGCTCCCTGGCTAAACTAGAAACACAGTCTGCTCGGTGGGCACAAAATATCAGCAATAACATCTCAGATGTTTTCTTTGTATAACAAAATTGTACTCACTCGATCTCCAGTCCACATGAGCCCTGACCTTTACAGTATAGCAAAATAAATATCAGAGTGCACCTCAGTGAGGAAACTACCTCCAATAACTGCACCACTGTCAGGTCTCTTCTTCATTTTGTTTCAAACAAACGACCTGAGTAACATTTCATTATGCCATGTCCCCAATACTATTGAAAATTCTTTAAACTTTTATGTGGTGAGTTCCTTGGTTGTTGGTAACTGATGTAGACCACATTCCACATTCAGTTAAATAATTACCAAGATACAAATCCTATCGTTATTACAAACACCACAATGAGAAACAGTTTATGCCAGCCAATAATGTTAAGGAGACCGAAAGGTAGCGGGCTAGTTATGCTAGCTAGATAAAGTCAGCTAGTAGTGTATCTGTAGCTACTTCAGGTTTTTAAATAGGATATCAAACTTTTATCCTAACTTCGCTAGCTATACTACAACGAGCTAACGCAAAGAAGTTAATATTGGTCGTCATTTGTTCGCTGATACTGATTTCCTTTTTTGCATTGCTCCCCTTCATTTAAAGGCTTCGAAAAATCTAACGTTAGCGTTCATTACCTTAGGTCGGCTGCAAAGCCGAACTGCTCCTGGATACTTCAGGTAAAGTTTTAAAAAGTCCACAGTGGAAACAATTTTGCCTTCAAGTGGTCGTATTTTTTTCCTGGCTTGCTTTATTAATAATTAATTCAGAGTATTTAAAAATATCATCAACAGTACACTAAAGTTGGCGAGCATACGCTATAATTGAAATTAACCGGTAATACTTATCTTTACCGTTAGGATTTTGAAAGTGGCTCGATTTACCCTGCAGCACGCGACCAACGGATCTCGATTTTGGGAGGAATACAACCACCTGAGATTGGCGCGGGAAATTAAGTTAAATTCATTACAACTATTTGTGCTGTGGATAAATGTTGATTTAAATGTAGTTCGCTCTTTAAAATCATGTTTGCAGGAGTCAGCCAAATCAGTGCTCATTGACTGAATTATTTATTTATATTCAGAGAATAGAATAACTTGATCGCCAAAGCGAAGGAGGTTTTCAGTCCGAAAAGTCTATGAAAATATAACTTCTCATACGGATATTCTATAAAACGATACCGTGTAGAAGCATAATTTGTAAGATCAGGCCTACCCTTGAACTAACATAACACTGGCAGATGTACTTTAAATGATGCATGCTCTGATACTAGTAAAATACAGTCATAGAAATAATGGAGCCAACTCAACCTGGATGTAGTAACCTAATAGACACTCTAGGGATCAGGCTGTCTTGGATGTAATTCACTGCCAGACACTCTAGGTGGCAATATATTTTTTAATAGATTGATGACCATTACCAATAGACATTAATGTCAAGGGTCAAGTTAATGTAAACCCTAAGGGAAGAAGGAGGGCCTAAGATGCTCCTCTTAGGGCAGGCCTTAGATAAGAAAAGGAATAACACAGATGCGGGTGCAGGGGGATGGACCCCTCAGAGCGAATGGTGGATTGCCTAGGTGACCTTTTGCTGTTCTGCGCAGACCAGCCTGGCTTATTGTGTAATGCTTCCAGGTAGTATACAATAAACCATTTTGCATCAAACTCTGTGGATTTTGGTTTTGTTTGTAAAAGAAGTTTGGGAATACCTAAGGAGCATTAAAGTGTGGTGAGGGCCCCCAGCTAATTGGCCCAGGCTGGAGCGGTCTTTCCTCCACAACATCAGAGATTTTCTAGTCTCGTTAATTCTGGGCAAAAAGCCAATTGTTACTTTATAACTACTTTCAATGTTATCATACATTATAATGCAACAGCTGCTGTTGCCTGTCATTAGTCCAGCAACTTCACAGTAAATGGGCTAAGAGGGGTTTTCCACAGCAAAAGAACGTTTTTCCTGTATGTCAGACTTCACTATATTGGATGTCTTAGTCTGAAGCTAGAACCATAATATGGTCTGAGTGCCACTCAAATTAAAAACACATTTACGTCGGTCTTGTTTTACATATTTTATTTCTAGATGTGTCTGTACCATTATAAATACTAACATGCCAATGCCCATTACAACCGGAATTCTTAGTATTTACATTTTTCAGCTAAAATACTGTGTCGCAGGAAAGGAGTAACATACTGAATTTATCAATATCAAATTCTTTGTCAAAATGTCATATTGGTAAAAAAAAAATGATTTGGTTGTATACAAATGCATGTCTATGAGATGTTGCGTTTGCCGGTGGCAATTGCATTTGAAGGCCAGTTCCATACGTGCGACGTCAGATTTCCAGAGAATATACTAGTATATCTCTAATGGTAGTTCTCAGCCACAGATTCTTGTAACTTTGAGGCACACCAGCCAATGTACCAGAGAGCTGCAGGACTTGTTACAGTGTGTAGCTGCCACAGTATGCACAGTCAACAAGAATACGTATCTACTTGTGCAATGAGGCAGGGAAAGTCATACTAATAGAATTCCCCCCTCCCTGAGTGATATTCAAACCAATTATGCACAACTGCATGCAGTGACAACACTGGATCATGGTTCATTTCGCCATAATAAACCGTCACTACTTTCAAACCCAGTGTAGCCTTCAGTGCCATGGACCAGCCCTCAAGATTCATAATAAGCACAACTGTAAGGACCTTTACCTAATTAACTTGTTTTATATATATAAAAAAAATCACAACACACCCCCCAAAATATGAATGTTGTTTAATAACTCATTCTCTGTAATAAACCATTTCAAAATATTTTACAAGTGACAGACACATCTAACAAACGTATTCCTGTGACTTTCATTTTGTGTGCCATCTGTAAATAAAAGGAGCTGCAAGTTTAACTTCAAGTGCTGGCTAAAATAACAACCCATTCAAACATTTATTGGTTTCACTTTCCTAAATGCTGAAGGAGTCAAACATTTTATAATTTTTTTCAACCTTGTTTGGGTTTTTAATGATTAGTATGCTGTTTCACATATTTTTTAAACAAAGGAGATATTTCCACACAAGCTGAAGCCTGGCTAAAATGTCATTTTCAATTTCAGACAAAGTTTTACACAAAATAAATAAAAAAACAATTAAGAGCCAATTCCTGCAGCTACAGCTACTGACACCTGATCTGTGATATAACTGCCTGCTATGTATTTTATGATGGGTCACATAGCTCTCATACACTCACCTCAGAGAACACAGCTTGACAGAAGCATGATTATGGGCCACCATTCAGTGCTTTTGAAAAAGTCCATGGAAACATGTCCTATTGTGACATATGGCAGAGAGAGTAGACTGTAATCCAGGAATTTTCATGGGGCATCGGCATCAGAACCCCCACACTTATGCAAGTGCCAGGGCTACCCACAGTGTGCTATAACCAGTCGTCGTTTGTGGGGCAGTGTCACCATGTTAAGACCCATAATCACCCACTGCAAATTTTGTTATTCACTCTGAAAATCATTGATTCATTACAGTGTCAAAATTACACTTGACTATTTACCATAATTAAATTATATATGCTAGCATTTAAATGAGGGATAGGAAACCCAAACGCAACCCTGGGCCAGCACTATGGCCTACTAAAGGTTGAGTGGGCTAAAATAATGGAATTTCAATAAAATGCTTAGGACATTAGAAAAAAATCAGATCGGAAATTCAGTGTGAGAAATGTGTGTGTGTCAAACAATTGTACCTGACACAATCATGGATCTTCTTCACAATATCGGGGCACAAAATGAAATCATCGAATGAACATAGGTGTGTTCATTCTTCTGTCAGTCAAGAAGACGTTACGCCTTCATGAGTCATACACTGACAATGAAAAAAAATATTTACAAAGCTACATGACTTAAATGCAACTTCTGGATTTTAAAACCCATAGTATACCCATACATATGTAATAGTATTTCAACTTATTTCTAAAATATCTCAGCTGAGTCAAGTTATTTCTGGAACTGAACTGGTATTGGCCCACAGACTGAACATTCCTGAATGTAGATTTGCACTGCAAGTGTGCAGTTAGACCCTGAAATTCTTGAGAACAATGACACACTTATGTTGACTACTGATGGATCCATGACTGTTGTATCCAGTTTTCCCCAGAGGTCAAACCTAAAATTAACTCTTTGTGCCCCCTTGAAACTAGTGAAAGTCAAGAACAATTGAAATCTTAATCCCATCAAATCAGTTATTACAAGCATTTCAAAAAGTAAGTAGAAACATAGTTTCCCACGATGTAAAGAAGGCTTGGCAATGACAGCTGCACATGTCCGAACAACAAATCCAGGGAGGACATTAGACCTTCAGATTAAAAACATAAAACAACTTCACTTTGCTGAATTACAGCTGCAATTCCATAAAGTGCAGTTCCTTGACACACAAGCAGCTGGTTTTGTGCTCAAATAAAAGTTAGGAGGGCAAGTGGTTAGGGCTCTGTGATCTCTGGGATGGGAGTTAGTCAGAAAGGTCAGACTGTCATCGCATAGGTCTCTGGGCATTGTGTACATGGCATCAGATCAACATTCCTCTTTCTGTTGCATGCATGTGCACTTGGGTCTTTAGAGAGTCCACGCTGAAACTGAGAAGAGACGACAGGAGCAGCCGCAGTCAGAAGGTTAACTCTTGCTTTGGGACACCCTGCTGTGCAGTAGTTTACAGCTTCATGCCAGTTAGGAATTTTTCAAATTCAGAGACCCTGTTCTGCTTCACTCCCAAAGGGTTTCAGTCCAGAACCCCCTTCTACGTGTGCATCTTTCATCATTAAATTTTCTGGGGCAGGGAAGAGGACTGTGCTTAATGAGGTGATAAAACCTGATACTTTGTGGCCCTCAGTTGTCAGCGCAAATGGAGTCCATTTATAAACTTGGAGTTTTACTGAAGTGCTCAACTATAAAAACCAGCCTAGCTCATTGATACTAACTTACAACCTGTGTATAAAAGTCCAGTTCATGCAGTCATGACACTCACAAAGCCAAAATCCATCAAAAGTAATTTTAAAAACCACAATTTTTTTTCCAGATAACAATTAAATTATCCATACTTTCTTTTGTTACCACGTGCCAAAGCTGACAAACTGCATTCTCTCCGCAACAGGCAACATGAAGGCTAAGTACTTAAAAATCAACAAGCAGTCTCCTTTCATATTTTCATAAATGAGAAAGACAATCACACACTTAAAAGTTTTGAAAAGGTGGTCTTCAGTAATGGTAAGAGTAGTTTCTAAAACACCTTAAACGTCCATATAATATGTAAGTTGAGGTTTTCATCATTATTACTGTAATAATTGTTTATGCAAGGCCAGTTACAGAAATTAAAATACAGGAGAATATTAATTCATGAAGACAAAAGTATCTTACAACACCTCTGAATGCCGGTTCTGGACCCACAGTACAGAATTACAGAGATTTCACATAAACACTGTGATGCAACGCCACTCCATTGAGTGATGTATTCATTGGTGCTTATGGGAGGCAAAGGTCCAGGAATGTACTCCTATGGCATAATACCAAAAACATCTTTGATGTGATTTAGCTACATCAGTTAATTATTCAAATTCAATTAATGCATGTATAAACATGGTTCTTCTAAAAATATATTTTGAATTTATAACAAAGCTGTTTTACTGCAGATAACTGCATATCAAAGTTATCTAACATCCAGCACAAACATTCAGCCAAGGTTAAAACACAGGAGCGCAGGAGTATCACAGAGATGGCTGCCTGGTGAACTACTTCTGGAGACAGATTTACAAGATGTGAACAATTTTATGCAAAAAGTCCACTGGATAGTGAAATGGCAGTTAAATACTGCACCCACTGAGGCATACCAGAGGGCAATGCAACTGTGCTCTGTTATTTTAATTTGAGATTGAACACATTCAGCTTCTCTCTTCCCTCATGTGAGTTTGGCAAAGAAATATAATCAAATGTCAATTGTCTCTCAAGTTGGCAGGAAGTAACCCTTAGCACTAACTGTAAAGTAAATTGGCATTTGTAGTTTTTACAATTTTACAGTCTCTCTTTATAAATCCCCACCAGCAAAGGGCACAAAGTTTTGTTAGTTTCCTCTATCTGACTTCCTGGGTAGTTTGTCAGCAGGTGTTCAGGATTAGAGCGTGAAGAGCTCGAAGCCATGCCTGTGAGACCAGCTGTCCCTGGATCCTTCAGCTAGGAGGCCCTGGGATGAGGCCCAGAAAGCAAGAGGGAACAAGAAGGAGAGGAACATACCACAAGGCCCACACAACAACAGAGAGAAGAGGGAGAGGCAGAGAAAATTGAAAAAGAGGAAAACTTATGAATTGTGGAGATGATAAGAGAGGAAAGCATCAAAATGAGGGAGGAGGAATGGCATTGTTAGCCCATGCCAGGTAGCGGCAGAGCCTGAGGACTATCTGCTGTTAGGTGCAAGAGGAGCAGCTGGAGACAGAACAGGAGCTTGAATGATGGGCAGAAAGAGTGGCCCCGCCCACACTCAGACGTGTTCTCCTGCAGAGGACAGAGAGGAAGAGAGATAGTAGCACTGAAATGGCCAGCAGCTGGAAGACCCTTGTCATCCATATAGACTATGCGTAAATCAAGAGGGATTCTGAAGTGTTTTTTACAAGGTCAGTAAATCAGCTGCCAGTGGCATCTAAGGAAAATTGTTTGATCAAGGCAGATTTCAAAAGGCTGGTACCAGGAGGAAAGAATTTCTTGCACTGGTCTCCTAAGTACTTACTTTTGCCTCTTAAAAATCGAAATCAAATTCCACTTATCAAAGCAAACTTGGCACGGACGCTGGCTAGGGTTGTTAAAATGGAAATGATAATTATTACACTTGTTCTGTGTCTGATCAAACAAACCCAGTGACCTTCTCCCTCGGGCTAAGAAGGAAATTGCCACATTTACAGTTATAACCCCGTTACATATTTACTGCAATGTAGGAGTTTTTATACAAATGTTATGTTGGCATCTGCATGCTTTTGATCATGCTTTTCCCACTTTTTGTTAGATACATGAAAAAGGTAATTTTATGTTTTTTTCATAAGATTGATTATACATTTTTGTTTTTTGAGGAGCGCAAGTGAGACCACATCAGCATTAAAAATAATTGGCAGATTATACAGCTTGCAAAATTCATGCAATATCTTTCTTTCTACCGATGAACCATGCACATCTACAAGGTTGAAACAAACCATGGGATTTGGTTAAAAATTCTCTTGGTTGAAACATTACATTTGGAATTCAGTTAAATTTGGAAATTCTAACTGTCAAACTTTGCTTAAAAATTTGGGCCCACCAACCAGATTTCAAATCCCCACTGTACTCTTTTGTAATATTTTGTTATGTAGGAGCTGTACTGAAAATCATAGTGTCCCCTCCCTATACTCATAGAACTTTCACATGCTACTGCACTGTTATGTACAGAGTGCAGAGGATACACAAGACTACTCCTGCAACATGAGTGCAGTGCCGCAAAGCTGTGTCTTACCTTGACATTGTAGTCAAAGCAGGTAGACGGGCCTTTGCGATACCTAGCAGAGTTCAGCAAGTCACAGGGGTTTTCTTCCCGGACTGAACTAAGGGCTAAGGAAACAAAGACTGCTCAAGAGGGGCTTGATGTTTCTGTGCCTGTGTGCACGTGCATGTGTGTGTGTGTGTGTGTGTGTACATGCATGTCTGTGCATGAGTCTCTGGGGAGGGGTTGAGGGGAAATATTTATTAAGCACCTAGGAGGGATTTGGTGGAGATGGGGTTAGTTTACTCTAATCCCACACCAGTACCACCAATCCTACACATAAACCATAAATTCTATTTCCACTAACCCCAGCTACCACTTATGTCAGATTCATTAGCCACAGGCACAGGAGCTGTGAATATGACTCCCCCCCCCACAAACAATTCTTAATGTACTAATGGGTTGTAACCAATCCAATTGATATAATTAAGTATATACAGAGGTAAGGACTTGCCTGAGAGCTTGGCTTACTGGCTTGAGGGAATCATAGAGGGTTACGGGGGTCTGACCGATCGGGCAGATTGAGGTTGAGATTGTTGCCTCCACACAGGAGCGGTGTAAGGATACACTCTGTCTTCACCTGTGTTAGTTTCTCCATCTCACATGCGTTGCAGGGCACCTTCTCTGCCACCACGAAGAGCAGGTTTGTGTTCTCGATGCGCTTGGCGTGGAACAGCCTAGGGTGGAAACATACAGGTCTGATCTGACTCTTCTCTGTCTACACAGACTACACTCACTACACTGAAAATAAACCCCACACTCTTCCATAATGTCTAAACACTCTCCACACTGACGGTTCTTACTACACTCTTTAGACGCACCACACTAACACACACACACACACACACACACACACACACCTGGAGCAGTTTCCACAGTCTTGCAAAACATTGTAGAAATTTGTGGTGTTGGTGAAGTAGAACTGCGTCTGCACTGTCACACAGCTGGCCTCTCTTGAGTCCATGCCTTCAGCCTCCACATCACCTGGGCCAGCATCATACAGAAGAGAGATACATCAGGGGGACTTAACAGTGAATACAGTCCAAGTGTGCTTGACTGTCACTGCCATTGCCAGGACATAGATAATCTGAAATGTCTTTTAATGTGCTAATTTTATCAGAACTGAGATTTGCCAGGCTATCTCAAATGTCATATTTTATATTTGCGGTGACCCAGGTCTGGCACAGCCAGTCTATTTGAATTCACCTGTACTGAACCAGCTGTGGAAGGGCCAGTGTCCAGCCAGTTTAAACTCACCTGTTGTGAACCATGTGTGGTAAGCAAGTCCGTACAATAACTGCTGCATCAGAGACCTATGGATAGAAGTGACAGTACAATTAAAGTGACTGACCTGGGGTAGAATATGATTTACATATAAATGTGCAAAATGTGTGTATGAATGGTATTTAGCCCCAATTTACACCTGGTATTAAACTGCCACTTGAGCATCTGATTTGTATTCAGATGTAAAGCTCAGTAAATGTAAAAAGTGCAGATGAAAAGTGGGGCACTTTATCACTGATCATTGGTGTCTCTGTAAGTGAATATGTGTGTGTGCATGTCTCACCAGGCTGCTGCTGATGTCCACCAGGCCAGACTCAGAAGGTCAGCGAGGGAGGGCTGCAGTTGGGATCGACAAATAGGGGATATAGTGAACGTGTCAGAGGAGGTCTTCAGTCTTTCACTTTATCAATGAAAAATTCAGTAATTACAAGAAATTCATAATCCATGTGAGAGACAAAGCTGCTAAAATTTGGCTTGAATCCATACTCCGCTACTAATCCCAATGATACACACTCATCACTGCCATTTGCACTAATCCCTTCCATTCAGACATATCCTTATTGCTGACACTAATCCTATGACTGACATTAATCCCTGTGTTTAACAATAATAATCTATAACTGCCACTACAGCCCACCCACAGATCGACTCACCACAAACACACCCCTAGGCGCCTTGCCCGTGTGGCTACTGGGGGCGGGGTCACAGACAGACTGGTATTGGAAGGACTGCTGGCGGGTGTAGATGGAGTTATTGTACAGCGCATGCATCAGGGAGGGGTCCACCTCCCCCAGAAACAGGCCCACCTATCACAGCAAGACAGGCAACCAGACAGAATCTCAATCTCAGTACGTCACGAGAGCAATAAGAGAGATAGAGGGTCAGACAGAAAGACAGGTGACATCGAAACAGATATAAACACAGTTAGGGATATAGAGAAAGTGGGACAGACTGACGGAAAAGGACAGACAGTGAGACAAATGAAGACAGAAGGGAAGAATAACAGTAAGCCGGACAATAGAGGCAGACAGAATGCCCCGTGCTGATCACCTGTTTCCAGTGCTCCTTCTGATTGGACATGACCAGGAATCCTCCATCATCAATCAGATAACACAGCAGGTCCTGCAGGTGGAGGCATGCACTGATTACAACCAAAAATGCCCCAGTTTTCCACATACACCTCTGACTACTTATAACAGAGGCACCCACACAGAGGAAATGGCAAACGTTTACAATAGACACATCAGCAAACACTACACATGCACACTCACAATTAGGGATTTGTGTTACCCTATACATCTAACCTACTTACTACACACAATCACATACTCCATATATACAACTACATTTCCCATAAATACCAAACCCATTTACAGCAGAACATCCTCACTCTGGAACTGCTTACACAATTTACCAGAAGAAAAGGAAACTGGAACATATGAAAAATAATGTCATATGCCTGGAAAGTTCTCTCTGTATCCTGTCAAATAGAAACAGCTAAATTCTCAGATGCAGTCCTCACATTCCTCAGATTTATAGAAACATATCCTGTGGTTTGTAACAGCCTAATCCTTCCCCTATCAAAGCTGTCGCTTTCTGGTTCCATTTTCCTTCTTCTGTTTGTGTATTGAACCCTATGGCAGGAGAGCTATGGAAATGAAGGGGAGTGATATTGCTGTCACTTTTCACACAATTTCACAATTATTCAGTTAATTTTGACTCTGGACACTTACACTTTACGCCAATGCAAACAGATGTTTTGGCTCTGTTAGTATTTATTGATGGTCATGAAGGATGAAAGCACTAAATGGATAACCGGAGAAATCGCACAGCCAGGAGAGCAATATGAAGTCTGATGAAACGGGGGTGAGAGTGAGTCTTACATCACTGTTAACTTCACAGTCCATCTCACAGCTGCTGGATGGTCCACACTGCCAGAAACAGAAGCACAACTTCTTCAATTCTTTGTCCTTTAATCCAAAAGGCGTCCCTACCGTAACTGTCAGGTTTATGAAGCTTAAAACTTACAGTTGAAACTGGGTCACAGAGATGTAAATTCAGTCCAAAATTCTCTGTCCTCAAAAACTTCACTTTCAAATTGCACTTGGGAGCAAGGGAAACTCCACCAATCAAACACAAGCATACACTGAAATACTTGTGTTTAATTGGTGGAGAGTCACATGTTCCCTGTTTGCAAGTGAAGTTTTCATTTTAATTGATTGGACTGCAGTCTTAGACATTAATGTCCACTATTGTTTCTGGGTGCACGTTACAGTATACAAACATTAAAACCAGAATCATTTTTCATATGGTGTTTCAATCATACCTTTGTGTATGTGAGTGCATCTGCAATGTTTTTGACTGGCTGGCATATATCAAGAGATTCATATCTAAGTATTTACATATAAATATAGACACACATATACAAGTAGAATATTTGCAAAAGATATGGGGGTGTGTGTGTGTGTTTGTATGCTGCTTTGTTTGTATTTTTGTTACCTTATGTGAACCTTGTCTACTGTCTGACTGGTTGCTGGCCAGGATCTTGAATTTGTCCACCCAGGCCTCCAAGTCCAGTTTAACCCCCACCACTGCCCAGCATAGTGACAGCAAAGAAGGTGCAGCCAGAGGAGGGAGAGGAAAGCACAGGGAGTTTGGTTTCCAAAGAAATCCCATAAGCGCTCAGTGAGTGATCGATCCATGTGGTGTGACATCACTATCAACTCTCTCAGAATAACAGTGCTGTAAAAAAACAGCTGCTCTGGAAACTATCTGGAACTCCTCCTCACTGAGCTGTTAACTTTACCCTGGAAGAGGACCTCCTCTGCCTGAGGTTCCAGTTATGTCCTCTTTGCAGGGGTGATCTGCCTAATACATTACCATTTTGTATCCAGTGTCACTAATACACATTGAGATAACCTCACTGTGAGTGTAGCTGTCCGTTAATTTAACTTCAATACTATTTTTCCCCAATAATTCACTTGATAATTCACTCCAACTGTCTAGATCCCCCATTTGACACATCTGTGCCGATCATATGTTAGATCGTAAATTAACATGAATTAAAAAAACCCAACAGGACAACTCGGGGAAAAGCCTCCCACTGCTGTCAGCCCCCTACAGTGATGGATGAACCTCACAGTAAGCCAAAGAGTGGCCCCTACCTGCAGGTCTGATGGTCTTGCCACCTATGTTGATTTCCACTGCAGTGCTGACCAAGATACCAACAGTACCATTCTCCGAGCTCAGGGCATCATCAACAGCTGTAGGAGGCATGAGAAAGTAGAGGCAAGGAGTCAGGCACATGGCAGGCATATGGAAAGCCTGTGAGTTCACTGCATCAGACTCTACAGACCCACCAGATACTCAATTCGGGCGGTATTGGACCTCTAATCTGTTTACTAGACTATTCATTAGTCACAAAGAATATGCATCCTATCACAAGAAACATGTTTCCCAAAATGACCTTGAAGATTTTTTAGGTAACTGATGTGTCTTACGATAGAGATCCAGTGTTTTCAAAATTGAATTGACTGGCCCAAGAGGAGAGGGGAGAATTGCAATATAGATCAGTATTTGTGGGGAACAACATGTCTTGCATCATGTTACTTATTTACCATTGCCCCATTTTTTCCCAAACAAATTTAACCATAGAATCAGCCCTCTGTGTAATAATGCAACCAACTTCAATGCTGTAATACAGCAATGGAAACCCCTGTTACCATCCTGGGAACAAACTGTGGCTACAAGGCAAAGGGAACGCAGGAAATGTAGGAGCTGGGTATCAGGCGAGTCTATACAATCTGTAACAGTACACATGCGCCACTGTTCTTCCTAAGCCACACTCTAATGTGGTTGCTGATATACAACACTATGGCTGTACTCACAGTCTCTAGGGGGTGCTCTGAAAATGTAGCCCTTGTTGTCCATACTGCGCCGATAGAAGTTGGCATTGAAGGGCTCAGGGTCCTCCTTCCATGTTTCAGCAGCACTAACAAACACAATCAGATACACGCACACACAAATACACAAACAGACACACAATTACACACATAGGCAGGCACATGCACACCCACGGGCACACACACACACAAGCAAAGAGTTACATACAGAACAGACACAGAGGCACATGCACACAAAACCCAGACATGAAGGTAGAGACATACAAACACCATCATGTCTGTAATAATCCCATCTACTAAGTACAGGAGTGCGTACTGGTTTTGGAAATCTTTGAGTCTGCACCTTAAATTGGAGGTGCACACAGATATTAAGGGAAAACAGAGTACAGGAAGCTAGCACAGCTGACTCACCTGTTGGGGTAGACTCGGGTGACCCCCCCATCAGTAGCTGCAAACAACGCCAGGAACCCATACCTGAGACATAGGTATGATGAGTGAGTTTATGCAGGTGCCTTTGTTTGTCGGCATGTATGCATTAATGGGTGTGTGTGTGCACGTATGCATGTGTGTGTTACACCCACGTGTTCAGATCCTTGTTCTTCCACACCCTTGTTGCCAGTTGCCAAATGATATCTGATTCCAGAATGAGACTGTGAAGGAGACCTTGATTACCTGGAGAACATACAGAGAAAAATAAAAAGATAAAATGAAAATTAAAAAATAATAATTGTTTGTGCTTGAGGGTGAGGCTGTGTTAGAGGAAGCAGGTTAGGTTAGAGGACTATGCTGTCAGTGGGCTGTGTGGGTAGGGTACTCACAGTGTTTGGAGTCCAGTGTAATGTCCACCATGAGAGTAAGGAAGTTCTCCAGAAACTGAGTGTTGTTGTCCGAAAGTTGCAGCTGAGTGCAGTATTCCCTGAAGGAAGAAAGATGTCAGGTCCTGTGCAGGGCCAACACTGAGTCATGACCTGCTGACCCAAAGCCAAGACCAACATGCCCACTGGGCACTCCCAACACCCAGCTCCTACAGCAGCATTAATGGCTGTTGTCCATACTGAAGAGACAACAACCGATTCAGCCTCATCAGAGCAAACGGTGGGTAAGCTGGTTACACTGCTCTGACTCGCTCTCTGGTCACCTCTCCTGACTGGCTAAGCTGCTGCAGGCTTTCTGAATAGAACATGAGGACTATGCATCTCTTCTGACTGCACAAGCAACATGTGATTAGTGAAGGCTAGTCAATATGTACACTGGCAGAATTACAGTTTCTCCTGAATCTGTGGAGGGAAGGGTTGTGGTGGGGCTAAATAACTGGGTCAATCCAGGCAGTAAAAGAGAAACATGCCCACAGCCTCAATGGAGAAAAAAACATGACCAATAATCAGAAAGAATGGTGATCCATGTCTGAGAGGAGGACACTATATGCAGAAAGGTTAAATAGATGAAAAAAGAACTGAATTAGCATAGCACAGCAGCAAGGGTGTCCTTTCCTACCTCGGGGCCAGGAAGACATGACCTGCAGTTTCAAAGTTGGTTGGGAGCAGGGAATCCAGATCTGTAAGACAGAGAGGGAGGTTACTACATGGGTGGGGGATGGGTTAAGAGCTGGAGCAGAGAGGAGTTACACCAGTCTACTCAGGTCAGCCTGCCAAGAAAGAGGCTAAAGGGATATTGGATAATGAACAGGATGTAGAAAAGTATGAACAAACACAATGTAAGAGGCATCAGCCAACCTCTTTGCTGGGGTGTTAACATGAATGCTCAAAACAAAAGCGTTTTTTCACAAACACCAGAGAGTGGGGCATGAGGATGACCTGCGCTTTAAATGGCCTGGAGAGAGCAGGGAACATAGCTCATAGCTCATACTCACACTGCAGCTGCAGCATCACGTCACTGAGATTTGCCTGGATGTAATATTCACTGTAGGGAGGGATTACCAAACCCAGACTACAGAGGGCAATGGTGGCAGAGAATTAAAAAAAAATTAGAATTAAAAAGGTCTTCATTTTGAAATAAGAAAAAAATCAGCATTTTCATATATCATTTAAACACATCATGTTACCGCTGCAACAACTAATCTACACTCTACACAGACCTACAATGAGTATGATCACTATTCAATATTCCCTCTCATATGCTTCCACACCTACAGATCCTCCCACAAACATAAAATTAACAAACATCCCTTCTCCCTTTTCTGCAGCACGAACCTACAAATCCCCACAGCTGAACCCTCTTACCTACAGACCCCAACCACACCTTCCTTACCTGTAGTCTGTGCCATTAATAGGTGTCCAGCAATATGTACGCACGGCCTCATCAATGTACCGCTGCACACAGAACAAAAGTGTAACTTGGAACATCCAATAGCAATGGTTACCATAATGTGTTTTAATGTGGGATAGCATGCATTTGTATGACTGGCTCAGGGGAAATTTTAGCAAGCAGCCCCTTCACCGCTGCAGTCAGTGTGACTGACCTCATCAATGGACTTGACCAGGGTACTGATGGTTTTTTGCCCCAACCTGCCATCGATCATCTGCCGCCGGATCTTAGGGCAGAAGCACAAAAACACATTGGCAAGCGTTTGCTATTTGTATTCCATTACAATTACATTACTTTATAAATATCACATTCAATCTCAAATTCGGAAATCCTGCACACAATTATAAACTTCACTGACACTACAACACCTTTTGATACATTTTGAAAGAGCACACTACCGCCCACACTCTGCTGCTGGGCTGCACTGCACAATTAAAACTGCCTGACAAAACTGTGGGGTGATACCTCCCTAAACATGACTTCACCCCACAGAACTCACCAGCAGCACTGACATGGTCAGAATTGGATTCTGTTCAAAGGTGGGCAGCGCTGCAATAAGACTCAGTGCTACAGATGGATGCTCTGCCTGACAGCTGACATGCAATTTCTTAGTCATAGAAGTTGATGTAAAGGGATCATAGACATGATGAGGCACGTGGCAGACACGTTACATTTTACCTCCTGCTTGTTTGCATCTTCAATTTCAGCATCCAGGAAGTCGAGTGTGACAGGCTCCGGAAGAGAGACGCTCTGCAGGAAGAGGAGGAGTCTCCAGTCAGGTCAGGAAGTGACATCATCAAACACCAGCGTGTCACTGCAGCTTCATGCATCATCACCATCAGCCCACCAATAGTACCTTTACACGTGTGATCTACAACAGTTATTAAATCCTGGGAATCGAACAAGATACATAGCGGTGGCAAGGCCATTCGATTTTAGTTGAAGAGACCCCAGAGGTAACTGTGGTCAAGGAACAGGAAATAACCATGAGTTTTGCAGGTTCAAAGCCCTGATGGTGTACTCTTCAGTAAAGTCTGCCTTCCTGATTAGTACAGCAGGCTGTATAAATGAACAGGACGATGCCTTTTTCATAGGGTTTCTTACCTTTGCCTGCAGGTTAGGATGCAGGAGGACATAGCCATTGGGATCAATGGCAAAGACATATCCATTAGCCCCAAGCTAAAAGAAAAGCAGGAATATTCATTAGCTGCAAACATTAGCTGCAGAACCATCTATCAGCCCCAAACCATACAGCAAGATATAGCCACACCAAGGTATGGCACTTGGAAGAGGGGTTGATAAATACTTCTGTAGTTAGCTAACTAGTTAGCTGGAAAGAAACTATTACGAGCTAGGTTAAAGTCCCGTTGTTAGAATATGTTGGAATATGAGTCAAATGGGAGATACACCTACATTGTACCGTGGTGTCAGTCTCTTGATCTCATCCAGATGGACATCCACTCCCATAACTCCCAGGATCAACTGGTTCTGCAAAGGAAAAACAAAGATAATACATAAATACGTGGATCAGAGTGATACAGTACTGTAACCTGATCCAAATAACTGTTTAATTTTTTTTTACCTGAGAGTTTCCATCCACTGTGAGGTTGAAGACTGGCATTGTTCCAGTCACCACCAAGCCCAGTCCCTGCAGGCAAGTGTTTAAGAGGTTTAAAGAAAAATTGTGTTTTATTTGTTTAAAAGATTCTTCTGGGTGGGAATAGTGGACAGTCCCCATGTTTTATATCATCCATGGCCTCACAGAGAAAGCTTGAGTCTATTGTATTGACACAAGTATTTACAAAGGCTGGACGTGAATGTCCTCTCAGAGGTGGTTAGCAGTGGGGGGTTTTGGTATTCATGCTCACCAAGGCATCCTGATAGACGTTGGTCCACTGAACCTGCTTGGCCTTGTTCCCTGCCAGCACCATGGGCCGTCCCAGCACGTCCAGGTACTCCTGAACCCACACAGAGCAATGGGTATTTTAGGCTGAACACCCAAAACCATTACATTAATCCCCAAAGTAATTTCCACATCTTACTGTTTTATGCATGTAACTTACTCACTCCCTCAGCATGATTCAGGGCTAACATTACTGACATATTTTGAGAACTACATTCTGCCAACTAAAACTTGTTTTTACCGACATGTTAAGTGCCAAACTAAAATGTTTTTATAGCACTAAATGGCACACTTATCTTGTCAGGTTCCGTATTCGATGAAAGCTGTAAACCCTCTACTGTGCCCTCTATTCTGGGCCCTTCTCTCATATTCAATAGGGGGAAAAGACACATCTGCTACAATGTGCCCTGAGTGATCCCCAGGACATCGTGATCTTTTGTTGGGCACAGTGCTGATGATCCATGAAGAACTGCTTTGGGTCATGGTGAGCCTCTCACTGTGAGCGCTGACATGGGGTCACTCACCTGGGTGTTGGTCCTGATGGCACATATGGACCGAATCTCAAAGTAATAACCTGCAGCAAAAGGAGAAGGAGGGGGGGGGCAACAAGAGGAAGATGGAGATGGAAAAGGAGGACAGGAACAGAGGAAAGGGGGAGAGACACATTAATTTTGGCACAGGTGAACTGGAAGTCAGGGCTATACTACCTTTAACATTTCTTCACACTGGGCTTAATTAGACATTTGCTGTCTGCAGCCACACGCAGTCCTCTAACTCCCTTAAAACCATGCAAATTTACTTAGACATGAAAATTTACAAAAACATTTGGGCAGTACCCAAAACAATTTGGGCAAGTAGGCTTGCTAGGTATAAATCCTCATGGGTTGTGTTCATGGTCAAAATGAATCAAAGTCAATTTTATTTGCATCCATATGGTGGGGTAAATTAGTCTAGCTGCACATTTTCCTTTATTCCAACTGTTTCCATTAGAAAATTTACAAGAGCATCTGCGGATAAAAACACGAGCATCTGTGAGACCTAACAGAGATGTTCTGAATACAACACAAAAAATGTTTTCATTAACAAATCTGGGCCAACACACAAGGCTCACTGCACTGCAAGTGGTAAAAAAGGAGAGATCAGAAAATGTTTCAGACAGGTGAGATCAGTTGGGGAAGAGTGTGTAGAATGAAGCAATGTACCTACCACTTACCCCCTGCACTCTCCCCCCCGCCCCAAAAAAAAGAAAACAAACAAAAACAAACAACTCACCTTTATTAGCACAAGCAATCCACTGTAAAGGGGTGACATCATAATTGTGCTGCCCTACAGAGAATGTAAAGACTCGCACCTGGGGAGGCAGAGAGACAGAAGGTCCAGTGAGTTCACGTCTCTAAAGTGTGTTCTGCCTTGAGTTGAGTACATTTTTTTGGTGCCCAGCACTGGAAGTTACCCCACAGGGATAAACAATGGTAAATATACTCCATAAACAGAAAAAAGTACATCGTACCAGGACAGCTAAGACCAAAAACAAACCAAATAATTTCAGCATATTTACAAATGGTAACCCAAATGTAACCATACACGAGGCACCTTCATGCTCAATGCATGGCACACACAGGGGAGGGACACAGCGGTGTGAGACACTGACCGTCTTGTTGGGCCAGTTGTAATACTCAAAGATGTCCTGGGCCCGGTCCTCCCCTCCATCAGTAAACAGCATGATAATTTTATTACAGTGAGCGCGCGGGACATTCGTATCCTGCAGGGAGGGAAGGAGAGAGAGGAGGAGAGAGGATGAATGAGATGTAAAGAGTGAACAAGATGAAAGACAGATTGTGAATGCAGGGCTCCTGGCCAGTCTGCCCTGGCACAGTCCCCATACCTGACTGACCTTTAACAGGGTGAGCCACAGGGCAGTGTTCAGGTAATGCTGCACTGACAATGTTTCACATCTCAGTTATGGACAGATTTACTCTGGATTTTACATGATCTGGGGAACTGCAAGCTAACACATTATTTTCTTTCTAAGATTTTGCATAAAGGGTAACTTGCATTGAGCAGCTGCTGGAAGGCGAAGTGGAATCCTGACTTGTAGTCAGTGGTGCCTTTGGCTGACATGTGCTGTACGGCCTCCTTGAAGATTTTCTTGTTGCGCACGTTGGCCTGGACCAAGTGTTTGAAGCACGGAACAACCACCTCAGCCTTCTCATTGAACTGAGAGAGGAAGAGAGAGAAAGAGAGAGAAGGGCAGGAGAAAAGAGTGGGTTAAGGCCATAGTAGTGATAAAGAAAAGGGCCTGTTCAAAGATCATTTGTTAGTCCTGTGTGTGATTTTGGCTGAATTCAAATGTGGGTTTTAGAACATTCACTAGCTGCTAGTACTTAAGCGTACTGACACTGACACTCCACCATATCTGAAGTTGTTTGTAAACGGAGTCATCACTCATGATTAAGAGGCTGGTTAGCCAGGCACTTTAATAACCCCTTCAGGCCGGCCAACAACATTGCAGGCTTCCAGCCAAGTGTTCCCCAAGAGGGCCCTCAACACACATGGTGTCAGAGTGCTGGTTATAAAGATCTGTCTGCCACTGGATGCTCCTGTGACTCTGAGAAAGTGTGTTTCAACACCTGTGTGTTATTACTCCTGTGTATTATTACTGAGTGGCTCTCCACTTCATAGCTAGTGTCGTTCCCCATTAACTAAAGGAAAAGGGGAAGCTTTGCAAGTTTTGTTAGTTTGAACGAAATGTCACAAAGGCTCCAGACAGGAGGGGTGAGGTGGTCTATGCGAGGTAAGCTGACCCACAGTCCCATTAGAGCTCAGATACACTCACTCTGGCAACGTTTACATAGTCATCATCTGAGAGCGTGTCCAACATCTCCACCACCGACGCCTTGATCAGCTTCAGGGTGAGACCGCTCACGCTGCCACTTCTAGAAACACACACACAATCTGTCACGGACATGTTCACACAAACATGCACACACACACACACACTTACACAATCTGTCATGGACATGTTCACACAAACATGCACACACACTCACACAAACAAACACACACAATCTGTCAATGACATGTTCACACAAACATGTACACACACACTCACACAAACAAACACACACAATCTGTCAATGACATGTTCACACAAACATGTACACACATTCACACAAACAAACACACACACTTAACAACATAAACTCAGAACACATACTGTAGCCCACAATCACACTACACAAACAGATACACTGAAACACATGTATTTGTGCACAATAAAAAAAATACATACACCAAAAAACACTGGTTACAATAAAAATGGAAAGAGTAACTCACTAACTGCTACATAAGTCTGAGCAGAAGCACTCTCCCCTTGGATATGCACTGGGGTATATCTTTATCACAAACTGTCTTTGACTCCCTAAGCTGTTTTAATCTGGTGCCAAACTATGATGTAACTAATCAACACAATTTGAAATGGACACTTTTGACAAATGAGCATGCTGTCTTCACCATGTCAACATTCACCGCAAATACATTTTGAGAGCGTGGCACCTTGGCAATTTGCCCTGAGAAAAGCAGCTGCAGGGACGGGCCTCTCAGATCTCTGACATTAGCCTCGCATGCCAGGGCGTATAACTTGCGCAGAAGCCTTGTGAAAGTGGTGCTGTCCCATTACCAAGATGCAGGCAATATTTTAAAACCAACCATGTCAACTCAGTGAGGGTAGGTCTCTGGTGAAAGCGACAACTCAAACCCGTGATTCAAATGTAATCTATGAGATCTGGTTTACAACTGGGTTTGAATGTCAAGAGGAAGCCTGAGTTAAATTAGTCACACCTTCACAGCTTGCTCCCTGAGAAACTGCCCAGCATCACTGGTTTAGCAGTCACTGCTATGGTCAGCTCTGCTCTTAAACAGTTTGAGGAGGGCGTTTAGAGGCCCTGACCATCTTGGATTTCATGACAACTCACACATCAACCAGGATGACCATGTCTTTAGGAGAGGATGCCCCCTGGATGTACCTGAGAAAACAAAATCAGTTCAATGAATCTTGCACTACTAGGACTTTATTTTTCACAAATGTACAATTCACAGTCCCAAGAAATAAATTCACAAAGTTGGCAGCAGAAACAGATCCTTGTGGTGCTTAGGACCAGGCTTGACACAATGCCAGGATATCTCTTGACAGTAGGAAGACTAAAAAGCTGTTATGTGTCCTTATAAATAAAGTTTTTATGTTCTTTCTTCAGCAAAGAGTTGTGGGTTTGAATACCAGGTGGTGCTTGAGCAAGGCAAACTGAGTACAACAGCTGAGATGCAAATCTGCTGGCAGAATTAGGGGTTCTGGCCTAGAGTTCCTGCCAGCCAAGCTTATAATAATGAAATTTCCATCCTGCCGATGAGAATGAATTGACTGAACATTCTGATTCAACACAAGGGGCTGGCCAGTGTGCCAAAACAAGCGCAGGCTGAATTCACATCCACCAAGCTGCCATGATCTATGCACTACCATTTTCTTTTTAAATATAACCGAATCTGTTCTAATTTTCATGTACATAAACCTAGGATTTTTTTTCACAGATAATTTTACAATTTTCCTGCATTTTACTGTGTTTCACTGTAGGGCATTGTGTTGTGTTTTATTATACCAGCTATCTAGAAGATATTGTAGGGGCTGTGGCTGCTCAGTGCCTGAATGCCTCAGCAGAAACCTTTCAGCTGGCTTTACTTACCAAGCTTATCACAAAGATCAGGGGTAATTTCTCACTCCAAATGTGGTTTAACTGTGCCCAACTTTCAGGGATGCGCTTTTGCTAAAAGTAGTATACGAAATGATAAACAGCACCAGCCAACCAAGACCAGAATCAGAAATCTGTTATTTCCAATCCCCAAAAGTCCACTCACACTGGTATAAGCCTAGGCTGGAGTAGTTAATAAAATTGTTCTGGTGTTCTTTCCGACTGAGCGACTGAATCTGAGACTTCCCTTCAGACAGATACAGATGGAAAGCAGAGAAAAGACAGCAAACAGAAAATGGGAAAAGCAAACACAAAATTCTTACCACAAACGTCTTCTCACGTCGTATAAGTCGATCTTATCTGGTGCCCTCCAAGGGGTGGCTGGAGGTGGAATGCACACAATCTCAGACGTGATTTGACAGTGCAATAAGCCATCCCTGTATTCCTATTTTTCTATTGCATCACACGTACACGGTGTGATGGGCAGGTGGGTGATGTCACAGGAGAGGCAGGGCCGTACCTGGGTAGTACCTGGTGACTCCGGTGGCACTGCCAAAGGCCTGCCACAGGAGGGAGGGGTCCTCACGGCTGTTGTTGATGAAAACTTCCTCCAGCGCCTGCGTCCAGCTGAGCTCGTTCAGAATCACAGGAGCTGTGGGAATGTGACCATCATTTCAAACCTCACTGCCACAATCAATATACTTAAAGTTCACTGTGATTACAGAAAAAAAATATGGGATATGGGAAACGTGTTCCTCATGAAGGAAGCAGTGAGATGTGCACAGAACTAATTAGGATGCTACATGTATTCCCTAAATGGCAAAACTGACAGTATATAAAAGTATATTTTGACTTCACCTTTTGAAGTCTTGCATTTGTGAACAATAGCAATGATAAAATTTGAAAACGTACCCAAAATGCAACAAGGGAAACTGAATATGCAGAGTGAACTCATCATCAAAGAAGCTAACTAAGCAAATCATGTGCCCGATGCACTAACCTTAGCAAGTTAAGCTATTTCTCAATTGCACGCTGTATGAGCTAACCTATTTTCAAACTTGGTTATCTAAGTTTTTGTGACTACCTGAAATGACATGTGGTTAGATATGGGAATGGAAATCAGTATGCTTTTAACTAGAATGATAAAAAGCACTAACAAAACTATTAACAAGCAAGTGAAAATGGGATAGTTTTCATGGAGGTGAATGGCACCATTTCATTCCCCTTAAGAATCGTAAGGGAACAATTTCCAGCGTGTCTTCAGCAGTTTTCAGACACTAGAGAAATGTGACTGAATGTATTCTTTGATTTTTATGAAAGTGGATGACTGTCTGCCTATCATGATCACATACAGTCATGATCTCTGCATTAATTCTGCATTAATTCTCATTTGAAAGCACAACAGCTCCTGCCACTGTGCTGGGCATTGTTTTTCTGCCTCATTCAGAAA
Organism: Albula goreensis; assembly: GCA_022829145.1. Taxonomy (NCBI): domain Eukaryota; kingdom Metazoa; phylum Chordata; class Actinopteri; order Albuliformes; family Albulidae; genus Albula; species Albula goreensis. The sequence continues at coordinate 2,389,122 of CM040754.1, forward strand.
GGGAATACTGCCCTCTACTGGTCCAGCAACACCACTGCCAGCAGCATCTTGGTTTTGCCAGGTCTTTCCCAAGTACTATCCTTCATTTATCTTAAGATACCAGGCAGTATAAAAGATTTTCCTGTTAACTAATTACTATTTTAACTGACAACTAATACTTTTAGGTAGCCATATTGGGCTTCATGAAAGTCTGAAGCTATGAGGTATGTGTAAAGTATAACATTACATAGCTGCAGGCTCAATGGATACTCAGTTCGACATTACCCAGACAGATTAACCATGCTATTTCCCATAGAGCGAGCATTATGACTAAATAAGATCTAAAACTAATTCTAAAACATCAAATAACAAACATGAATACTGAATACAGTGATTCACTGTCAGCCCTTAAAGTAGCATTATGGGATGGCTAAAAAATGCTAAAAATAGTTAAAAAGGCACAAATAAACCAGAAACATCTGGGAACATCTTAATGTTTGAGGACAAAATGGTCTTTCCCACGGTATTCATAGATTCTGGCAAACGTGTGTAATTCAAAGGCAGAGAATTTGGACAACACTCAGCAGAATGGGTTATAATAGGAATTAGGATAAAAACAATATTGGGCTGCACTTCTCATCTTGGGATCTGAAAGCTCTTTATAATGAAGGGATTCATTTATGCTGCCCCCTGGGCCCAACAGTCATTTTACACCAGAATGGTCACTAAATATCAAATGAAGTGGAGACAGTGATTTATTTTGTCACTTCCTAATTATACTGGGGAACGATTAGAAAGCCATACTGGGATTTGTACAGGACATAATGGTAACCTCTTCCCTTGGAACAAGCACCATGGGGTATTTAATCGTTTGAATTTTAATTCAGCACTGCACAAGAGAAATTGGATTCTGTTTGATACAGGGAGAGGACTGCCCCCTACTGGCCCAATTACAAAACCTCCAGCAGTATCCCAACAGTTTTCCCAGGATGACTCCTTCCATGTGCCAACCAGCCCCAGCCCTTAGCTTCAGCCTTCAGGCAGCAGAAAGTTAGAGGGTGATTTGGCAGTTGGCTGATAATTCCTTTAACTGCAGCAGCCCTGAGGGAGTTAATAAAAGTCCTATCAACACCACTTCAAAAACAGCCCTCAAAACAGCCTGAGAGAGCTGGGGCTTTTTCTAAAGTTTATTTCTGAACATCAAGTCCCCAGTGTTTCACCAGACCCATATCAAACATAATATTTTAAAGTGGAATACCTCTCAATTTGATGTGCAACTGTGATTCAGCTGATGCACAAGTACTGCTGAGGAACTTGGAGTGGTTAACTTGCTAACAAGCTCAAGGTGTATTTGATGGTTTTGAAATGGTACTGTATAAAGTCAATAGAAATTTGGATGATACAAACTGTAATTACAATTATCTACTGTCAGTCATACTTATGATCCCATTATTTAGCACTGCTACTTGTGCTACTATTCTGTTACTGGACACATAGTTCTTGGCTTTCCACATACTGACCCTGGTGATCCTCCTATAGCAGACCTTTGATTTGGTGGAAAACTTTTTTTTTGTTCTGTGCTATGATAAAAAACAATACAACACACTGTCATAATACTTACATCCCTTGTAGATGTCTGTCGGGATCTGCACTGCTGTGTAGGAGTAGTTGACCTTGTTTTTGAAGTTGGGGTCGTCTACAAACTCTAACTTCAGGACATAAGGGTTTTCCCCATCCTCTAACTGCAGAGACATACAATCACACACGCCCGCACACACACACACGCACAAGGAAGCACAAACACACAAATTCAGAGGCAGGCACAAACACACAAACATATACACATAAACACATATATAAACACAAATTCACAGTTAAATACACACACAAGCTGATGTCAGTCCAGCAACAGCAGCTACACAATACAGATTAACAGCACTGAACTGGGACACACAAACACTCAGCACTTACATAATCAAGCTCTGCCTTTGAGTCATAGTATTTCATGTCACGCTCCTGCCATAAAAAACACAAAAAAGTCAAAATGTTAATTCTGAAACACTTATATAACTCAGAATGTGCCCTTTGAAAGGTGAACAAGATTCCCAAGGGCACACAGCCCTGGCAGAGGTGTACTTCTTCTGCAAAGCTTGGGCGCCCCCTGCTGTGTAAAGCTGTCCACAGCAAGTGGAGTGCAAGGCTTAGAACTGTCTTTTGACACCATCAGCTGCCTAATGGAGCAAATTAACAGTTTAATTCAAGCCTCAGGGCGGATATCTCACACTGATGTCTTCTAATGCCACACACAACTCAGGGGGCCTAATCTGTTTTTAGCATTCCACCTCTGGTGATAATTACTGAGGTCCTCACATTTAAATATACATGTGAGAATTTAGCTTTCACTCTTATCCAGAGAAACTTTAAAGTATAAAAAAGTAAGCTGTGAAAAACAGCTTAGCTTTTACTGACTTTGTTACATATACACAACTAATATTTACCAAGTCAATTCATTTGGTGCAGTTCGCTTTGGTAACACCTAGCTCTACAGTTCCCTTACCTCTGGTGTGTAAACAAGGTAGAATTATTTTTCATTTTCCCTGTCTCCTGGATGAAGTCTTGAATCTTGTGCCAGTCCATTTAGACATTCACCTCAATTCACTTCAAGATACAATAAGGACAGCGTAACTCTAGCACATATACTTACACTAAATTTCATAGTGCCGGTAGGCATTTTTGCCAACCCAGTTTCATATCTTAAAATGATTTTTTTGCTTATTTCCAAATACAGGTTGAACATCCCTAATCTGAAAATCTGAAATCCAAAATGCTACAAAATCCAAAACTGTGTGCCAACATGACACAAGTGGAAAATTTCCACACGTGACCTATGCAACTTACGGCCATCCGTACATACAACCAGAAATAAATACAGCATACATTTTTATAAAAAACCAAAAATATATGTCAATGTAAAAATAAGACTTGGCCGTATGTCCACCAGTGCAAATGGCTGTGTGCGTACAATAGTGATCATCGGATGAAATCCCTGCATGGTGTACAACTTCGACTTGCCATGCTAACATACGTCCAACTTACATCCATTTTGAGGTCGGTCAGAATGGAACTTGGCATTATTGCCTTGCCCCTATACTGCCTTGCCACTATATTACAGAGGACAAAATTAATATACATTTTAAAAAAATTTTAAATAATTACACCGAACATTGTTTTTCCATATAAGAACTGACACTATATGATAAATACCATTACATTTCAATGAATTAATACATAAATACCGTGCACATTTTCCATGTTGTTTTGTGAAATGAAATGGAAATACATAACAAGGCAAGTTCCATAAGCCTTAGGTATTTCATTAAATGAGGTTTTGGCTCCAGTTTTTGTGATGAGGTAATAGAAAATGAGGGTTTGTGGTAATCAGGAAAGAAGGCCGTTTGGGGGGCATGAAGCCTGGACATGGACAGTCTTACCTTGATACTGTCCTGCCACGAGTGCTTCCGCTGCAGACGCTCTGCCTCTCTGGCCAGCCTCTGACAGACACACAGGTCAAAGGTCAGAGGTCAGAGGAATGTAGGGAATTCCAAAGACACACCTGTCCAAACAGGCAACTTTACTTTTGCAGATCTATTAGGACTGAAGGTTGTGGGTTGATTGTTTATGACATCACATCTAGCTTTTTTCATTCAGCAGTCTTTCACCTGTTTCTGTAGCCTTTCTGTGTGCAGGTATTTCCTATTCCTGCAGAGCACACCCACACAGAAATATGGAAGTAAATCTCTAGTGCTTTCACTACATGTCTCTGGAGACAGGACTGAATATTAATGTAACATACTGCTCAACTAATGCATCTCCCCTTGGTGCATACCTCAACTGTCATTGCTAGTCCTATCCTCAGATGCCCCATGACTTTTACAACCCCACACCTTCTAATACCCTGCAAGTTTACTACCCCAAACCTTTTAATACCCCACAGAGTTTACTACTCCACACCATCCAATTCCTGACAGCATGTGCTACCCCACACCTTCCACTACCCCACAGAGTTCACTACCCTAAATCATTTTGAGACAAGGACAGATGAACCTGATGTATTATACATTGTGATATCCAAACTCACTACTACATTTCAGAACTAGGTTCTAAAATGTATGCAAGTTGTGAAGGACACTGGTGGCTGCAGGTCAGGTCTCATAGTAAGATTTTTAGCACACAACACAAAATGATTTGATAATTTATTCTATTTTGCCTTGATCATGAAAATCATCATGTCTTATTGTCCCCACATAACATCCTGTAGGGTACAATAGGGTGAGGCATTTGACTGCCTTTTCACTCTTACCTCCAGTGCCTGGCGTTTTTTGGCCAGTAGCTTGTCAATATTGGAGGCCACCCTCTGCACTAGTTCCCTGGGTATGTTCCTCATCACACTGAACTGCCGTCTCTTTTCACTGTACATCTGTGGAAGAAACCAAGCATGAAATTTCCAGCCGTAAAAACAGCCTACTAGGGGTTTTACAGTGTGGTTTTAACATAGATATCATGCCATAAAACACACCAGTGTTTGATCAGTTGATTTACAGTGAGAAAAGTAAGAAAATGTGAGGTGTGATTAGCAGTAAACAGTATTGAACGGGTAGGACTATATGTGCTTTAGCTGCAGCGTCCTAGCACACAGGAGTGGGTGGCAAAGCAGTGAGTCCACAGAATGACTGTCAAAATTCAGGAAAAAAACAGGATGAAAAAATCAAGGTACATTTTATGTAAGCAGAATCTCATTCAGCAATTGGAACATTGACATTTTCAATGTATTGACATAGGAGTAAACAAATGTACCACAACTTAAGAAAATTTGCCATTTTCAGATTTAACACAGACACTCTCTACTCAGTAAAACAGGGCGGATGACAGCTAGGACTGGCCTGATAAATTACATCATCAGCCCTCGACGATCCATTGCAGTGATCGTCAACTGACATGCTGTGGCTGATGCCAAGACGATTTTATAGGCTATTTAAACAAGGCAAAAAGCAGCCCTGTGTGGCGCTGAGTAAATAGCAGGGTGACATTTCTGCAGTAAATACATCCTGTGCTGGCCTCCTACTTCTCTATTTTTGTTGTCAATTGCAACTGAATGCAGCAGAACAGATCACTATTAGGAGGCTGCAGAGTGGTCCCTGCAGCATTCAGCCAATAACTAATTGTTCTCAAACTGAGGCAACAATTGTGTCTGGGCATTATTGATCTCTAGCTCATGCAGATAAGGTTGTATTTGTAATGAACAATTAGGGACTTTGCAACTCTGTTTGTTCTTTTAATAGTTCATTGCAGAGCATCAATGCAGATATTCAGCCGGCATGCTTATCACATTGGATACGTATTGACAGCTTCCAAACAAAATTTATACTGAATCGAATGTTGTACACTAGTAAATATAAGCTTATGCCAGAATATTTCAAAACATTGGCAGGCTTACAGCCAGACTCTGCCAATACAGAGATCTACAACTGGCACATCATTGATTGGTAATATTATTCTGAGAGAGGGGGAGACTTCTCTGATCATATCCCTCAAATGCTAGAAGGTAAATTTATTTACACTGACTGTCAAGTCATGTCAGTGCAGCGAACCAGCACCACTTAAAATTAAATAGCATACTTAGCAAAAATTAGTTAGTTTCACTACTCCTTCCCATGACCTGACCTGTACTTTATCTGCTGTCCTTACTGACGGTCCTTCTGCAAAGAGGAAGTGATCTGATTCTGTTTTCACACAGCTCACAGTCCTTGCAGATGCTGCTCTCAGCAAGTTCTCTCTTTCATTATGCAGTCACTCACTGCTCATTTACACAGACCAAGTATGCTGTCGGCTCTAACTTCCTGCTGCTACTTTAACTCCCTGCAAGATGTCTCTACATCACACAAAGAGCCAAAAGAAGTTCATTTCAACCCATTCATCCATCCTCTACACCTGCTTCATCTAAGCTGCGGTCACAGGGGAAGCAGAACTCTTTTGCAAAATATTATTGCATTTATATTTATGATATACACTACCTCAGCTGATTTCTGGCATGGCTGTTTTTGAACAGTTATTTACTGCATAATGTATCAAAGAAAATGAACATTCCTTCACAACTGCCTTTTTTTCTATGCAATTGCTTGCAAACTATAAAGATGGGTTAATACTAGACAGACAAATGAGAAATACATCACAACTACATCTACTTTCCTTGTCCTTTAGTGGACAATTGTTCTCGAACAAACAGATATGTCTGTAACAAGTGGTTCAGCAGCTTTATTGGTCAGGTTTTTCTTGTAAAAAAATGATGTCATAAGAGAATAATTTACCAGGTTAGATGTTATTCCTTCCCCACAGATACAATGCAAACAAGCAATTCTACTACTATTTTTATGTACATCATATTTTTTGTTTCCGCACAGGATACTGCATCTGTCTGGTAGCTCATGAAAAACAGCCACCACTTACACTGTGCAGTCCTCCAAATGACCGGCACAGCCATTGTAAGCAAACAGAATACATCAGTTCAAATTGTCAATTATTTGTAAAATAAATTTGCATGGGAATTGCTCATTGATATTTGAATATACAATCCAACTTTTGAGAATTACTTTACTTTTGTACTTAGAGGCTGATGTAAAATAATTATCAAATGGCAGTGGAGTGATAAACTCAGCAATGAGAGGTTGATTCCCTGCTCACAGTAATATCAACAGAACGTTATGTTCTGTCAAGAACATCTGATTTTAACAAACAGAGCATAATCTATATCTGGAAATAGGTATTATTCACAGGATCAACTTCTAGGGACTTGTCTAATTGTCAGAGATTTTGCCATGTATGTAAGAAAACAGAGTTGTATGTTTTTTAAATCTCACTGTTTCAGGGCCTCCAGGTGGCACACAGGCAAGACATTCACCTGGGAGCCTTGAGGTTTTGGGGAAAATTGGGGGAAAAAATCAGGGTTAGAATTTTTTAAAAAATCATAGTTTCAGGTGTATATCAAGGCTTGTGCCTAAACCACCTTTTTCAATCAGCCAATTTACCATTCCAAAACTGGCGAAAAAAATCTGAAGTTCAAACTGAAACTTGGCAGCCCTATATGACATCCCCAAAACTATTTTTTATAAGAAAAGCTTATGTTTCCAAGAAATGTTTGGACAGGCTGATGGTGCAGAGCTAATGCAGAATGTGGAAAGTGAAACACAGGAACACTGTCACTACTGATGTTCAGCTCATTAGCATAAATACAAGTGAATAAATTTTAGAGCCACTGTGTCGAGGCAACATAACCACCTCTCATATCTAATGAGACTGTCATAGCTCTCCTGCATTGGACAGAAAGCACACACAGGCTACATCTTGACTTGGAAACAACTGAACAGTAAGTCTACATACTTTCTTAAATATTGTTATTCTAATCCTGAGCATCCAACTGCAAAACTATGCTGATGTCAAATAGGAAATAACTTGTTTTACTGGCAAGATGTGCTAAAAATGCCAAAACCAATGCATTTGACTTTGGCCAAAATGTAATACTTCAAAACAGGAACAGAGCAAACCATGTAAAATCTAGTTTTCTCAATACATTTTTTCTTTTTATTTTAAAACAGAAATGGGCAACGCAAACAAAAAAGAAAACATCATTTTACAACCAGAACCTGCAGGTAAAATTAGCAAATTTTGAAGACTTGTTTTGTCTCTCTAGTTAATGTAAAAAACACACATGCAAGTCATACTAAGTGTAAAGAGCAATTAACTGATTTCCAGCTTGCAACTTTACAAATATTGCAGAGGTGCATTAAAAAAATATAAAATACAAGGAAAACTGATGACAACAACAGGCCATACAGCCCACCGAGTTACCATTCACCTACAGGCAACAGCAGTGGTTCCCAAAGTGGTTGCCTAGGTCATGTGATGACTGGCGAGGGTTGCCAAAAAAAATCTGTTTATTTCCATTTGTCTTGAGCATGAATGTTTCACCATTATAGTTAACTAACTTTAGATCAACTGCATTTTAAAACACTACAATGGAATAAACAATAAACACAGAAATCATTCATATTAAAAACTGTTAAAAATGCTCATTTATGCCTGACGTCATACATCGAATTTGATGCACTCAAGTGAGCACTCACCAAAAATAAGGCAAATAAGAAAAATAGTAACACATCTCAGCCCTCCAACAGGATGAGTCCAAAGCTGAATCACCACAAGCCAAAAAAAACTCAAAGTAGGCTGTACCGTAAGCTACCTGGCTTACGGCTTTTCATGAATCAGTGAAGAAAGCTGTACCTCTCTTGAATTCCTTAACTGCAGAGAAAACACAGCAATGATTCCATACAAACTAAAGAGACATTCTGATACAAGGAACTCCTTTACAGTCAGAAAAAAGACTGAATTCTGCCATAACCAGTATCAATGTATGTTAATTTTTTTTATTATTATTTTAAGTAATGATGTGTAAATGAGTAACACAATAAATATTTCAGCAGTTAATTAAAATTGTTCTTTTTTAAACGTTACCTGAGTGGTTGTGAATGATGTTTCATGTTATCAAGGTTTTTTTTTTACTTCATATTAATGTGTTTATCACAATATTTTCTTTTCAGCCAATACTCACAATGTCATGGAGTGTTGCACAAAACATTTTTTCTTTTTGGGAGGTGAGGGTGCCATGAAAAAATTCACAATAAAGGGGTCCCATGGTTTAAAAAAGTTTGGGAATGGGCCCTGAGGTCAGGGGTTCGATTCCCGGCTTCGCCATTCCCAGCTACTGGCCAGAGGTCCCATTGGCGAGGCAAAAATTGGCCAGCCTTGCCGGGGCTCAATATGGGGTATGCCGGTCTAACTTGCTCCGTTGGTCTCATCGCAATAGCACCCTGCCTGTCATGCGCCTGTGGTGGCACAAACCCACTGTATGCTGACTACGTCTTCCTCCGACGTCATAGGTAGTGTGCAGTTAGTGGTGTGGCCACAGCGTGAAAAAAAGCAAGAGCGTCGTCACGTGAATTGGAGCAGTCATGTGCTCTACTTCTCCTCCCACAGCTGTCAGGGCGGATGCTGAGATACGGTCAACCAGTTCGGCTGAACATTCCGGTTGGGGAAAAAGGGAAAAATTGGCGTTAAAAAAAAAATTAAAAATAGAAAAGCAATCTGCTCTCCCACAAAAAAATCCTCAAGAGGATTTTATTTCCACAAGAGAGCTACCCATTAAACCTGGATGCAGTTTTAGTGAAACGGGTAAAGCATCCACACTAAAACTACAAAGTATCACTATTGTACAATATCTTTCCTTCCAATATCAAGACACCTTAACTTTTCCAACCTTAACCAGAAACACAAAAAATAAGCACTAGGTAGCCCCTTATAGTTCCAGGAAAATTAAACCTTCTAAACCAAACCAACAGTGTAAAAAGCAAGCTGAAAATTCAGACATTAACTACTATCTCTATTTCAGTATATTTCAGAAATCACACTGCATCTTAAAGTGTATTACCAACAGTGTAATGTCATATTAGTATATTTGTACAATTCAACATAAACACACATTCTGTTTAAATTTACAGCATTTGAAAAACCATGGAGGCAAATGTCTTGGAGGTAAGTATACAATAAGAACACATCCACATTAACACTGAACTCATACCAAACACATGTGCATGACACATTGAAAATCGTTACTCTAGTCATAACTGTGAGATATGCTGTAATGTTCTGTTATGTTGAAACCTGACCATTTTACTTTGATGAGGGTTGCAATGACTACTACAGCTACAGCTGTAACAGAGTAGGAATAAAATTGATTATTTACACATGAATAAAAGCACCTGAATCTCTGTTTGAAATTCCAGAGGAGTTAAGAAAAAGAACACACAGAATTTTACATCCTGAAAGATTGAATTACTCAGAAACAAAAATTAATTTTGTCCCTATATGAGGCAGCACCTGATGATTGCAGCCAACTTACTACCTTTTCAATTACTGCTGTATTTGCCAGGGTACAAATTAACACTTAACTAAATTCACAGGCGTTACAGAAATGCCAACAAATTTCAATTTGAAATTACTAAAACCATGGTAAACAGCAACTGCTAAACAGACACAGCTGCAACAGCTGAGACCTCATGTTTGGAAATGACATTTATGGCAGTTTTCCTCACTAAGGTGTTCACATCAGTTTTACCAAATGACAAAAGTGGACATTCAGCAATGCTGAACAGCACACAGCTTACACTCGCCTGTATTGGCAGAGGATGATGAGGCAATGGGACTAAACTACAAAACAACAGGGAATTCAATTTTAGATAGAAAAGGAAAAAAGCTGACAGTTTCTAAGAAAGCGACCGGACACAAGATCAAAGAAATAAGGCCAAAAACATCTCCAGCTGTGGAACATAAGCTGATAGAGCCTTCATGACTCACTCTTGTCAAACAGTATGGTGTGCTCACCCCTTATCATACAGTTTATTTCCATGGACACTGGTACCATAAAGCAAGATATGCACTCATTCTGGCGGGAGGCAGGGTCAATCTTATAAGATGACTGTGATTTGGATGAGGATTACGATGTGGCATTGTTTGAGGCAGCTCTTATGCATCCACACTCTTTACAGAAATGAGAAAGTTTGTGGCTTTCATTCCCATTATATTAATGTCTTGCTTTACCATGTGTACAGAGGTACCCTTCTGTGTTTAAAACTTCCCTTTGTGACCCTGACAGTGACCAAACGACAACCCTGGATCAGTTGAAGGATTTCAAACCTGGAAATCCCAAGCTGGGAACACTCAGATGTCTCCTTACAGGACCACCTGGCGCTGGGAAGTCCAGCTTCATCAACTCCATCACCAGCATTTTTCAAGGACATATATTAGCTGAAGCCTTAGCTGATAACATTGGAGGTGACACTTTCACCAAGACTGTAAGACATTATTAACAATCATTAGGAGAACATTAGGAGAGACAGCATTAGGAGAACATAATCCCATAATAAAATAATGACGAGAACAGGCCAATCAGAATCAGAACCTCCGGGTTTCCCTAGTCTTGGACAACGAAAGAAATGGCTTAATTTCCAAAACGCTAGAATATGCCTTCAAGCATCTGCCAATCCCTGGTGGACACCCCAAGTGGATGAAGCTGGTCATATTCAGCTACTGACAGAGCTCTAGACTCAGGCTAATGCTGCCTATTTACAAGGGCTCTGCATCTGCATATTCAGCCACTAGAATATTTATTAGAAATATAACACTCCTTTTCCTCGTTTGGAGTATTAAAATAACTCCAATATGATTGTCAGTATGATTTATTGTTCCTATATTTTTTAGCACAACACCTTTTATATAGAAGACAGAAGAACTCCTGGGTCTAAATTTTCCTTTGCCTTTGTTGATACGATGGGTGTGGAAGGAAGAAAATGGGAAGATCTCTACATACAGAAAGCTCTGAAAGGCCACATAAAAGAGGGCTACAAGGTATAAACTTATTCAAAACTCCAAATTTGATATTGTTTTCTATTTAGCGATGAAGACATAAGTACAATTAGACAACCCTTCTTTCCTCTCAATGTCAAATTCTAAATGCCAACAATTATGTTTGGATGTCTTAGCAGTCTGAAACTTAAAAAGACAAACTGGACAGAAAATGCCCAAACAAACCAAATCAAATTTATTGGTTTATTTTACACCTTCCCCAGTTTTTTTATGATTTGAAATTTCCAACTGTGCCTCAAAATCCCAGTCACGTTTACGAGCCTAACTAACACCCAGCTCTGACATTGTTTAACTCTTCCTAACTTAGATGGATCAGCTTTGCTGAAAGACCAAGAGTATCAATTAGATTACACAAGGCCCAGGTCAGAAAATAAATTAAATTTAGTAGCACCTCCTTGATGTATGGCTTTTTCCTTCATATAAGATCTCTCATCCTTTCCCTCTTCGCTAGCACAATCCTGAGGTCGCTTTGTCAGATGATGATCCATACTACAGGAAGAACCCCACTTTGGACGACCAGGTGCACTGCCTTATTACTGTGGTAGCAGCAGATAAAGTTGCCCTCATGAAAGATGAAACGGTCAAAACTTTGAAGGACATCCGTCTACAAGCCAGGGACTTGGGTAAGTATTGTGTCCATTTAGTCATTTTGGATTTGCCCACACATAGCTTTGAACAGCATTATAGCAAAATGCACTTAGTGGTCAAAAAACAAAGATCAGATTTAGATGACCACTGCAGTTGTGCAAAACAAGAGACAGTAATTATGGGAGAGCAGAGTGAAAAAAAAACACTGAATCATTGAAACTCCAATGTATAACTGACAAAAGGAGTAGCTTTCATGGGACAATGATGGGGAAATTTTACTTTACCTTACCTTTAAACTACCCAATGATAATCTCCTCTCCAATGCCACATTACGTCCAAACTAAGCAAGGGTACTAATGTACTGTGTTACCAAGTCCCTAAGTATCACAACAGTGCAGATCTGTGGTGGGTGTTGGTGGATTTCCCCACTGTCTTAAAACCCTTGCTAAACAACTAACGAGAACAAAGGACACTGGGCACTCTAGTTTTTCTAGAACTAAATCAGGGAATGACATCAGAAAGAATTCAGTAATTCACATCAGTAATTCTAGTTTTATTTTCTTCATGGCTTATTTATAGCTTTTGTAACACATGTACTTTTTACTCTGTTTGCTTTCACTTTCCATGGTTAGGGACTCATATCCTCATTTATACATACAAATAAATATTTAAAAGAATTAATTAATACCTATTTAATATATTTGTCTCACTCACAAGATAGTGGATGTTTATTAAATGTAGTAATATGTGAATATGTGTAAACTATGTCTAGATGTTTATCAACAGCATATAATAATGCATGTAATAACCACAGGAAATAGACTACAGTTTATCCAGTTTATGGAAAAATGACAAGATGCAGCTTACACTTCTCATTTCTATTTTTTTCATTATGATATCCAACAAGTAAGTCATCACAACTACTGACCTCAACTGAAACTACAATATTCTGCATCAGTTCCTTATGGTACATACAACACACAATTTGTTTTTACCACATCCTTCTACTTTCCATTAGTCCAATGACCTGTAAGAAAGGGGCCTGTACATTTGTACACAAGAAAAATAAATGCCATCTCTTATACAGGGATTCCTCAGATTTATATACTCACCAGAATTGATGTGGCTTGTCCACTAGTGGCAGAGGACCTGAAAGCTGTGTACACCAGCAAATACATAAAGGAGCAGGTAAGAGGAAACAACTGTCACATTATACCCAGACCATGCTCTGTCAAACCATCATTTTTAATTTCATCCTCACCTTCCTAAATTGGAAATTTATTGTTTGACTCCTCTGCTTAACTGTATAACAAAATGTATTACATTGGAAAAGTATTGGGTTTTCTCCGAGACAACACTTACATAAGCAACTGGCACCATTATTTCCAATATACTTGCAGTGGTACCACGGTCATAGTCAATGAGGCTGTTTGCTAGGATTATCAGAGTAGCGTGGCTCAACTTTCAAAATGACAAATCAGTGTTCTGTGTGTTCTTCACAGAGGAATTTAAGGACTAACGTCCTATGCGGAAATTACTAGAGTTCACTTCATTTCAGTCTGATTTTGCTCCATTGGTTTGCAGATGATGGGACTAAATGCTAAAATAGGAATACCTATTAACTGCATTGTTCCTGTGAAGAACTACCATGAAGAAATCGATCTGAACAATGATGTGGACACGCTGTTGCTGAGAGCCCTGACACACATTGTTAACTTTGCAGATGACCACGTGAGGAACCTCCATTGCAAAAATGAAAACATCTAAATATGTTTCTCATAGGCAGTATTGTTTTTGAATGCTACAGATGTCACAATTACAGAAGTTTCATAAAAGTAGAATGATCTCACTTGCCAGAATGACAGGATAATAATACAGGACAAAATAATACTTTCTGCTTACCACAACATGTTGCCAGAAAGAAAAGGCCACAAAAACACTGTCCTTCAAATCTAATTTTTAGCTAATGTAAATATAGTCAAAAAATAGCTATTTTAGACATCGACACTCATTAAAAAATGTGGCAACATCCTGCTGGCCATTACAAGTGACATTAAATAATGGCACATAGACCAAAACCGCCTTAAGTTAGACACACGTGCACACGACTAACAAAGTAGGTTGTTAAATATATCCCCCAAATGTCCATAATCAAACAATATATAACTGCACATTTTGAAAAACTGAAAAGTTTTCACCTTTTTAAATCTTGATTTTTTGAGAGTGGAAGCAATTACAAACTTCAGGAATTTACCCAGAATGCAACATGATTTGGTGTTACAAGGGGAACTAAATGTTGAGTTAGCAATCATGAGTAACTAAGCGAACAATCCAGCTAGCTGTGTACCCGACACACTTACCATTGCAAGCTGAGCTACCTTTCAACTAAATGTTATCTGCGTTACCTTTTTTTCAAACCTAATAATCCAAGTTTTTCCTGATTTATAAAATAGTAAATGACAGGTGACTAGACACAGGAATGGACAACAATATGCTTTTAACTACAACAATTGAAAGCACTTAGGAAAACATTAATTAACCATTGAAAATGGGATGATTTTAATTCAGGTGAAAGGCACCACTTCTTCCCTTTTCAGATCCTAAGGGGATTAAGGGGTTTTCTAGTGTGCCTTCAGCAATTTTTGGAGACTGGTGTCAATTTTACATAACATTTTCTTTTGGGTTATTACAGGGGAAGGGTGTGTTGGATTTTTTATAGGGAGATTACCATGAAAACTCACATGGAAACACAGCTTTAAGTCCAGCTTTAACACAGAAAATCTAACAGATAGAAACTAATTCACTGTAATTAACCAACTGGTTCATGATACAGTGACTGCCTTCCACAATGTTTACAGTGAAACAAGCTGCCAAAGCTTAGCCTTTCTGCAGTCTTCACAGAACTTATGCAGCTGTCTTCACATTTTAATTATAAGGTGGACAATTTATTTCCAGGTGATATTTTCATTCAAGAGTTATTATTGCTGCAAACTATGCATTAAGCAATACACCATTTTTCTAAGGATCAAATAATACTACTTCTTAATACACAAGCTGTACTGCATTGTAATATTTATTTACTAATCCAGGGCAATTTACAAGAAAAATAATATTCTGTTCATTAATATAAGCAGTATTGCATATCATACTTTGTAATGACTGGGAATAAATTGGTTATATACTTCCAACATACTGACCAACCAAAAGCATAGCATTGTGCCAACAATCTTAGAGAAAAGCACATTCAAAATGTCTGCCCCAGCAATATGTCTGAGATATTCTTCCAGAGTTGGGTGCACCTAAATTAAAAACAAACACAAGGCTCTCACCATCCAAGCACATAGCTCTCATTCACACTCTGCCAAGCCATCTGTCAGACTGGCATATGGGCTCAGGCCCAGATCCCAGTTTCAGACAGCAGGGGGAGCCAGCCAGCCAGCTCTAGACCTGCTGACCTGATCATGGACTAATACATTTCAGAGGCCATCTCTTGTAGGCATCGCCCTCATAGGTTTCTAGTTCCATCCCATCCCATCCCATTTGATCAAGGAAAAGGCATGACGACACTTGTGAAGAATTCACAGAAATAATAAGAAATAAATCATGGAAGCATCTATCTGAAGTTACAAATGACCAGCACCTTTGTCATGCCTTGCCGTCAGGTCCCCACAAAAGTAGAGCAATTAAGTCAGGTTCAAAATTCCACAATTTCAGTAGCAGGCTGCCACACCTTTCCAAACATAGACAAGGCTTGTGGCCTTTAGGCATATACACACTGAGTGAGTGGTCACAAACGCATACATGCCATGGGGAAGGAGAGACTCACCCCCTTCAGCTGCTGGGCTCCAGTGGCATGCTGGAGGACTCGGTCCATCTCCTGCTCGATGCGTCTTGCCCAGTGCATCATCCTGAGATAGGGGACAGGCAAAGGAAGGGGTTCTGTTACGGAGTCTCAACTCGCTTCCACTTAACAGAAGCGGCCTTACCGAGTGTGTATTTGCAGAAATATGACGAAAATAAACTTCTGTACAATGCATCTGAAAATACAGCCAATAATGTAGAGATAAGAGAACAATGTCCTATTTTTTTCGTCGTCATACAAACAATTTTGGTCTCCCTAAAGGTCCTAGGTCCAGAAAACCTGCTTACTTAACTTTACCGTTGAATTTCTCCGAGGCTGTGACAGCGGAATCACCAGTAGATCCACCAATCAAGTGACAACACCTTTGTTTTTTGGTGTAGGTTTTTGTGAAACTTTTGTATAGCTCGGAATCCGCTTGTTACTTGAATAAAATGGAGAAAAACCGTCGCTAAACTCCTCGTTCCAGAAATACATTGCGGCTACCAGCTCGACAGTTACTTGACCGTTACAAGCGAACCCTCGCACTGAATTATGAGGCACATTTCAAAGAGAGGTAGCTCAATAAATGTGCTAAAACAAGGAAATAAAATGGAATGATAAACGTTCACTATACACATTGAATGATGAAGATGTCTTACCGAAACAAATTAAATCTTATTTTCTGACCCCGGAACTTGTATCTATTGATACATAAGCTAGTGACAGCGATAACATTATTGCTAAGTAGCTACAGCTAAATATCTGCCTAACATGCATCATGCACAAAGATATGCAATAATTAAAAGTAAATAAGCGTGAATATTTGACAAACACTGTGCTGATTAATAAAAATACGATTTTTATTACTATTATTTTTACCTCAGAAACTGTTAGCGAGTGCCATTCAGACTTGACTGACCGAAGCAACGTCATCAAGTAGCTAAGATAGTTAGATAGCCGGCTAACTAGATAACTATCGGTAGCTAAGGATTGCCTGAGCAGGAAAGATTGCTTGAGCAGCTGAGGACAAAAATAAATGAGAGAAACTAATTATTGAATGAACACATATGTTAAACAGAAATACTACAGTCGATTTTAAATTGACATTTTATGGGATAACTTACCGTTAATTAACGGCTCTCACAAACTTTGAAACGGGTTGTAAACTTGAAGTTCTACCACAAAGTCAGTCCACTATTGATAAAAGTAGGGGCGTTATAAATGTTACATGATTACTTAAAATTGATAAAATGATAAAAACAAGAAAATATATACATATTCAGTAAACTATTTCAGTTTCACAAATAAAGCAATCGCGGAACCTTATAGAAAAAATAAGTACAATTTTAAAATGTACATAATTATTAACAGTTGTCTCCAAGCAATGGTATATTCCATTACCTAACCTTTCCATGGTAGCATAGCATTTCAGAGACGTCTTGTTAACGTTACATTGCTACATTGAACTACTGTATGACAGTTACTAGAAATACGTAATTCTTCAGATTTTCTACAAACAATAGTTTTAATGTTACTCGATGTAAACACATTTATGTAACCTTAATCATAGGTCTGTGTATTTAATTTGTTATAATTAGATTTGTTAAAAAGCGCTCATGATGCATCACGTTTAAATTGCAGCTCATAATAATTATGGTTACATATTTTTATGGAAAAACGTGTCTAAGAATTTCATTTCATATATTCTGAATGCTTTCACCTGCTAGCACATTAAATGTACATATTGACTTACACCCTGAATTTGTGTGGAATGTGTAACAGGCCTGAATAGTTAGGAGAGAGAACTCTTCTTATCAAAGAAGATTTTGGCCTGCTTGAGTCAACCCATCATTTCTGGTCTGAGATCTGAGAGAGTAGACTCGCATTTTGGCAGGGGATGGATCAGACAGCGTGCGGTGAAACACAAGAACGAGCCCCACTGTGTTTTCAGCAGAGATAGCCTCAAGGTTGTGAGGCACCCTAGATTAAAACACGCAGTAAAAAGGGGTTTTGAAGGTCATTTGAATCAGTCCTACATAACAGTGGGGTTATTGAATATGCAGTATGCTCTATTAAAGTTAGAGCACTACATCTCTGGAGCAGGAGGTTTTGCTCTGAATGATTTACTGTATTTTCCAAAAGTCCCTTTTGTGCATGTTGGCGAGGACACCACTGGTGTAATCAGAGCAAGCAACTTATTTATTTTAGAATCATTGTCGCAGTATAAACAATCACCCAACAAGAAAATGTAAAAGCACACTTGAAACATGGTGGTCAGTACACCACAAAATGTATGTAAAACACAACCTCCCATTGATATGTACATGATTTAATTAGAAAAAATGCACAAATAACAGTTACATATATGATGCCACTTTACATTTCATGAAGGAGTGGGGCTGGGGGAGAGACATAATGCATTTCATTTTTAAGTGGGTCATGGTTCTGGGATGTTTGGGAACAATTGCAATGGAAGAGTGGTCATTTTAAGGCACACCTGGACTCTGGGATCTGAGCCAGATGGTTTGTGAATGAGTTGTACATACAAGAGAAGCCTAATCCCCCCCGCCCCCCACCCCTCCCTAGGGATCAACAATCAACAGAGGCCCAGCCACTAAAATTAAATCAAGCATCCTGTGGTTAGCTATGACATTTTGCTCTGAAATTCAAGCCCTAAACATTAAGTGTGTTAAGAGTAATTTGCTCAAATTGAAAAAAATGTTCTTCAGGATACTTATTTCTTCAATACAGATACTTTTCCTATCATGTACATAGCTAAATAGCTTACAAATAAATCATTACTTCAGGTATAGGTTTTATAAAGGATTACCAGATGGCCCCTACTGTAAAACACAGGGTTCCTGCGAGTGATTCATCAGTCACATGGTCTGGTATTGAACCCTGACTGTGGCATTGCCGACTGCGTCCAGCTGGCCTGCAAGGCAGCGCGTAATTAGGAGTGGCGTCTCCCAAAGAGGGCTGTAATCGGCAGCACTGTTCTTGTTTCATCATTGCGCACCACTGACCTCCTCTGGTCGAATCGGGCGCCTGCATTTTGCCTGCTTTTGAGGTGCACTCTTCCAATTAAGTGACCAAGCAGCAGTCTCTAAGCTGCTGGACTGTGGAGTACAAAGAAACAGCGACTGGCAGAACATGCTTCGGAGGACACAAGATGCTCGTTATCACTCTCCCGAACTGACAGAGGACACTGATGCTGGGAGAGCCAACAAGTACTGCTGGGCATTCCAAGTTGGGGAAAAACAAAAAACAAAAAAAGATAAAATTTGGCTGTACAAAATAGTTTGTAACTAAATTATTCTGAAAATAAAGCATTGTTGACTGTCAAATCCTGAGGGAGGGAGAGAAAATAAATTCAATTAAAATCAATTTTATCCATGTATCACTTTTTACAAAGAACATTGCTACACATTGCTGTTTTACATAGATCCAGCACCTGAGCCCCCCCCCACCACCACCTCCACCTATTGCCAAAGCAAGCTTAGGGTGACTGTGGCAAGAAAAATAATTCCCTAGCTAAAAAGAAGAAACTTGAAGCAGAAGCCAATGCAAAAGGGTGAGTCCATCTGCTTTTGGGCAGTACCAGGCAGTCGTAAAAACCTGTACTCTGTGGTCCTAAGTCACAGCATAGATAGAGCCAGGGTGAGAGAGAAATCTGCGATCTGGTTCAGCGAGCCCAACTCGAGCCACGAGCCCGGGTGTGCACGCGCTATTCCTGGGGTAATTTGTGACAGGTGGGCGAGTCTAATCGCCTGAATGGAAACATAAGAATCGCATCCAAGACTTGCGTCACCCAAGGTCAGATTCTCCCGGCTTTAGTGGAGCATGCTGGGGCCTGTGGTCCACGGCCAGCAACCTTGTGGATCCAGATTGGGAGTGAGCACTCAGAGTAGGCAAGGTGGGCACAAGGCTCAGCTGCCTATGCAGTGTTACCAGGCTTCAATTATTTTGCACAGATCATATCAAAGTCTGCATACCGGCAGAAAAAAGAGTGGGAAAACTGCCTTCTTGGGTGTGCCCAACTCGGTAGCACTCCTACTCTGGGATGCTTCATGACTATGGTCTTGGGAACCTGTACAACCAGGACACAGCTGTCAGCCAGGGTGCAGCAGCACGACTCCTGCCTGGCTGCTCCCCAAGCATTTACACATTATCAGTGTCCTAATAATAATAATAATAATAATAATAATAGTAATGATATATCAGTGTAAATACCCCTCCTGCAAAACCCGGCCATACACATTTCAGCAGTCTGGCTAATGGCAGTCTGGCTAATGGCACACCCTATTATGGGACACCCAGTGGCACTATTGGCTACAATCAGTGATAGCATCAGTCCCGATTAAATACCAGAACCATTGGGGCCAATCCATACTCTGGAAGAGAGCCTTAACAGGATGCAGACTGTGGGACCCATCCTCACGCTAACAGAATGCGCCTGAACATAATGCAGGGCGTGAGGCACTTTTCCACACTGGAACAGTGCCATGTGCATTAACAGGATGCAGACTGTATGGCCCATCCACACACTGGAGCAGTGCCTTAACAGGATGCAGACTGTATGGCCCATCCACACACTGGAGACTGTATGGCCCATCCACACACTGGAACAGTGCATTAACAGGATGCAGACTGTATGGCCCATCCACACACTGGAACAGTGCCTTAACAGGATGCAGACTGTATGGCCCATCCACACACTGGAACAGTGCATTAACAGGATGCAGACTGTATGGCCCATCCACACACTGGAACAGTGCCTTAACAGGATGCAGACAGGATGCTTAACAGGACAGACTGTATGGCCCATCCACACACTGGAACAGTGCCTTAACAGGATGCAGACCGTGGGGTCCATCCACACACTGGAACAGTGCCTTAGCAGGATGCAGACCGTGGGGTCCATCCACACACTGGAACAGTGCCTTAGCAGGATGCAGACCGTGGGGCCCATCCACACACTGGAACAGTGCCTTAACAGGATGCAGACCGTGGGGTCCATCCACACACTGGAGCAGTGCATTAACAGGATGCAGACTGTATGGCCCATCCACACACTGGAACAGTGCCTTAACAGGATGCAGACTGTATGGCCCATCCACACACTGGAACAGTGCCTTAACAGGATGCAGACCGTGGGGTCCATCCACACACTGGAGCAGTGCATTAACAGGATGCAGACTGTATGGCCCATCCACACACTGGAACAGTGCCTTAACAGGATGCAGACTGTATGGCCCATCCACACACTGGAACAGTGCCTTAACAGGATGCAGACTGTATGGCCCATCCACACACTGGAACAGTGCCTTAACAGGATGCAGACTGTATGGCCCATCCACACACTGGAACAGTGCCTTAACAGGATGCAGACTGTATGGCCCATCCACACACTGGAACAGTGCCTTAACAGGATGCAGACCGTGGGGTCCATCCACACACTGGAACAGTGCATTAACAGGATGCAGACTGTATGGCCCATCCACACACTGGAGCAGTGGCTTAACATTATGCAGTACTGGCCTTGGAGTACACTGGCCTTGGACCAGACCGATGTGACCAGGGGCATAGCACCAGGGGGAGAAAGGATACTAAGTATACAGAGCCCAAGGGTTTGAAGGGGCCCATGAAAATCTGGTAACTTTTTTTTATAAAGATTGGAGGGGCCCTCAGAGCCTGCCTGTGTTCAGGGCCCAGAATTCCTAGCTACGCCCCTGGATGTGACTGCACCCTTTCCGCTTTGTACTTGATTCAATACTCAAGCACACAGCCAAACCAAACATTGTTGCCTATGTGGGATCAAAGTTCCCCGTGTGCACACTCACAGTGACACAGGCTTGATGCAGTGTGCGATACACAGCTGAGACTTTCATCTTCACAGCACAGCAGAGTTTGCCTCCTGTTTCTAATCCTCCAAAAGACTTCTGTAGTCTATTTTGTTACAAAGGGTGGCAGGGAGTTCTTTTCTTGAATTTTTAAATCAATAAAGCCCCTGCAGATGAAAACACAGAATTCAGAAGGATAACATCAATAGGTAATAGCAAAATGCTAATGCTGTACTTGCGCTGCATATCTGCTGGGTGTGATATCAGCACTCTTCCTCTATAGTTTCCCTCCCAGTCAAGTGCTGTCATAACCTGTTTCCCTGGCCAGTCCAAGGCAGTGCAGTGGAACTGAGCAGAAGGAAGAAGATACAAGGCAGGCCCCTGAGCATTCTGGGTACAATATGTACTGAATGAGAAGATCGCTGAGGCACAGCCAATTACACCAAATATACACTATCCAGGCGAGTGCAATGAGTAGCATAAAATATTGTTGGGACAAAGAACAGCAGATGTGCACAAACATGTACACAGACACACACATTCACATACACACACACACACACACACACACACACACACACACACACACACACACACATTCACATACACACACACACACACATTCACACACACACACACAAACAACAGTCTGTGCACAAATGTACAGTTCAGACACTCTAACACAAATATGTATAAACATGCAAACGTTCAAATAAGTACACACACATACACTTATTTAGACAAATACATAGATACACATACACATGCAATTGAATTCTCACACGTGTATACACATACATGCATGTACACACACGCATACACACTAACATGCAGCCATACAGATACACACAGGCATACATGCACACACATGCACAGTGTACTGACACTGCCAAACAGTGTGCTCTGTTCAAACCCTGGTGCATAGTGTATGATGAGGCAGACAGGGCCTTTTTTGCATGCTGTATTATTCTCTGTTTGAGGAATAACAAAAGTTAGAGAAATAATATAAGAATATTTGCAAAAGTGTATCTGATATATACCAAAACTGTTTTACAGGTTTCCATGAAGGATGACACAATTTAGAAAATCCATCATTTTGATCCACTGATATCACAACTTCTTAGAGATTGATTTTTAAGAAGAGAAGGGTGGGTGGTTAAGGGTAAATTAAGGATCACTGGGGAAAGCTTCAAATTTATGCAAAGCACAACTTTACTCCTGAAATAACTTCACAGGGGCCTCTGCTGGCTGTATTATTGCTCTGGATAATGGGGTCACACTGACAAAGTGATGAAGCTCTTTGTGGCTCACTGCACATGTTCCAACACTGATGTGTCTTCACAAAAGTTTGGAATGTTATTTATTATTCTGAATGTTCTCCATCCCACTGAAATTATATGCTAATAAAAATGTGGGTATTTAAATTTTAATTAATAATCAGTCAATTTAGTGTATGTAGCCATTCAACAGAAATAGCTCTATGACAGGTGTAAGGTGTTGAAGGGGGGCAGTGTTAGCGAGGCAAAACCACTTGGCAGACAAATAGTCTTCCCAAAAATGTCTGCACTGTTAATCAAACTCTTCACCTTTTCCAGATATCTTCACTTTTTATATTTTTACACTGACACATAAAATCCAGCTCATTTAGCCCATATGAAAAAAATCCACCACCGCAAAACTATTACCTTAATGTAAACTTAGTGATGAAATCGACCCATCAGCAACACGCTTAAGAATAAACTTTTTTTAAACAAATCAAATTCAAATAACATGCCGTTGTAAAGAGTAAAATGCCATCATGCACTTAATTGCCAACAGTTCTTTGCTTAAAACATTATTATGCCAGAGCTGTGTTTTTCCAGGACACTACCCGCGAGCAAGCACGATTTCTCACTAGATAGGGAAAGAAAATTGCATAATAAATAATAAAAAAAAATATTTGAGGGGTACTGCATTTGGGAGGAATATTGCATTCGCGTGGCAACGAAACCTCTCCTCCGAAGCCTGTTCCAGAAAGACGAAAGGACCACTGAGGTGCAGGAGCGGTCTGTTAGTATAGCGTGTGCACCTGTTTGTCCAAAAATGGACTGAAATTGAAACAAAGATGACGCAGTGAGTGAAAATTGTTCCCGTTCAATTACAGAGCCCCGAGTCTGCAGTCCAACACAAAACTGCATAACCTCGGTCTAAACCCACCCACGGTTTTCCACACCTGAACAATGCGTTGATCACGGAACGTTTGCAGTTCTAATTACCCGACCATGCCCTTGTGTCAGGTATAGTATCGTAAGCGAATGCGTGGCTAATAATCAGATTTATGTAATTTATGTAAATTAAATGCGCGCATGTGTCCAACATCTTCAAAGACAGCAGCGTGGTAACCGTTTCAGCAGCTGTAACTGCGATAGGGATGATCTTGTCCTAATTCTAAGCGCTGGAGTCCAGCCCTCTCGTACCTATATGTTCTTACCCGTGGGATACTCACGTGTATTGCTGAGGAAAACTGAGGCTCTCGGCTCCTGGCGAGAACACACAAAAAATCAGCAGCGTCTGGGCTGAAACAAAACAGATGATGCCGCAGGACCGAGCACACATCGCCATTTTCGTGTTAAAAATCCAAGAAACTGATTTTTAAAAACATATGTTTTAAAATAACTGCGGTTCAGAAGAGGCCGGACACGGTCCTACGTTGCTTATTTTAGCATTCGAGCGTTCCCCCTGATAATCCCGCGCGTGAAATCTCAATCAGGAATTCCGTGGAGTAATTGTGCAGCTCGAGATCGGACTCACAGATGCACTGATGCTGTCGCCCCTCTCCCACCCCCAGCCCCCCTCTCTCTCTCATACTCTCTCCCTCCCTCGCTTTCTCGTCAGCAGCAAAAGCGCAAAAGGCAAATACACACACGGATGCATTCACTCAAATGTACCCATCGAGACTTGGGCCCTTAGAGGCCACCTGCTATTAATTACATCTCCCAAAACGTACATGATTGGTAAATACAGTCCTTGCCTTCAAACACAAATGAACAGTATTTTTTTGCAACATGACATAATAACACATACATACAAATGATGGCACATTTTGCCTGTCCTGACGGTTGTGGTTACTAAGGGTTGACATATTGAGAAAGGGTGGCCATGCTCAGTTTGTGTGGAAAGGATGGAGCTTTCAGGGAGAGGGTATCGGCAGTTTGGAAATTCTGAAAAGTGTCAGTCGTAGTGGGAGGGAATGCACACTATGGCCCGGTAGGGTGGGATAGAAAGAACTCATAGGGTTAGTGATGGTGGTTATGTTCTGCAAAAGTGTTTAGGGTCAGGTTGGTTCGGGATGTTACGGTCAGAGAAGGTGGGAGGGAGGGAACGGTTCCAGTGATTAAATGTGGAAGCTGAGTGCACTTATGGTCAAACATAGCCAGTGAGGAGTCATAGTCAAGTTCACAGTGCATACGGTATAAAGATATGAAGAAGGTTGCATTTTCACTAACTTTGAAGAGGGAAATGAATACAACAAATTATATTTTGAGCATCCACAATAATACCATTATGTGGTTAATTGGGGATGTAGATGGGTCACTAAAAACAGGTAATTAAATTTAAAAAAGTACATGATTACATCTGAAACAATGTTATCTGGAATGTGAAAGATCTAACCATGCTTTGCATAAGAATGTTTTCACACATGCTTTGCACCACATTATCAAGCCCAGTCCAGCCCTGAGAAAGCATGGTATTTCTGAGGTGGGGGCTTTTCATTAAACTGTGGCTGTCAGGAAGCTGGTCAAGAATTCTAATTGGCTGAACTCTCCATGACAGGATTCCACATGCTGCCTTGCTGTGGAGTTGCTGATGGGAAGCAGAGACGGTGATATCCTGGCCCTGCCAGCAGCTCGTTGAGCGTTGCCCCTCCAAGGAGAAGCCAAACTAGGGCAATACAGATGAGCAACTCAGACATGCCCCAGTTGCCGGACCACAGTCATCTCTCCACTGCTGTATTTTAGCAGGGTAGTGGGGGCCAAGGGGAGTGGAGGGTAACTAATATACTGTATTTACTGTACTTTATTTATATAGCACCTTTGAGCCAGGACAACACAAAGTGCTTCACCAAACAATAAATTTACAACAAGTAAAACACAATACATGATGAAATTAAAAAAACTCAGCGCAAAACAGCATGGAAATAAGTTGCCAGATGGAATCATTGTGCACAGACTTACTGCTTTGTGAATGCACTGCTGTGCTCTTTTTCTGAGATACCCCACACTCCCCACAGCCATTTTTCTGCCCCATATTTGGTATTTCTCTTTCTTTTTCCCCCTATTGCTGTTTACTGCAGTTCAGGAGTGCAGTTCCCCTTGAGGTTTTGGTCCAGTCTCCCCTGACAATTCCCAGCACAACATCTGCTTTTAAGCTGCTTACTCTGAAAATAGCTGCAAAATGGCACATAGACATGGACCAACATATTCTCACCTTTAGGCATTTGAATTAATTGGCGTCGCTGTGAAAGGGCATTTTCAGGTTATTCCTACCTGAGCCCTTTGCAGAACGAAGCAAAGTGAACGAGTATGAGTGTGTGTGTGTGTGTGTGTGTGTGTGTGTGTCTGTCTGTCTCCATGGCTGTGTTTTGGCATGTGTTCATGTCTTTGAGTGTGTGTTTTCATGTATGAGTGTGTCAGCATGTCTGTGAGAGTGTGTGTATGCAGTATTTGTGCATGTGTGTGAGGGTGACAAGTGTGGCCGAATTTAAAAGCCTTTCAAGTCATTTGCATTGGCTAAAATAGATCTTTAGCAGTTTTGTTTTCCTGACAGACACATTTACAGCTCCCTGGTGAATTTACATGCCTCTTTGATGGAGGCAAATCAATCAGCATCCTGTGAGGATTGAGAGACTGGCTAACAGGCTATCAGCATCCTGTGAGGACTGAGAGACTGGCTAACGGGCTATCAGCATCCAACTGAGAGACTGGCTATCAGCATCCTGTGAGGACTGAGAGACTGGCTAACGGGCTATCAGCATCCTGTGAGGACTGAGAGACTGGCTAACGGGCTATCAGCATCCTGTGAGGACTGAGAGACTGGCTAACGGGCTATCAGCATCCTGTGAGGACTGAGAGACTGGCTAACGGGCTCAGGAGCTGAGGATCATGGGCCAGGGATCAGACGCTGAGCAGGGAACAGTCCTGCAGATGCTTTGGGCAGAGCTGCTGCAGCAGAGGGCTGTGACCTGTGCCTTTAATTACAGACTACAGCTGATCACAGATTACAGAGGACAGCTGTGTGTCTGTGTGAGTGTGTGTGTGTGTGAGTGTGTGTGTGTGTGTGTGTCGTGTCTGTGTGCACATTAGTGTGCATGTAACTGTGTGTGTGCTTTGCGTGTGTGTGTGTGTGTGCAGTGTGTGTGTACATGTGTGTGTGTGTGCGTGTCTGTGTGCACATTAGTGAACATGTAACTGTGTGTGTGCTTGCGTGTTAGTGTGTGTGTGTGCATGTGTGTGTGTGTGCTTGTGTGCATATGTGTGTGCGTGAGTGTGTGTGTGTGCGTACGTAGTGTGCAGTGTAACTGTGTGTGTGCTTGCGTGCATATGTGTGTGTGTGTTAGTGAGTGTGTGTGTGCGTGTAACTGTGTGTGTGCTTGTGTGCATGTGTGTGTGTGTGTGCGCGTTGTGCATACATGTGTGTGTGTGTATGCGTGTGTGTGTGTGTGTACATTAGTGTGTGTAACTGTGTGTGTGTGCGTGTGTGTGCGTGTTGTACATTAGTGTGCGTGTAACTGTGTGTGTGCTTGCGTGCATAGTGTGTGTGTGTGCGCGTGTGTGTGTGTGTACGTGTGTGTGTGCATGTGTGTGTGTACATTAGTGTGCATGTAACTGTGTGTGTGCTTGCGTGCATATGTGCGTGTGTGTGCGTACATGTGTGTGTGTGTGTGTGCACGTGTGTGTGTGTTTATGTTTGGAGGACAAACACTCTGGTCTCCCTCCTCTCATCTATGGGATACATTGCTGTCATCATTATTTACCTTTAATTTATGTTTATTAAAAACCATAAAGATTTTTCTGAGCACTCTCCAAACTGAGACACCTGCTTTCCTGGCATTGTATTTATTATTAACATTTGATACATCATCTTCCTTTCTTATTTTACTACAAATGTTACACTCCTTTACATTATTCACAGTAATTTATCACTTATGTCCACGGCATTTGAAATCATTAGTGACTGTAAAGATACAGAGATGCACACAAATTGGATGTGAGAGGGTGTGAAATTTCCTGTTATATAAATGCAGGAACAAACCTATTAGCCAGGTGTGTCAGTGTTCAGCTGAATGGCTTGCAGCTTGCTGGCTCATTTCTGCATGAGATAGCCAGCCCCTGTCATGACTTTCTGGAGCTGCTATGAAGTCTTGAAATGATGGCTTGTCTTTGGAGTGTTGTGACTAAATGTCACACATCACCGTGGCATTACAAGAGTGTAGTTAACAAACTGAGGACCACAGAAGTATTACAAAAAATCAATGGCCTTGACATTTGAAAGTGTCACTAATGTAAAAACAAAAGAGCGGGTGATTTCAGATTTTAAAATCGTATTCAGTTTGAATGGCTTTCAACAAACTCATGCCAAGTACACTAAGTTGGGCAAACGACTGTATCTGAAAGTGTTGCATTTTTATCAAAACAAATGGAGTTTAAAAAAATAAAATTAAATATTTGATAATAATGAAATAAAATAAATATAATAAATTTAATAAAAGCAGTTGGAGAAGTAACATCTCAATTACTGTAAAGAAACATAAGCATAGTTGCAATTGATGGCCTTAGTGTGTTTCACACACAGCCTAATTATTTCCTCAGCAAAGCCAGCAGTTGTAGGAGCAGGCAGGAGAGAGGATGGGCTCCACAGTATGAGACTGAATCTGGACCATGAGCATGCTGACTGTGGCCAGCTGCCCTGTGGGGTGTTGCATAATTAGTCATAGTGTTGCCTAGGAATGGACGGGTTCTGTCGGGGGAGAACCTGCATTTTTCATGGCTCTGCAGTGACCCCTGGTGGTCACTCAGGTATCTACAGTCTGTCTGCAGAAAGCTGCACAAGAAGTATTTGGCGATTGACTGGCTAGTGGGTGTTACACAGATAAATAAATAATTGTATCGTTCCTTGTTTATTGAAAAATAAAAGTAAATATACTGGAAACATAGCCCATACCAATACACCATATCAAGGCACTTTTTTGCATTCTGAATTGTGCAGAGTCTGGTTTCTGTCACCGCATGGCCGTCAGTTGTGTTGATCGCGTATCCAGAAATCCTGCGTGTGCGCTCTCGTCTCAGAGCTCAGTCAAATGTGTTCGAAGCAGCAGGTGACATCATGTGTTTGGGAAGACCATTGTGAGCAGAAGTTGAGGCAATTGTATTTGGATTTGTAAATTGGATTTATTGCGGCTCTTATGTGTGATGAGGGTTTCTGCTGGAAGATATATCTCTTAACCCATTATTCTTTTTAGATAATGGTGGCCATCCTAATGACGTAGATTGTTGTGAATGGATTTGGTTAGATCTGTGCATTTTTACTCTGCTGCCAGGCCTCCCACAATGCATCTGTGCCCATGTTCAGTGCGCACTCTGTATTCCATCAGGGCTCGCCCTTTTTAACTGTTAATTATCCTGCATGAAACCGAGCTGCATTTAGCTGTTTCTCATGTTTTAAAAAAAACATGGCTGACGATTGGCAATCATTAGTGAGCTGTTCTGCATTCTGACACCTGATTGGTTGGGACTGGCTGCAGGTGAAAGTGTAAGGAAAAACCAAATGCAACACAATTCTCCAACAGAGCTTTTTCATTAAGAACTCCACCAGTGCATTAGCATTACAGTTATCAGTCTTTAGGTGTGTACCAAATGCTAATAAGGGTCAAGAACTGAAACAGCAAATACAGCAAGTTATAAACAAACATACTGCCATCTTTTCAGTCTGTGTTTGTAACGTCATTTATGGAGTTCTAGTTGAGGTCTTTCAGTATTTAACTGATAAAAATGGATAAAAATCCACTGTATTTGAACTGTGAGACCAACATTACCTCAATCATTTCAGGATGATCTTTCTCCATATCTTTCATACCCAGCTAATTAGAGGAACAGACTCTATCAACAGCAGAGATAGTTGTTTTGGGTCTTAAAATAATTAGTCTATAAAACAGCTAATTATTTGCAATTGCTTTGAATGTAGTCTTTATTGCTACTTTGAGGGGTTCAAACACTGGTGAGCTGGATACATTATTTTTATCTTGGCAGCATAAAAATACCCAGAACTACACATTTCTTCCATGAATTAATTATAGGCTTGCAGATAATTGTCAAGAGATGCTTAATCCAGACCAGCAGTCAAAGAAGACCTACTTCAGACCCTGGTTAGCTGAGCCCAGGAACAGAAACCAGAACACACACTGCACCAGACTTAACAGACAGTGCAATGACATCTAGCAGTGAAAGAGAAAATAATCAATACTGCTCCATGACATTATTTACAAACTGTAGCAGTCCCTTGCCAATTGGAGGAGTATCAACTATGAAATTATTCTTAGTTTTGCTGATTTATGTAATTAAGAGATAATAGGAGTCATCTGCAAATTGTTGGACTTTCAACAGTGAAAATTCAATTTTAATTTCAGATGACTTATGAATTCTATAATTAAAAAAAAAACAAAAAACAGAAAGAAAACAGCAGCCTCTTGCCGACTGTAAGATTGTCGGCTATAAATTTCATTTTAATTTTACGCAACTTGTGTGTTTTACAGGCCAATCAATAACCGTCTTCTGTTTAGATTATCCATGGCCCCTAACACTCCTACACTGTGACATTCATCAACTGCATGTTCAATGTCTGCCATATGTTTGAGAACGGATTCAGCTATGGCACACAGAGTGATCTACAGCCCACAACTGAATGTATCTGTGACTAAATAGATTTTCCCAGCACCCCAATCCTTGATATAGTGTCCTATACATTTTATTATTTTATTTTATATTGATTTATATACATGTATACAGCATCTTAAAAGCCAGACAGCACAAAGTATCAAAGCAAACAATCAATTTTAAATAACAGAAGCCGCCAATAGCAAAAACATCAGACCAGACTAATGTCATACACAGCTAATAAAAGCAATTACAATATACAGATATTGTAAATGATTTTAAAAAAAGAGGCACATTAAAAGCAACAAAATATGTATTAGGTTTGATGGAAAGTTAAAATATTCCAGAGGCAAGGGGCTGTAAAGCACAATCTCCCTTCATCTTCAGCCTAGAGTCTCTACTAGCAAATAATAAATGATCCGGTGAACTAAGAGGCAAACGATTTGGTAAAATGACAAAATCTCAGTGATGTGTCCTGGTGCACATTCAAAGCTTTGGAAAGAATTAATAAAAATGTATAAAAATACATCACAGTACAATTGATAGCCAATGCACAGAAGATAAATTGTGTTGAGGTCTAAACGTTGATATCTAAATGTTCGTGTTGCCAGGACCAAATAAAAGCCGCTGACACTATGCTGTAGGAGGTGCCTCCCTTTGGATGAGAAGTTTAACAAAGGACTGTTAGCAATCATTTAAGATTCCATCATTTTTTTTTTTTTAAAGAGAAGGGGTCATAACTACTTAAAACAAATATCTAGGAATAAAAGAATATAGTTTGCCTATATGTTTGAGCATACCATATAGCTCACCTTTTGTGTTGTCATATATAAATCTTATGTATAAATATCTTGTAATTCCTTATTGCCGTGGCATGCATGGTACTACACTCATACAGCATTAATGGTGTACCAAGAAGACATCTCTTTTGTCTATACTATCAGCCACAGGAGGGCAGCAGTGGACACAGAATGGGAGTACAGCTTTTCCAAGATGATCCACTGAAAATGTCCTGACAATTCAATCTTTTCCAACGGTGCTTTTAAAAAAAGTCCACTTTGCATGCTGGTGTCTCACTTCATACATTTTGCAGTGACTTTTGGGGACGTCTAGGAAAGCGATAGTGGTCAGGAAAGATGCTGACTGGTGCACGTGTCCTATTGCTACTCTTTTAACAGCATGTTCATGTTTGCCTCTTTCAGGTAGTGTAGCTGTGTCCGTATACTGACAACCAGCCTTTGCTACAAGGAGCCAGTGAGCCATGTTGTCTAATTAAGTGTGATAAAACTTCCGTCACAGCATGCTGCAGCCATTAGCACGGATTAAACCCGGGCAGCAAAGGTCAGAGCGGGTGCACAGCTGATCCGCTCGGAGGAAGCGGCCAGCATCATCCACCACAAATTAAAACGAAACCAGCAAGGTCTTGTAACCTTTGAGAAGATCGCTGCATACAGTATCCATTTCACAGCGTCTCTCAAGTCAAACTGAACGGCGGTTAGACCTTACCACTAACGAGGATTTCACTCATGCCTGAGTCATGCTTAGCTTAGCGTCTTTCAATATCGTCCATGCTATCTGCATTTAGCAGACCACTTTGTAAAAATAATAACAGTCTATAGTACAATCAGTGAGTAATGTAACGTCTTTGTACTGTAATTTTTTTTGCCTCATGGTGTATGGAAATACTGTAATTGTCTTAGGTTGCGTCTAATGTTTACCCTGAATGGCGTGCATAGGTACTTGCTCTATAATGTAGCCTTGAGAGAGTAAGTCATCCGTAATTAGACATTCTATTCTATTGCATTTTCTCCAGAGGCAAAACATCTTGTGTTTAACTGAAGCAACATTCAAGCAGGTCCATCCATCCCATTCATTTTCTGTACCCATCCTCCATCCATCTGTCCATCCATTATCTATACTCACTTCATCCAATCCAAGGTTGCAGGGGACGGGAGCCTGTCCCTGCAAACACTGGGAGAAAACTGGGCCATCGCAGGATCAGGGAAACACACACAGTGACACACAAACCACATAGTTCACACTTACCCTGTATGCACTATGGGAGAAAACTTAGAGAGAAAACCCACATGAGTGCAGGGAGAACGTGCAAACTCCCCACAGAAAGGGCTGGCCTAGGTGGGGGCCGCATTGGGGTCCCTCTCGCTCTGACGCTATACGGCGAACCACTAAGCCACATTTGGGTTTCTGTAGTCTGGACTTTAGCGGTCACACACTGTGAAACCTGTGACTAGGTGATCTTTGAGAAAGACTGCTGAATCTGCAGCATGGAGTAAACCACAATGGAACTGCACGTGGCTCTTGCAAGAACACAGTATGTTTCTCGGAAATGGGCTGATAGGGTAAACATGCACAATGGTGAAAGTGAAAGCATGAAAAGATCCTGCTTTATTATTTTTAGTGTGTAAAGACAATGGTATCTGCAGACATTACAGATATGCAAAGGTCACAGAGAAGGTTGGAAGGTAACCTGGTGGGGGTGGAGGGGCAAACAAAGGGGGTGGGAGATCCAGGTACATGCGCACCAGGTGTTCACCAGCACAGACACCTGTGTTAACACTTAGCCACCTAGCACTGAGACATAATAATGTCCCAATGTTGGCGGGTTTGCAATGTGCACACAAACTGCCTGTTACACACACAGGTGTGAGTACAAATATAAATAAAAATGAGGTTACAGTTTGAGAGATTACTGCTGTGTATATCAAGATATGTCAAAATACCATAGTTGTATATTACCAGTGGTATTCCTGTTCCTTGTTGTTGTTTTTGCCTTGTGTCCTCACCAAGTCCTTCACAGGTTTCTAGCCCAGCCTTATGTTACCCCTTCCAGCACTTGAGACATTTTGCCTCCGCTATTGTCCCTGGCTTATGCACTTTGGGTTGCAAGCCACTCTGGATATGATGCTTTTAATAATGCTTTTAATGTCATTTCTTTGCTAGTGGGTCATTCCTGGGAGAATCCTTTTGGGTTCCCTCCCTTTGTCAGTATTCCTGTGGGTAGTAATAGAGGGTGCACCTGGACTAATGAAAATGCACTTTAGATTTGATAAAACCTGCTTTGCCTACTGCCTGGTAAACAAATGGGATTGAGTATTTAAATGAAAAAAAAAATATAAAAAATGTCATTCAGTGAATACATGACTGCAGCTGAATTTATTAGAAAGTTTTGCATCACAGAAAAGGAAAATGCTCTCGCCTCACTTTGTGGGACCGCCTGCTGTTTCCATAAATTTGCTGCTCATGTGCTTTCACCTTGCACACAAGCAGGTCTGTTTCTGCAGCAGTGTGAACTTCCTGTTTCTTTCACTTGCTGTTTCAACCATTATATCATCAGTCTGCCAAGCTGCAAATGCAAATGGCTTTTAAAATAAATGGAATATGCCACTCGGATTGCTTTATTGCCCTGTTACACACAAACCTCACCTATGAGAAATAAAGATCAGAAGTCCACAGGTTATTGACCATTACAATAGCAACAGTGGCTTGGACCACACCCCAAAATGCATCTCAGATTAAGCACTTAGATCGTTATCATAGAGCCCTGCCTTTATCCTTCCATTCTGAGCTGGAAGAGGGTGGTGTTTTGGAGACTTATGGTTCTTCGCTATGTTTTCCGTTTAATTCCATTCGATGCCTTTTCTGATTGTATTGTTTGTATTGTGTTACTTTATCATTCAATCTTTGGCCTTTTTTTGCTTCATTAACATCTCTGTGTTTTCTATCCCACTCACTGCCTGGCACAGCAGCCACACCTACTGCAGTAAACTGCACACATGAAATAGACCCTATCATATGGAAACACTTCACAACATTACCATCAAGCTATCATAGGGTCACAAATATCATTTTGGGCATCCAAATGTTTTTTGATTGAAAATGATAAACATTTATGCAGATCTTAGGTCCTGCCTGTGAATAAACATGTGTACGTTTAAAATGAAACTTCCTCCAAGGTGAATGAACTCCTGATAACCTCAGGATGGAGTAATGTGAAAGGCACTGTGTTCTGCATGTACTTTGACTTCTGAGCTGTGATTATGCCATTGATACCACCAAACCCCTTTTATCTTTTAAGTTTACTGCTTTTGTAGATTATTAGGATCCAGCCAAGCACCCTACGAAACAGATTTCCTCCACCAGACCAAATGCTATGCTGTAAAATACTTTAATATACCAATACAACTCCGCAGATTGCTGACAATTTTTATAAACAATTATTGAAAATGATTTTTGATCCCTTAGACACCATGCAACTATGCAGTATTTTACCAGTAAAAAATGCTTTTCAGTCGTTTTAAATGACAGAATATATTTTTTTATTTTTTATTTTACCAACGGTTACTTCAGTGAAGTAAAACACATTTAGCAAATGGCTAAATCAGAATGTGTATTGTGTTCAGGGCTAATTGTCCAGAAGGATCTAGAACCAGCACTAGGTATTGGGACTGGCACCTCTTACACATAAACATGTAGGCCATCGGTGTCAAAACAAATCACCTCTTACACATAAACATGTAGGACATCGGTGTCAAAACAAATCACCTCTTACACATAAACATGTAGGACATCGGTGTCAAAACAAATCACCTCTTTACACATAAACATGTAGGCCATCGGTCTCAAAACAAATCACCTCTTACACATAAACAAACAAAACAAATCACCTCTTACACATAAACATATAGGCCATCGGTCTCAAAACAAATCACCTCTTACACATAAACATGTAGGCCATCGGTGTCAAAACAAATCACCTCTTACACATAAACATGTAGGACATCGGTGTCAAAACAAATCACCTCTTACACATAAACATGTAGGCCATCGGTGTCAAAACAAATCACCTCTTACACATAAACATGTAGGCCATCGGTCTCAAAACAAATCACCTCTTACACATAAACATGTAGGCCATCGGTGTCAAAACAAATCACCTCTTACACATAAACATGTAGGCCATCGGTGTCAAAACAAATCACCTCTTACACATAAACATGTAGGCCATCGGTGTCAAAACAAATCACCTCTTACACATAAACATGTAGGACATCGGTGTCAAAACAAATCACCTCTTACACATAAACATACACATAGGCGGTGTCAAAACAAATCACCTCTTACACATAAACATGTAGGCCATCAAAACAAATCACCTCTTACACATAAACATGTAGGCCATCGGAGACAAAACAAATCACCTCTTACACATAAACATGTACCTCTTACACATCGGTGTCAAAACAAATCACCTCTTACACATAAACATGTAGGACATCGGATGTCAAAACAAATCACCTCTTACACATAAACATGTAGGCCATCGGATACAAAACAAATCACCTCTTACACATAAACATGTAGGCCATCGGTGTCAAAACAAATCACCTCTTACACATAAACATGTAGGCCATCGGAGACAAAACAAATCACCTCTTACACATAAACATGTAGGCCATCGGTGTCAAAACAAATCACCTCTTACACATAAACATGTAGGCCATCGGTGTCAAAACAAATCTAACAGACAGGCCTTGGACAGATGGGAGGGAGCATTTACACAGTCTGATTTCTGTTTAGTTAATTTTCACATTACTGCTTTCAAATGGCGGAAATATTCATAAACAAGGCACCTCTGACACTGCACACTTTGCCATATGACATTTTTTCCTGTCTGGCATGTTGGCTGTTTCTTGAACCGGTGCAACACATGAATTGGCTTTATCTAATAGGAGAAGATTGAAGCAGTTTTTGTCTGCAGTGATAAACTCTGCATAGTGTGTGTCTTTAACTGTGATTGTGCATCTTGATTGTGTGTCTTTCCTTGAACGAACTTATGAGAGGGTGAACAATTTTCTTGTGTACATATTTAGTTTTCTCCTGCTGTCTGAATGTAGGTGCTGTTCAGCAAGGTTTGCAAGATGGCTTGTGTTAGCTATCTTAAGAGGCGACCAGGAGACTCAGTAATCCGACAAGAAATGAAAGTTCACCTTGTGTGGTTAATTCCACAGCAAGTTTTAAATGAGAGTTCATTCAATTATTCGACTGCAATGATTAGTAAGAAAATTAATCGCCAACTATTTGGATAATCTATTAAACAAAGCAGAAATGCCAAAATGTGATGGTTCTATGTTCTCAAATAAGATCAAGTTGCGGAACAAACTGTCAAACAGAAAGCATGCAAAATGAAACCCTTTTTAAAATGTAAATTGCTTGTTTTCCATTGCACTCTAAAACTTCAGTCCTCATGTTGACATACGGCTATAACTAAGGAGTCCAACGGAAATTAAAACGCTTGAATCAATAGGCTTTCAATGAGCCCACTGGAAGCTCTCCAATACCTGTACACCTGTACACAGGAAGTGGTTGATCACATCTGAATAATCATCATTGTTATGGTGCTGTTATAACAGTGCAAATTGTATCACTCTGTGCAAATAATAACACAGCAGGTGCAAATTGCTCTGACTGTAAAGAGTGTACAGATGTCAGTTACACACTGCGGTCAAGCTATCACCACTTGAGAAAACGACGGTAAGAAAATAAAAAGGCCTAGCGATTGTTCTTCATCAGGAGTTTTAGTGGGAGAGACGCGTCTGTCGTAACGTAATTTCTCATGTATTTCCGCACCACAATTTTAAGCGCCAATAGCTTGACTGTCGTTTTCCGAAGTGATGACAGCTTCACCACAGTATTTAAACTAAGTAGCTATAGCTGAGTTTGTGGCAAGAAATTAATTGAAAATAGTGTTCGTTATGCCTGTGTTGTGCTGCGTGTGTTAGGGAAAAAGAACAATAACCTGGATTTAGGGCGATGCTTGTTATTTAAAGAAATATCAGAAGCCATAGACATTGGATCAATTAGCCCTATAGTTAACCCATCACTGCTTTTCGTTCAGTGTTAAGGTGAAAAAAGCAATGCGGCTTCTGTAAAAAGCCCTGAAAACAGTGACATAATTATAGCCTAAGAATTGGGTACTGGCATTATAGTTTTTTTACGGAAGCTTAATGTAGACTATACAACCTGACTGTCCGAATACCATGGATCTGTCTACTGCTATCTAGTTTAAAAAAAAAACTCAATGTAGCAGTACAAACTCCTTAACTGCCAGAACTGCGCTATATTTTTCATTTTCATTAAGTTTCTAAGGGGTCTGCAGGGTGGTTTCCCCGGAGCTAAATAGTTAATGTTTTGCACACTGGGATCTGAGCCCGGTCTCTTCTGTTGATTACGGTCGTTCTAAGTCGTTTCCAAGATCAGGGTCTGTTTCTCGAAAATGGCCTATCACACCAAAGTGGATATTGCTCATTTAGAAACTGAAGCTGTGAGAAAGGATTTAACAAGACCAAGTGCAAAATGCTAGTGAAAGCATGCACATATATAAAGACTTCCCTGTGTCCCCTCTTACAGAATTAATAAGGCTGAACAGATGAAAAGGCTCTCCTGCATTTCACAGAACACATTTCTAAAAGGCCAGAATTAACCAAGCAGTAAGTACAGGTCATTATCCTAAATACTGATACTGCAATGACTGGATTTGGTTTAGAGTCAATATTATTTGAGTGCTGTAAATTTGACATTTATAATATCTGATATAAATATGGTTTTAGAAAGATCTTTGCAGGGTATGTAGAAGGAGTTTAAGTATTTTTTTCTTAATTTCGCTAATAAGATGTCTTTAAAAAGACTATCGTTTTTGGAGAAATAGCTGTTTGGTTTTTTTTTACTTTTTTTTTTACAGCAATGGGAGGTAAATCATCAGTTCCAGAACCTTCACCACCTCCACCAAATCCAGGTGAGTCTGAGAACACACAGTGTACCTGGAGCTCTCAGTCTGTACCAGGTGCTCACCACCAGGGAAGGGAGGGCTCTGTAGCTGCAGGTACAGCCAGGTAGAAGTCTAGGTTAATAGATTTTATCTTCTAGGACCACTGGTGAGATTGTACTGAAGGACCTGGTTGAGGTTAACTATCCTGAATGGTCCCTGTAAATAGCACTGAGAGTGCCTGCAGAGACAGTTTCCTGATGTATTTATTGTTAAAAAAACAATTTTATTTTCTAGACTTGACCTCTACAGGTGATAACCAAAGAATAAAAGCTGTGGTCTGACATATGAATTTATTTTGAAATTTTGCCATAGGAAAAACAGCATGTATATGGAAAATGACAACCCTTCCTTAGTTTAAGGATGAAAATGAACATTTTAAGAGATTGCATGCTGAGGGAAGCCAGCTGTGCCCAGCTTGTGTCCTCTAAGCGATGATGCTGATTCTGCTGGCTCTGTGAGGTTCTTCCACTGGATCCACACAGTCTGCACTGTCATGTTGGGTCATCAATGAGTCTTCCACCCTTACTCATCATTAATTTTGAAATGAAACCCCTTTCTCAATGCAACTGTGATTTCAACTTTATTAAAGGTGACCAACACAAATGGCTTTCTCCACATATAAACCTGTCCAGCTGAAGAAAAAAAAAGTAAAAGAAGAAAAATGTGACTCATCAGACCATACTTTTTTTCCCCAAGTCTTTCTGTATTAGCCTTGGACACAAATTATTTCAGAAAAGCAGCTAATTGCTCATTTTCATTTGAGTCAATATGACTCACCTGTGTAGCTGCCTTTGTAATTCTGCTAGACTTACTTAAAAGTTTGAAAAATCATTTTCCATGTTGTTTTAGATTATATTTTCCATCTCCAGTAGAAATAATTTAGGAGAAAAAAATACTTATTAACTGTGCAGGTCAGTGGAGTAGCTTCTTAGGGCTTCAACCATTCTTTTAAATTATTACAATATATTTCAGCCAACCCATTCCATATGTATTTTACAGAACTTAATGAGGAATGGAGGTCCATGACTTGGAGGTAAGTATGCAATAAAAACACATCAACATTGGCATTTAACATATTGCTAACACATCTGCCATTGGTTTCTGAAATTTTACAATCATAGTACAGCCCTCAAATAATGATCTGCTATGAAATAGTGATTCCATTGACAGCTTTTAATAGCATTTATTATGCTATTCTAATTGAAAGACTCAAAAATTTGGTCGGTATCTCAGGGACTGCACTGAACTGCTTTTCTTGTCAAACAGGAAATTTTCAGTCTTCACAGGTCATTTAGTCCCATCATCAGCAATAATACATTGTGGTGTTTCCCAGGGATCTTCTCTGAGGCAAATTCTGTTCTCTATGTATAGGTGGACATGGCCAAGTTATTGGCTGTCACAATATATCCTATTGTTGTTATGCTGAAGATACTTGGTTATACCTGTCTGTGAAACCCAATGAATTCATGCATAATTGACCATTTAAAATAATTGTTGCAACAATGTTCAGTGCTAGATGTTTCAATTTTTGCAGCATATCTCTGATTAAATGGAAACTTATTTGATCCTTGTGTCTCTTGCCTGTAATTTGCATCTGTTTCAATAAATATTGAGATTAAGTATGACAATTTTTATAGTGTTGAAAGACAACCCAAATAAATTAGTGAAAAAATATAATCTTGTCATTGTGTCTGTAAGTGTACAGGGCTATACAAAATGCAGACTATATGTTGGACTTAATGTTTTAATACTAATTTGCATTCAAATGCAAAGCAAGTGATTACTCAGTATATATGAAAACATAATGACAGGTTAAGAAGACATTGACGGATTAAAAAAAAACAACAGTAACCCCCCTGTCATGGATAATGGTTTACTCTAGCAGATCTACTCAGTGATGTGTTCCAGTAACACACCATTCTGTGCCTAAGTACTTTGTTTTACTCAAACAGGGTTGACGACAGAGAAAGGATGCTGAAGGAGCTGAAAGATTTCAAACCTGGAGACCAGAGTCTGCCAGCACTCAGAATCCTCCTGAATGGACAAGTTGGTGCTGGGAAGTCCAGCTTTATCAACTCCATCAACTCCATCTTCCAGGGTCATATAACAACTGAAGCCTTAGCAGATAGCACTGGAGGCCAAAGCTTCACCAAGACTGTGAGTAACCTTTACAATGTAAAGGCATTGCAGTAACAACAATGAACCAGTTTCAGTCATGGAATGCATGACCATTTAAAAATGCATTTGCAGAATAAAACCAGTTTTTATACTGCAAATGACTGAAACTGGTTCTTGCAAGAATATAATGCAATGTTATTTAGAAATCATGATACACCATAGCCTTAAACCCAAAACAGATGTGACTAGATGTGAATTTATAATGAAGAAATTTTCTGGATGATACTGCTTATTTACCAATTAACTTTATGATGGACTATAGAAACCAGTCTGCATGTTGCTAACGCTTATTAATGTGTAATGTAAGGTTAATACTTTGAAACTGAATGTGATCTAGCGAGCACAGAGAATAAAGATCTTAGATCCAAGTGCTCGAGAGAACCTCCCGGGGACTGTCACCCCAAGAACTATTTAGCTCAACCACAAAGTTCTATTAAAACAAGAGGACATGCCCCCACAGGTAAGTGTGGAAGCGATTACTGGAGAGATGGTATTCCAGTCTGATGGGCAATTTTTCTTTCACA
The DNA here is from genome assembly GCA_022829145.1 of Albula goreensis. Taxonomy (NCBI): domain Eukaryota; kingdom Metazoa; phylum Chordata; class Actinopteri; order Albuliformes; family Albulidae; genus Albula; species Albula goreensis. Next base: position 2,430,362 of record CM040754.1, read on the forward strand.
TGTTACAGGCAACATCAAAATAATTTGTTATTTGAAAAAAAGAAATACAAGGTTAAAACCAGGTCAGGAGAAAAAGCACCAAGTAATGGGCATTTGGATCCATGAGAAATAAAGAAAAGAGGAAAAAAACAAACAAAAGATTTCATGAGAGCAGCAGGTGGAACGATGAAGAGCTAGGATGCCACTACAATATCGCCACATGTTTGAAGGAAATGGCCCTGAATAATTACACAGTCAGGAACAGAACTGTCTGAAAATTAACAATCAATCAAGATAGTCACTAAAACAAAGGGCCAAGGTAAACAAACCAAAGGAAAATTGAAAAGAAAACACTGGGGCAAATAATACCACATTAATGGCCCTCCCTGAAACAGCACCACTTATGCAGCAGGCATCCCGTTAGTACGTCACCTAGATAGCGGAGGAATTAAAAGCTAGACAAACAAAACAGACGACGCAAAACAGCAGTAGCAGATCTTCTGGATAGAAAGAAGCCATTCACGGTTACGAATACAAACAAGGTTAGCAGTAATACTCAAATACCTATGAAACGCCCAAATGATGCTTCACGAAACTCATTACCCCTTGTGTAAAGGGGCGAAAGCAAAATTGGTTTCGCTCTCAATTCACAGAACGCTAAAAACCCTTCCATTAAAACACTCGCAAACACATTCCCAAACATAATAGTGTATATAAAGTCGCAGCAGGAATAAGAGCGTTAAACAAACAGAATAAACAGAAAACGGATACCTTTAAGCAAATATTGCAGCACAAGCATAGAGGCAACGGAGGGGGAAACAGGCACAAACCCTCACAAACCGTAGTTTATATAGCATACACACAAAATAACTCATAAGTACCTGTTTGCGACTCAATAGCTAACCGGAAGGTGTGGCTACAAGAGAAACTGCCACGGTGGCTGCAAGGTAAAGTGTCACAAGGGCAGAAAGGCAACTCCGCCAGTTACATTACTAAATACTGCATCCTTAAGCATAAAATGGTAGCGAGATGAAAGTTTTTTTTTTTTTTTACATATGCTTTTAACAGTATACAAGCTTTTTTTCCAGCACTCTTAACGTTTTCGCAATTGACCTCCGAGGTTGGTAACTGAAGGGGGGTAATTAGCACGAGTCCGACGTGATATGAGCAGAAACGGAAAGAATCAGCGTGGGTGCACCAGGTTTTTAATCCATCCTCTTTATTAGATTTAATTAAACTGATATTTTCATAAGAAATGGTCATAATGAGTACCACTCCCTGTACGCTGCATTTTGATGTTATTTAAAAATGTTTTATTTCTTGATGTATGTGTCGTGATCGGTTGCAGCAGTATGATTTCCCTGTTTTGTCTTTTTAGTACAAAACCTACACCATAGAGAATCGAAGACCTCCGGGCTCCAAATATGCCTTCATCTTCAATGACGTCATGGGACTTGAATCAGCGGCACAAGGCGGGGTGCGAGTTGAAGACATCATAAGTGCTCTGAAAGGCCACATAAAGGAAGGCTACACGGTACAAACTCATGAAACTCTATACTGCAGTCAGGTTGTTTTCAGGTGGTACGTTTGCAGCAAGAATGCGATGTTGTGTAAAAATAAAAAAAAATATATATATTGTAGGTCATGGTTATCATAGGTCACAAAGCTCAAGGCATGTTTTTGTTTTTTGGGGACCCATGTGTGAGTACTGTTGCACATACCAGCTCATTGTGACGTATTACCATAGATACCTATGTGCTATTGTGTATGCGTGCTGTGGGACAAAAATATAACATTTTCCTTGAAAAAGACAAAAAGCCAATGAAACTTAGTAATTACATAACTGTTTTATATTATGTGTGTGTCGGCTTCATTGACATTATGTTATTAAATAAAATTAGTTGCGTGTGAATGACTTACGACTGAAAAACTGGTCTTCACAAAACCTTTTTTTCTCAGACCCTTGAGCAAGCTTGCTATTGATAGGTGACATTAGAAATGTTAGAATGTAATCCAGCTTTACTCTTTTAGAGACAACCAAAATTTGCCCTGAATTAAGCACAGCTTTCAGGAGTTTTTAGTTTTACTTTAGTTTTCCTGGATAATTATCGAAAAAAGTAGTGAATTGACTGGAATTGCTATTTTCCAAATTGTTATTTCACGATCAGAAAAGTTCTTCTGATTTTCCTTCATGTGTGGCTTCTTTTTCTCCCAGTTCAATCCTGATACTCCTTTGTCTGAAAAAGATCCATACTACTACAATCATAGCCCCAGTTGGTCGGACAAGGTGCACTGCATTGTAACCGTGGTAGCAGCAGATAAACTGGCCATCATGAATGATGAAATGGTTCAAAAACAGAGGAAGATCCGTGAGGTAGCCAGTGAACTGGGTAAGAATTATATGGATGCAGCAGGACCTTTTTAACCCCTGACACTTACCTTTCCACACCTGTTTTAGTATATCACACCTCCTAATGTTGTGTGCTTGTTGATAACATTCATTTATTGTGTGTCCAAATAACAAACTGTGGTTTGAGTTCAGTGGAATTAAGAGTTTAAAATAAAATACATTAAAAATACCCTTCTGGTTTCAAGCAAATGTACTTTACAGCATATGCAATTCAATTTAAAAAGGCTTTAGTCTCTGTAAAGGTATGTGTATTTTGCAGGTACGCAACGTGTGCATACCATAGTTGTTCCACACACCAGGCACTCAAAAGTCTAGATATTGATAGCTTTCTTATTCCTGCAAAACAAAGCAACTGAACACACCTGACTGATCAGAAATACCTGAGAAGCCATTTGTCTCAGAAATTATGGTGTCCTGAAAGGGGTGGGGCTATATATACAGAGTGCTGTAATTTCTACTTGGTGAAACTAAAATGTATAAGAATACCCTTTACTGAAATCTGAGAATCTGCACATCTGACTGTGCAAGTTTACCATTAACTAGACAGTGGGTAAATTGGTCATTATTTTTTCTGTTGCTGCTGCTAAGGCTACAACAGCACCACATGGGAAAATAATGTCCATCTCTCATACAGACATTCCTCAGGTGGCTGTGCTCACCAAAGTGGATGAGGCCTGTCCACTTTTAAAGAAGGACTTGAGAAAAATGTACAGAAGCAAATATATGAAGGAGCAGGTAAGATGCAGAAAATCTATCTTACATCACTCAGACATGTCCTTATGACCTTATGATATTTGGTTCTTCACCTCCATTTTAAACAATTTTAAGTTGATTGCTGTTAATTTTGATATGAACAGACATAGGAAGCATGTGTAATAAAATCATTTGACTAAGCTTTCAAAAGCTTGCATTAGAAAGTGCTATGTTGTGGATTTGGGAGACAGTCTAGCAGACTAACATATATACAAAGCTTACAATAAATATCAACATGAATATTGTGGAAAAGACTATTGTGGAAAGGTTTGACTCAACCTCTGCTTGAGCAGACTGAAATAGTTTCCTGTTTTTATTACATGTGGGAATGAAGCTGAGTTTCATAAAGATGTAGTAAGACAACAAACTGAATATCAATAACATGACAGAGGTATGAAAAGCAAGGAGCCGAGATTATACAATGAAGAGAATCCAGAGCAAGAGACAGGAGAGGGCCCAGCACTGAACCTTGAGGGACACCTGTTGCAAAAAAACAATCCTTCTCCAAATGGTTTGGTAGGAAGCAAGTCATGTCAGGGCGGAGAATAAAAAAGAGAAAGAAAGTTGCTTTGCCTGCTTCACTCACCAACGTGCTCTGCCTTGCTGGGTCTGCAGATGGAGAGATTCAGCTACAAGCTGGGGATACCTGTCAATTGCATTGTTCCTGTGAAGAACTACCACAATGAACTCGATCTGAAGAATGATGTGGATGTGCTGTTGCTGAAAGCATTGAAGCACATTGTCAACTTTGGAGATGACTACGTGAGGAAACTCCCATAGATTTTCCCGTTGAAGATTTTTGATAAATTCTTATTAATCACTGATAATATACCTGATATACCTGTGAGATATAAGTGCCTTTATATCTCAGCCTTACAGACCTGTTGCTAAATGATTGCAGGCCCTTTTTTCAGCTGGAACATTGTCATCATATTTTTGTAAAATTAACCTGTGTAGCTTGACCAATTACCCACAAATAAAATATTCATCATGCTGTACTGATATGACATTTAGCAAGTTTTTACGGTGAAAAACAAAAGGGCTAAGATAAGAATGATAAGATCATTGTTAGTTATTGAGTTGGATTTATGGTTTGTTTTAACCCTGTTTCCCCATGTACCTGTACCTTGTTTTTGAAAAGAAATATTTCCAAAAGGACAATATGATATCTTTATATTGATACTGTCTGTCCACCATTCATTTACATTTCCTGAATATAAACTGTGTTTATTGTTTAAAATAGGCCACTGTACATTGGAACAGTACTATAACATGTTGAAGAGTAAAAAAGGGAAGGAAAGACCTCACCTTTTTTCCATACAGACTAGCTCTTTTGGCATAAGTCGATCATGTCTTTGCCAATTTGTGTCTACAGCAGTGACAGGTAAATACCCTTACATGTAATGCTTGTTTATAAGAGCAATATATTGTTCAGGAGCAGTAGCTTGGGGGAATGCTCCAGAATTAGTGAAAGATTTGCTTGTCACGTGGATAGCCTTCAAAGTAGCCATACTGTGAAATAACAGTGCCCAACTCACCCTGCTGCACCCTCTAGTGGTAGTGTGAGAGCATCACAACTATAATTTCACACATTCTGATGAATGTATCTTGGTTTGGTTTCTGGAGAGATAACCTATATTATGCATGCAAAATGGGATGACAAAGCTTCAGTTAAATTCATTGCATGTGCATTTGCTTGTGATTTGCACCAAAAAGTAGGGCAGTGCCCTGTCAGGGAATTAAGCTTGCAGTCTTTTTGTATTAAGCATATCATTTTGCATGTCATTAAACATATCATATAACTACCATTTAGAACTAGCATTGTAAAAGAAAAAAAAACCCTCTTTCAGGCACTTTACAGGTAAACCACACACATTCAGTGTTCACATTTCCATGCAGGGCACTGCTGTTGTACTTTTGAGAAATGTAATCACTATTGCTTCAGTAAATCCTACAGTACAGGTAATGCGAGTGACACGCAGCAGACAGAAGTGAAATCAGCCACTCAGTGCATAAGCAGTGCTGCAGGTTTGATTCCTAAATGTGGCACTGCCATTGCACCCATAGGCACAGCATTTAACCTGAACTGCTTCCGTAAATTTCCAGCTTATAGATATACACTGATGAAGGTTATTCTGTATAAAAGTGTCTAGTAAATGCCTAAATATGCACAAAAGTCGCCAGATGTTTAGTTGTTTTTTACTTTTGTTATTTTTTGCATTGCCTCCGTTGACTTGCTGTGTATTGACATTTCAGTGCTTTGTCCCTTTTAATTAGTGAAAAATAAATACATTTGGCTTGAGATTCTAAAATTAGCCTGAAATTCCAGATGTGTATACTCTCCAAAGAGGACAGGTGGGATATTTATCAAACAGGATTAAGGGATTAGCTTGCTAACAATTTCATATTGGAGAGATGCAGTTAGATGAAGTTCTCAGTTTTTATTTTTTTCTAAATGTATATCAAGCTTACTGATAAAACTCTCATTACGTCTGCTTTGTGAAGTGATCCCAGGGTCACAGCACTGTGAGAACATTTAATTCAGACTGCTGTGAATCAGCAAAAACACAACAGGAAAAAAGAACAGCCTATAGTGTCAATATTTAAAACTGTATAGTCTTCATTAAGTATTTCGTAACAGATTTGGCATACTGATCCAGGACTGGACCAAGCCTTTATGGGGCCCAAACAGGATGTGATTTTGGGTGTCCCCACAGAAAAAAAACAGTTCAAGCTGTCTTGGAGGACATTTCAAGCGCTCTTGGGGGCCCTCTGGTGGCCATGGGGGCACGAAGCAGGCACTTAGTTTGCTTATGCATCAGGCCGGCCCTGAATGGAATAAAGGCACATATTTGTGATGCAGCTCAACTATATGAAAAGCCAAGCTGACATTGCATCTGAGTTTTAACAGCAGACCGGGGAGTCTCACCAGGCACTGACCCCAAAGCTTATGTTTCAGTGTTTGGCTTTTTTTAATTCAAATGTCAAGAAATGTAATATTGCGAAATTGTAAGTCTATCTTCGTCCACATAGCAATGGGTCCTTTTCTCGCAAACATAAAGAGCTGGTAAGCTGACTCAACTCAAAACTTGTGTTTCCATTTACACACTGAAGTACCCACTGGTAATGGTATATAGTACCCGGTAGGGCCCATTTTGTCTCCATGCTCCTGCTGCGAAGCTCCTGCTCCACCCCATCCCAGAGGTGCTCTGCTGGATCTGGGGACTGTGCAGGCCAGTGGAGTAAACTGAGGTGACTGTCATGTCCGTGGAGGCAGCTTGGGATGATGTGTGCTTTGTGACTCCCGCCGGGAGTATCCAATTGGCAAACTGTAGACTGAGGCCCTCAAGGGGTGTAGATAGTCAGCAACAATGCTCAGGTATGCAGTGACATTCAGTTGATGCTCAGCTGGTTATGAGGGGCCTACTGTACAGCAAGAGTATATAAACTCTCCATTACACCAGCAGCAGCAGCCGCAGCAGCAGCACCAGCAGCAGCAGCCGCAGCAGCAGCCGCAGCAGCAGCCTGCACTGTTAATGCAAGGCAGCATGGATCTATGGGTCATCCTGTTTATGCCAAATTCTGCATGTCACAGCAGAGACCGGGATATGTCAGACCAGGCAACGTCTTTCCCTTCCTGAATTGTTACTTGAAGTCCAACACATGGATGACCCCATACATGTATTTGTTTACATTTTTTGTATTCATGTGATTCTTCTGGTATCTTACAAAATGTGTTACCTCATTTTGCATTATTATCTCTCCAGAGTTATCTCATAATTTATCATGCATTTATCAGGAAATGAGAAATAATTGAGACACGTGAGTACACACAGGAGATGTAAATGAATGATGTACAAATAATGGCAAAATAAAGATATTACAATGTCATTTTGGTGATATTTTTATTCACATACCAAAACAAGGCACAGGTACACAGACAAACCACATTACAAGTCAAATAAATAACAAATAAGTTTTTTCTTAAATTTGTTCTTCATAAAGGTCCTAAGAAAAGTCTACGTCAGATTGATGAAGCATTCGTAAACCGCAGAATTGTTTGCACTTTTGTTCTCATAATGATGAATCCCATTGTCCTTGTAAGTTGAAAGGGGCATGCCAGTTTCTCCTAATTAGCATTGGTAAACACCCTGCCAATCACACTCACACAGAGAAATGGAAAAGTTGAGAAGTCAAGAATGCCAAAATGCTTACACGGATTGCAACAACACTGGCCACAATCTCCGAGACACTTAAAGAAATTGATACAAATTAAAAAAAAAATAAAGATATGCTCTGAAACCTGTTTGATTTTTTTTAAGTGATGCATTTCTTTCTTGAGATTAATTGCAAGCTATAAATAATCACACTGTAAACGTCAAATTAATTTGAAACCATTTTTTGTTTACAAACAAACAATTAATTGCTTTCGAACTTGGGAAGCAGGTCTGTTGTCCGGTCCCAGGAGTGGGTAGGGACACACAAGTGGGTTTAAAGAAGTAAATTCTTCTTAAGAATGGTTGGTGAACGAGGCCCACTTTTCTTATCCTGAAGCCGTTTTGCTTTTCACCATAAAAACCTGCTAATTCTCATCTTAGAATGGCAAAGTATCTTGCATATGTCAGTGAATCTTATTTTTATTGCTCCTTGATAAGTCAGGAGTCTGAGGAACAATGCTTCCATTTTGTAGGGGAGTGTCAAGTGTCAATGGGTAGGAATGCAATATTCATCCAGCTAACTTTAAGTTATTCTCAACTTTAAGTTTTCTGTTTTTGGATTCCCCCCCCCCTTCCCCGCCCCCCGCCTCCTCTATTTCCCACATGAGCACAACTGACCTGCTTAGCCTCATGCAGCAAAGTGATACCACCCAATCAGGAGGGGGCAGGTGTGTCATGTGACTCCTCTGAGTCACACGACGACAGGCGCTCACCTCTTTCTACACTGCAGATGCACCGTCAGTCACATGCTGCCTATGTTGCTATGGAGGATGACATAGCCAGGAAATGCTCAGTTCATGCACCTACAGGCACCTGGCCAGAGAGCGGCTGCTAGAGAGCAATGAGGCTAACCACCCGGCCGGCTGTTGACCATGGATCACAATGGCACAGCTGGGACTCCAGTTGCAGGGCTAATGTCTGTTTCCCAAGAAAACATATTTTTTCACCTGCAGTCTCTACTTGAGCAGGTTAGAAGATTAGAAGAAGCTTGCTTTTGGAAAACCAGACTCATGTCAGGTTCTCCAGAAAGTAATCTGAATCTCTGTTGGACAGGAAGGAACAGGGCCCTGGGTCTGTCCAATATTTGCATGCTAGTGGTTAATTCGCTAGCTGGCACAGAAACAGGTCACATGCACTAAATTATGTAACTTTCATTTTCCAAGTGGTAAGCCAATCAGACTTCATATTAGGTCATAGCAAAGGCATAGTATCAGAAAATATGTTGCAACTGGCTGGTGCCTGGAGTCAGCTGACCTTCAGTTCCCAACCTGGCTTGTATCGGCAATGTCCCACCTGAGCTTACACCGCCAAAGAGATAAAAACAAAAGCACTGTCTAGTGTATTATAGATTAAGCACTGCAGATATATAATAGATCATTCATAATAGTTTATCAAAACATATCAGAAATACATTTATGATGAGTTTTGATAAACATCCTATTGATTGTAGGTTTAATCATTTCTGAAGTAGAGTTTCCTCACGTAGTCATCTCCAAAGTTGACAATGTGCTTCATTGCTTTCAGCAACAGCACATCCACATCATTCTTCAGATCGAGTTCATTGTGGTAGTTCTTCACAGGAACAATGCAATTGACAGGTATCCCCAGCTTGTAGCTGAATCTCTCAATCTGCAGACCCAACAAGGCAGAGCACGTTGGTGAGTGAAGCAGACAAAGCAACTTTCTTTCTCTTTTTTATTCTCTGCCCTGACATGACTTGCTTCCTACTGTTCCACTTGCAAAAAGGAATGTTTTTTTTGCAACAGGTGTCCCTCAAGGTTCAGTGCTGGGCCCTCTCCTGTCTTGCTCTGGATTCTCTTCAGTGTATAATCTCGGCTCCTTGCTTTTCATACCTCTGTTATTCATATTCAGTTTGTTGTCTTACTACATCTTTATGAAACTCAGCTTCATTCCCACATGTAATAAAAACAGGAAACTATTTTAGTCTTTTCCACAATATTTACAGACTGTTGATATTTATTGTAAGCTTTGTATATATGTTAGTCTGCTAGACTGTCTCCCAAATCCACAACATAGCACTTCCTAATGCAAGCTTTTGAAAGCTTGGTCAAATGATTTTATTACACATGCTTCCTATGTCTGTTCATATTAAAATTAACAGCAATCAACTTACAATTGTTTAAACTGGAGATGAAGATCCAAAACAAACAAATATCCTAGGGACATGTCTGAGAGATGTAAGATAGATTGTCTGCATCTTACCAGGTCCTTTATATATTTGCTTTTGTACATTTTTCTCAAGTCGTTCTTTACAAGTTTACAGGCCTCATCCACCCTGGTAAGCACAGCCACCTGAGGAATGTCTGTATGAGAGATGGACTCTTAATTCCACTGAACTCAAACCACAGTTTGTTATTTGGACACACAATAAATGAATGTTATCAACAAGCACACAACATTAGGAGGTGTGATATACTAAAACAGGTGTGGAAAGGTAAGTGTCAGGGGTTAAAAAGGTCCTGCTACATCCATATAATTCTTACCCAGTTCACTGGCTGCCTCACGGATCCTCCTCTGTTTTTGAACCATTTCATCATTCATGATGGCCAGTCTATCTGCTGCTACCACGGTTACAATGCAGTGCACCTTGTCCCCCCAGGTGGGGTTGTTATTGTAGTAGTATGGATCTCTTTCAGACAAAGGAGTATCAGGATTGAACTGGGAGAAAAATAAGCCACACATGAAGGAAAATCTGAGGAATATTTCTGATCATGAAATAACAATTTGGAAAATAGCAATTCCAGTCAATTCAGTACTTTTTTCGATAATTATCCAGGAACTTTTTTTCGATAATTATCCAGGAAGTAAAACTAAAAACTCCTGAAAGCTGTGCTTAATTCAGGGCAAATTGTCCATAAAAGAGCAAAATGAGATTACAGTCTAATATAAAACAAAACAGTGATGTCATACATAGGTATTTATGGTAATAGGTCACAATGAGCTGATATATGCAACAGTACTCACACATGGGTGTTTGTCACAAAAAAAAACAAACTGGAAGATCTGTGACCAATCATAACTATGAACTACAACATTTTTATTTTTACTTTTATTCACATTCTACCTGCTGCAAATGTACCACCTGAAAAGAACCAGACTGCAGCATAAAGTTTGTGTCCTGAGTTTGTACCTTGTAGCCCTCCTTTATGTGGCCTTTCAGAGCATTTATGATGTCATCAACTCGCACCCCCCCTCGTTCTGCTGCTTCCAGTCCCATGACATCATTGAAGACAAAGGCGTAGCTGGACCCCGGAACGCTTCGATTCTCTATGTTGTAGGTTTTGTACTAAAAAGACAATATTGAACAGGTATATCATATCACTGCTGTGAGATGGACAACATCCCAAATGCATCATTTTAAAGTGAAATAAATTCAAAATGCAGAGTACAGAGAGTGGGACTGAATTCAATCATTATGAATTCTGAATGATGATTCATTATGATCATTATGACACACGCATGGATTCTCGTTTTTGATTGGCTAGAGGGTGTACATTTTACACATTTGGACACCTATCACCCATCACCTATCTATTAGCTTCATCCCTGTTCCAAATGAATTCTCTCACCTGTAGATTCACCTCTGGTCTTACCTGTCATTGACAGTCACCATAGAAATGAGGTGTGCCCATTAATTAGTAAAAGCAGTACCAGATGTTAAAAGTACAAAGACTATGTTCATTGAGGTTACAATTTTTGTGCTGAAAAATATTATTATAGATATATTTTATTGATATAAAAAATAATATTTAAAAAATATTATTTAAAAAAAATATATATAATTGGGTCATTCCAAGCCAACTGGAAAAAATATTCATCTCAGTTCCTTAGCCCAAAACACATATGTTATTTCACAATTTCAGACTTTTCTGAAGTAACTTCTGAGATCATCAACTAGTAGCATTTGAAAACAATAAAACAAGTCTGAGTTAATTGCACGTGAAACAGGTTTAGATGGATTATTGCAGAATTGATTATAACATACCCAGAAGTGTATAAAAGAGTGCAATAATAATTAATTACATCATTAAGTAGTTGTACGTGATAGTGAGCTCTCTTGGAAAAACCTAGAAGAAGAAGCCAACTGTCACAAGACAGCCTACACAAACGGAAAAGTTGATCTTTCAAGTTTGGCTGAGTTGGGAACAGACAAGGAACTACTGAAGTGGAGAAGTGAATGTTCTGACTCGACAGATGATGTCGTTTACATCACCAGAAGTACTTTTTGGTGAAATATAGCTTTCTTCAGAAACAGTGTTGTGATCTCTTGAACTTGCATCCCAACAGCAAACTGAGTCGTTCATTGAAGATCATAAATACAGAGAAAGCAAAGGAGTTTACAACAGGGTCTATCAAGACTGGACAGGAATGGTGTTCCCCATGTGTGAATGTGTGTCCCCCCCATGATCATCCATTACAAGCTGTAACTTGCAAATTTCCTGGACCCAAATGAAAAACAGGCTAGAAGATAGAAAACCTTGAAGTACAAATAAAATAGCACAAATATCTACCTATGAAATAAAACCACTGAATGTAATATTACAGTCAGTGAAATGTATGAAAAATGTGCTATTTTCAAAAAATTATTAAATGATAGAGTAATATAGCATCTTTGATTTTTTATATATATATCTGCAATGAGTATGAACACTTTCCCATAAAAAAGTTTCAAGGAAATTGAAATAATCTTTCCAGGGAAAATATACAGTCAAAATATCAGGGTTTTTCTGCTCTGAAGCGATATTCAGCAAGATCTGTGGTACTCAAAAAAATAACTTCTAGATATGATAGAACTATATTAATACTACACAAAATCAAAATTTGGTTGCAAGAGACCTGTTTTTAGGTCTAAGGATATGGTGTACTGTGTTCTATAAATAACATACAGGGGACTACACTCCTGCATTGGTTGCCACACAACTTTTAACTACAAATTCAGGAGTGAAAATATGTTAATAAAGCGGCTTTTATTCTGCAAATGCATTTTTAAATGGTCATGCATTCCATGACTGAAACTGGTTCATTGTTGTTACTGCAATGCCTTTACATTGTAAAGGTTACTCACAGTCTTGGTGAAGCTTTGGCCTCCAGTGCTATCTGCTAAGGCTTCAGTTGTTATATGGCCCTGGAAGATGGAGTTGATGGAGTTGATAAAGCTGGACTTCCCAGCACCAACTTGTCCATTCAGGAGGATTCTGAGTGCTGCCAGATTCTGGTCACCAGGTGTGAAATCTTTCAGCTCCTTCAGCATCCTTTCTCTGTCACTGTTGCTGAGTAAAATAAAGTCTTTAGGTACAGAATGGTGCATGATTGTAACACATCACTGAGCAAAGCACAAGAAGATTTTTATGGCCACCATTTTATATTTATTATTCTTTATGAAAGCAACCTAAAGCAATACAAATATAAAACTGTACACAAAACAACACAAAAAATCACAATATATGACATTAAAACAAACCAACAAGCTGTAGTTGGTCGTATGTGAAAACAGCTATGCTCCTGTAAATAAAAACTAAAGCAAATGCTATACCTGGGAATTCCATTCCTGATTATTTTAATTTCAAAACATGAAAAGATTAAGAGGGGGAAACTCATCTTAATGAAAACATTGGAAATCAGACACTTTTAAAACTTCCTTGGCTACAGTTACTAAATGGAAATGGGAGGTCAAATAACAGAAGGGATTTCATTATAAATGCCTATGGATCATTCCATGCTAACTCAGCGAGGACCCCCAGTTCATATCATGGATTTTCCTGAAAAAAATCATGTAAAAACTTCCATTAAATTCATGGGACCTTGCAAAATCCTACAGCTCTACTCCAAATACTTTTTTAGTTAGGAATGTTTGAAGTTTGGCCCTCAGAGCAATTTTGTGATTCTTTGTATGTGTATTCGAAGCCTCACCAATTGCTTATTTTTCAGTGGGTTGGGTTTAAATTTGTACTGAACATCAAAGAAACCCAAAGCATAACTTGAAACATGTATTCATGTTCATAGTTGTTGCTGAATGTTTTACAGTAATCAAATAAATAAAACATACCCAAATGAAGAATCTTGCAAAAAAATATTGAATTTTTTGCTTTAAATGTAAATGTTTGAATTCATTGTTGTTTAGTTTTTCTCGATTGTTTACACAATTTCTGAACCTCATTTTCCCAAAACTATACACATGTGAGCTCCACAACTTTTCAGTCAAAACGAATGTACCTCTTTTCAAAATCAAATTTATGCATCAAAACATGCTCCACATATACAAATAAACCTTGTAGAGAGGCATGTGAACAATGCTTTCCACGCAAGACTGATTAAATGTATGGCGATTGTGACAAATCTAGATTTATTTGCAAAAGAGAATGAATTAGAATTGTAACCAGACAGAAAAGCTGAATATGTGCTTATATTTTTTCAGAATTAGTATAGCACTTTGGTACATTAGTGTGTAAACAATAAAAAGGGCAAACAATTAAAAAGGCCAACTTTTTTAAGAGCTGATGTCCTGGTAGTTTTATGGTGGGCATAGCACAAGCATTCGGTAGCTCTTTTGTAAATTTTTTTTTTGTGTATTATATTTCCCGGAAGGGTGGCCAAGGCATGGCAGCTTTGCTGTCAGTCAAATAGGCAAAAACAATTTAACTCTCAGACATCTGCAGAGTGGAAAGAAGTGCATACGGTGTCTTTCTATTGCATCTATTCTTGGATGTAATTACGTAAAAGCAACACATAGCCAGACTAGAGTAATTTTTTTTCATACATGGTGTATATGGATGTGGCTTGTCTGTAAAATGCTCATATGCTCTTTGCATACTCACTCCCAGGACATGGGCCTCCATGGTGTGTCCAGTTCTGGAAAATACATGCAGAATGGATTTTCAGTTCATTTTATTTAATTTAATTCCTTAACCCATTCCACTGACCTGCACAATTAATGAGCACATTTTGTCTGAAGTGAAGCTACATGTGATGCTGACTTGTGCTTCTTTGTAAAACTGTGTGTTAAAAAACACGATCAAGAAATAATGAAATATTCTGGCTTTACTTGGAAAAAACCAAACTAATTCTTAACCTCCTAACTGTTTTTAAATTATAAAGTCAATATTTGTGGTGGCTAAAATGTTGAATAACTTACAAAGTGTCAAGTTCACTTTGCTAATATATTGAAATCCTGCAAATGGATTCTGAAATATTTGAATTAGACAGGACTCTGCAGAGAGGTTTGTGGATGGGTTGGGGGGCACGTACACCAGTTCCTGTATTCCCGGTTTTAATTATAATTATGGTTTTTAACAATAAATACATCAGGAAACTGTCTCTGCAAGGCACTCCCAGTGCTATTTACAGGGACCATTCAGGATAGTTAACCCTAACCAGGTCCTTCAGTACAATCTCACCAGTGGTCCTGGAAGATAAAATCTATTAACCTAGACGTCTCCCTGGCTGTACCTGCAGCTACAGAGCCCTCCTTTCCCTTATAGTGAGCACCTGGTACAGACTGAGAACTCCAGGTACACTGTGTGTGTTCCTCAGCACCTGCAGCTTCTCAGACTGGGAGGAAAGCTCACCTGGATTTGGGGGAGGTGGTGGAGGAGGTGGTGCTGAATTTCCCATCTCTGTTAAAAATAGTTTAAAAGTTAGTATGAAACAGTAGAACATGGTTTCATGTTTGGAACCCCAAATATGCCATCATGTGTATGGGAATGAAATTTAGGTGAATCGGGGCAGAATTCAAGGAAAAAAGGGAAAGAGACGGTATGAAAAACAGCTTCAAATGAACTGGGAATTTTGAGCACTCTGCTTCCAGAGTTCTTTCACTTTTTTCTTTGGTCTTTGAACCACAGTGGCCCAGTGAAATAAACCCACATCCTGTCTTATTGTTTTGTTTGTACATTTCTCCTGGGACCGGGAAATAAACCTTTTTTTGTTTGACCTCATCTCCGAACTTGTGCTCATTTGCTCTTCCTGAGATCTGAGCTTTTCTCTGCAGAGGGGTGTGGGCATAAAGCTGGGGGAACTCCATTTCCTGAGATGACTTCACAGGCTAACAGTTCACTTTGCTCTGCTGGGTTTGCAGATGGAGGTCTGCAGTAGCCGTCTGGGGGTGCCTATGTACTGCATCTTTCCTGTGCAGAACTACCACGAGGAAATCCACCTGAAAGATGACATCGATGTGCTGCTGCTGAACGCCTTAAAGCAAATTGTCACTTTTGCAGAGGACTACCTGAGGGAGTACCCTGGCAGTAATGAAAACGTGTGTTTAGTACCCAGACTGGGTCAACATGCATGGTCAAAATCTTGAAAGGCAAACACCACACACTAATGTGACGGATGGGAAATTTTAAGTGGATACTTCATCACCCCTGAGCTGCTCTGCAGAGAGGTTTGTGGGTGGGCTGAGGGGCACGTACACCAGCTACTATATTCCCAATTTTAATTGGAATAATGGTTTTAAACAATAACATCAAATTTAAAACCTTTGTATTAGCCGAGCCTCCTGGGCAGCCAATGGAGCTAGTCAAGCATGCCTTCCAATGATCTTCAGAGTCTGCACTCCCATAAATCTGTTCTGTATCTCAGCAGGCTTAGCTCCTGGCTGTGCACGCCCTGCTGGCGCTGAACAGTCTCTCCACAGCAGTCAGAACAGAGATTCTGTCCACCTTCTAGTGCTGACTGAGAGCTCAGCTCCTCACACAGAACCCCAGCTAACCCTCCCCACACCATGACACTAACTGAATTATACTCTTGCTCTGTGCCACTGGTCTCGTTCTCACACAGAAGCCCAGCTAACCCTCCCCACACCTTCCATGATAACTGACCTTGACAGGCTAACCAAGGACCCTCCTATGTTATCCACCTTTATGGTCTCTGGGACTATAACGCAGACAGCGTACACTCGGTTCATGCTGCCGCACGTGTCCTGCATGACCAGAGTGGGCGCTGTAGTGATGAGACCAATGAACTTAGCCGGATTACCCCCATCATCCCCAGTGAGGCTGGGTCCAGCCAACAATGGACAGCAATGGCGAGACCGGGATTCAAACCCCCAATCTAGGGCTCCCAGGCAAACGTCTGAGAACCACCTGGAGGGACTGACCATACCTCCCTCCTGAACTAACCCATTTCACTGCAACCCAAATCTATGTCATTTTAATTTGCTCTGCGTAAGAGTCTGCTAAATGTCTATAATGTAATGAAGAAAACATAGTCCACCACCTCCTATCTATTCTGACCATATAGAGACAGGAGGAATCATACAGGAAAACATCATTACCATTTGTCCATGTCAAACTTACAGTACCCAAACTAATAACACTCACTATAAACCAAGCCCAGTTAATGCAGTAACAGGGTTTAGGATAAGAATTATTTCATTCAGTTCTAACCCCCAATTACACAGAATGGATGGTTAAACCAGTTCTGATGTTTACCTGACCTTTATTAATTTATTAATTTAACACTAGATTATCTGCAACATGGTCTGTCTGGCTAATACTTCCAGAACTCTGTATCACTCAATATACAGTCTTTGCTGCACTGGACACGTAACACTCATATTGCTATAAGGATGTGTACTTACTGTCTGGTTGTTTCCTGCCCTGAGAAATTCCGTTAGTGAAATGATAGGAGAGATTAGCCTGCTGTGGTCCTGTATTAGCTCAGTGAGATGTGCCGCAGTGAGAATCGTCATATATATACTCTGAAGAGCACTTTCACTTTCATCATGCCCCTCCTTTTGTTTGGGGGAGGGGGATTCAGAATACTGCAGTGTCACTCCACACTTTCACTTTCACTTTTCTGCATGTTCTCCCTTTCATCCCATTTCCAGGAAGCAGACTGACTCTGTTTTCCTATTGAAATGGGAAAGGTTTTACTGACGTTTATAATGTCTTTACATTACACACCAGTCAGACAGAGCAAGTTTTACTGACTTTTTTGTTTTTACATTATACATCATTTGTGCCCCAGTATCATTCACAACATTTGACATGATGACTGGTCCCTAGGACCAGTGCGGTTCTAATGTAAGTAGGCTTTCAAAGAATACTGCACCCTGAAATTTAGGTAAATCGGGGTAGAATTCAAGGAAAAAAGGGAAAGAGACGGTATGAAAAACAGCTTCAAATGAACTGGGAATTTTGAGCACCCTGCTTCCAGAGTACTTTCACTTTTTTCTTTGGTCTTTGAACCACAGTGGCCCAGTGAAATAAACCCACATCCTGTCTTATTGTTTTGTTTGTACATTTCTCCTGGGACCGGGAAATAAACCTTTTTTTGTTTGACCTCATCTCCGCACTTGTGCTCATTTGCTCTTCCTGAGATCTGAGCTTTTCTCTGCAGAGGGGTGTGGGCATAAAGCTGGGGGAACTCCATTTCCTGAGATGACTTCACAGGCTAACAGTTCACTTTGCTCTGCTGGGTTTGCAGATGGAGGTCTGCAGTAGCCGTCTGGGGGTGCCTATGTACTGCATCTTTCCTGTGCAGAACTACCACGAGGAAAACCACCTGAAAAATGACATTGATGTGCTGCTGCTGCTGAACGCCTTAAAGCAAATTGTCACTTTTGCAGAGGACTACCTGAGGGAGCACCCTGGCAGTAATGAAAACATGTGTTTAGTATAATGTACTACTTATTTTCTGATACATTATTTGATCACCTAACATGATTGCTGTCATATTTTATATGTTAACTGAACTAATTGGTTCTGAAACTTGAGTCACAATAGAACTTCATCAGTTTGATTTTTTTAAATTTTTTTTATTGTATTTATCCTTTTTTAAGGACACGCATTGCATCAGAATCATACCCCCCAGGGCTGTCTGAAACAAGTTGTGATTTCACCCAAATGTCTGGTTAATGGTTGTGGTAATAAAGGTTTCCTCTTACAGCATGATTTACAGTAAATTTTCAGCTTTCAAAATCTAAAAGCTTGCTATGTGAACTCAGTTTGCCAACCAATGCCATTATCAAGTTATCTAGAAAATGTGTATATGGTAATTGGAGTACCAGATTAAATTACTGAAGTGTGGACCTCCAGCTGTTGCCTTTATGCTATAATGGATAGGCTATAATGAATAACGTCAAATCAGTAACAAAACATTTTATGAAGACTGTATGGCATTAAATATGGACACTATAGGCTGTTCTCTTGGTTTTCCTGTGTTTTGTGTTTTGATTCACAGCAGTAAGAATTGAATGTACTAACAGTGTTGTGATCACCAGGAAAGAATACACCAATGGCTATTATACTGTTAGTCAATACCCAGAAGACTCGATAAGTTGGTTCCAATGAAGAAGCAGATCCAATGTTTGCAGCAAAGACAGGAATATTTATTTGCACAGCCGGCCATGGCTAACAACAGCACGGAAAGCAGTTAAATGAATGCAATGTTTGGTAGACATTTATACAGTTTTCTGGTAAAGAGATTTACAGGAGATAGCCATTCATGTTATTCTGAAAAGAACAGGGTTAGCTGGATTGGTTGCCTTTCAGATTGTTTCTTCATTTCTGTAAGGACATTTCCTCACGTAGTCATTTCCAAAGTTGACGATGTGTGTCAACGCTTTCAGCAACAGAACGTCCATATTTTCGTTCAGATCGAGTTCATTGTGGTAGTTCTTCACAGGAACAATGCAATTGACAGGTATCCCCAGCTTGTAGCTGAATCTCTCAATCTGCAGACCCAACAAGGCAGAGCACGTTGGTGAGTGAAGCAGACAAAGCAACTTTCTTTCTCTTTTTTATTCTCCGCCCTGACATGACTTGCTTCCTACCGAACCACTTGCAAAAAGGAATGTTTTTTTGCAACAGGTGTCCCTCAAGGTTCAGTGCTGGGCCCTCTCCTGTCTCTTGCTCTGGATTCTCTTCAGTGTATAATCTCGGCTCCTGGCTTTTCATTCCTCTGTCATGTTATTTCATATTCAGTTTTCTGTTATAATACAACTTTATGAAACTCAGATTAATTCCAGAATGTCAGTGATGTCAGACGGTCTGAATCTTACCAGCTCCTTTATGTATCTGCTTTTGTATATTGTTCTTAAGTCCTTCTTTACAAGTGGACAGGCCTCATCCACTTTGGTGAGCACAGCCACCTGAGGAATCCCTGTATGAGAGATGGACATTATTTTCCCATGTGGTGTTGTTGTAGCCTTAGCAGCAGCAACAGAAACAGTAATAACAAAATTACCAAACCAAATTACAGACTATCTGGTTAAAGGTAAATTCGCAAAGACAGATGTGCAAAAAGCTAATGCCATTGCTTGCTAAATGTAAATCAAACGGTCTAATCTTCTAATATCTAATCTAAAAATGTATAAGAGTACAAATAAAGTTTTTACATTTTGAAATCTTGGAAAGTGGAAGCAATGGTGAACTTCAGCAAATTACTCAGAGTGGAATATTATTTGTTTAGTGTGTTCAGTTCAGGGGTGTTCAGTTGCTTCCTTTTTGCAGGTATTAAGAGAGCTTTCAAGTCTAGTCTCAATATCCAGGCTTTCAAATGCTTTGCGTGTGTAACAACTTGGGTATGCACACGATGTGTACCTGCAAATGTAGATGCAGATACTTTTAAAGAGACTAAAGTCTTTTCACATTGAATTGCATATGCTGTAAAGTCCATTTGATTGAATCCATAACGGTCTTTTAAATGTATTTCATTTCTTATGTTCTTTATTCCTCTGAAATCCAACCACAGTATGTTATTTGGACAGAAAATACATTTCAGCTCCTTGCATGTTATCAACTAGCACACAGCAATAGGAGTATGATATGCTTAAAACAGGTGTTGAAAGTGAGTCAGCGAGTCTGCAAGGCCTTAAAAAGGTTTGGCCACATGCATTTAATTCTTACATAGATCGGTGGCTGCCTCACGGATCCTCTTCTGTTTTTCGATCATTTTGTCATCAATGATGGCCAGTTGATCTGCCGCTACCACGGTTACAATGCAGTGCACCTTGTCCTCCCTCCTGGGGCTCTTATTGTAGTATAGATTTTTGTCAGACAAACGCATCACAGGATTGAACTGGGGAAAAAATAAGTCACACACAAAGGAAAATATGAAGAATTTCTCTGATTATGAAATTAATTGGAAAATAGCAACTCCAATCCAGTGCTTCAAGTGGAAAAAAATCCTGGTACTCCCGTCTTTGACATGTCGGCCCGTGTATATTACAATTATGTATGTGATCTTTTAATCTTTAGTCTAATCTCTTACAAAAGAATGTCCCAGACATAACCAATTTAAAGCATTAAATCGTAGAAGGAAATTAACTTCTTTATGCACTGGATTATTACATGATGTAAATAAGGGCAAAAAGCGAGAAGACAATGTTAAAGAAAACGTCTATTTGCAATACAACTGTATTGTCACTCTGCTGTCACAGATCGGTTTTCCCAAACTATATCTAGCCTACATTCCCAACGATATCTTGCAAGCAATGGCCATCAAATTGTCATGCCATCAGCCTGTAGCACTAACACTGGATACAGTGATGTTATATCAGGCTATGTTAACATTAGCCAGTTGTAAGTGCAGCCTGCTTCGTTCTACCGGTCGGAAGTGTAACCCATCTCTCCTAAATATAAGTGGTACCCCTCAGAGGGAATGTCACTGTGTTGCTTGCAAGTTATGTATGACGAGCAGGATGGATCGATAATTACATTGGACGTGTTCCAATACTCACATTTCATCTCCTCCTCTCCCCCATGCAAAAGAAACTTATCTATGCGTCCTCCCTCCCTCCACTGTTCCAAAATGGCAGGAGACAAGATTTTGGCTGTGTTCCAATACTCAGATTTGTCTCCTCCTTTCCTCCTTTCCTCCCCTCCTTTCCTCCGTGCCCCGGAAGCTGATTATGTGTACTCCTTCCCTCCACTGCTCCAAAATGAAATCTTGCCTCCTCCTTTCCCGTTTCCTCCTCTTTTCAAATTTATGGGTGACATCATTAAGTTTGTGTAATGAGTTTTACTTACAAAATATATTTCTATATTTTAAAAAGTCTTCCTTGATGTGGCCTTTCAGAGCACTTATGATGTCATCAACTTGCGTCCCCCGTTGTTCTTCTGCTTCCAGTCCCATGACATCATTGAAGACGAAGGCGTAGCTGGACCCCGGAACGCTTCGATTCTCTATGGTGTAGGTTTTGTACTAAAAAGACAATATTGAACAGATAAATCATATCACTGCTGTAAGTTGGACAGATGAACATCTCAAATGCATCAAGTCATGAATCATTTCAAAATGAAATAACCTCAAAATGTATAGAGTATGGAGAGTGGGACTGAATTTGATTATTTCTTATAAAAATAGTAGTTTAATTAAGTAGATCGGATGAAAAGTGGAAAGATGGACGAAAAACCTGGTGCACCTGATGGTTTTCCAAAAGCATTCAGTTTCTGCTCATATCAAGTTGGAGTGGTAGTAGTTACTAAATATGACTATGCCCTTCAGTTACCAACCTCAAAGGTAAAATGAGAATTTCATCCAAAATCAGGGCTCCAGTTAATGAATTTTTATAATTTATAATCACGATTCTTTAAAACAAGATGCTTCTTATGCCTTTAAAAGAATGATTGTTTACGTTAATTGGATTGTTGCTATCCAACTTCCCTTGCTGTCTCCCAGCATCGAATTCCCATGTTTCTCTGGTTCTCTGCATTTAATAATAAGCCATTGCAAAGCTAAATTAGCAACGTAATGGTTCGGCTAACAAGTGAACCATCTTGTTGAAAAGAATCTTTGTTATAGATAATCTTTGTGAATACCATGGCCGTGTTGAATTCTTGTTTCTGACTGGCCATGACTGAAACTGGTTCATTGTTGTTACTGCAACGCCTTTACATTGTAAAGGTTACTCACAGTCTTGGTGAAGCTTTGGCCTCCAGTGTTATCTGCAAATGCTTCAGTTGCTATATGACCCTGGAAGATGGTGTTGATGGAGTTGATGAAGCTGGACTTCCCAGCACCAACTTGTCCATTCAGGAGGATTCTGAGTGCTGCCAGATTCGGGTCTCCAGGTTTGAAATCTTTCAGCTCCTTCAGCATTTTTGTCGGTCGCTGTTACTGTCAGGACAAAGCACAAGCTGAATTTTCTGGTCATTGTTTTGTAAATTGTATTATTCGTTAAGTATCCATAAGATAGCCAAACTAAGCTTGTCATCTGTTTTTGGAATGGGATGGTGCGCTGGCCATGGAAGCAACCCAAAGCAATGCAAATATAAAAGTGAACACAAGACGATGTGTTCAATGACACTAAACAATGACAATAAATGATAAACAATGGCAAAACGTGATGTTGAAACAAACCAACAAGCTTTAGTTGGTCATATGTGAGAAAGGTACACTCCCGTAAGTAAAAACTAAAGCAAATGTTATTCCTGGGAATTCCTGATTATGATAGGACCATAATTTCAAAACATTAGGAGATTAGGAGGGGAAACTCATCTCAATGAAAACATTGGAAATTAGCCATGTAAATGCTTAAATTCAATGTAGTTTTTTCAATTGTTTGCACAATTTCTGAAGCTCTACCTCATTTTCTCAAAGCTATAAACATGATCCACGACACCATTAATGATGTGATCTCCTCAAATCATTGGTAAAATTAATCTTTTCAAGCAACTTTTCATCTTTTCAAATTTTTTGCATCTAAACATGGAACACACATGTAAATAAATCTTGTGGAGAGCCATGTGAACAGTGCTTTCCATCTCAAGTGTAATTAAACATATAAAAACTGTGTCAAATGTAGAGAACAATGTGTTGTGATTTGCAAAAAAAAAAAAGAGTGAATTAGAGTTGTTCGTTGAGGGAAAAGCAGAACGTGGCTGTATTTTTTGCAGAATTCGTATGGCAGTTTGGTACATGAGTTTGGTACATTAGTGTGTTATTCCTACTACATCCATACCTGGATGTCTACAAATGTAGTTGAACACAACACACAGTCATATTTGTTCATATATGATGTATATAAACAACGCACAGTCATGTTTGTTCATATATGGTGTATATAAACGTGTTTTGTCTGTGAAATGCTCATAAAGATGTTCTTGCATACTCACTCCCAAGACATGTCCCTCCATTCTGTGTCGAGTTCTGGAAAATACATGCAAAATTGATTTTTATTTTATATATGTTAAGTGATGATGCAGACTTTAGGCTCTTTGACAAATAGCACACACCATATCCCATGACCCTGTACACCCTCTGCATTCATTTTTCATATTCCTTCCATCTTTTCGCTGGTATGGGACACTAGGGTGCCATAGGGCATGTGTTAGTAGGAGCTTTGTGCCCAAGGCTATCGCGGCCCTGAATTCTAACTTTACTCTTTACTTTTGACTGGCACAGATACAGCTGTAGACCTTGTAATTTTGTTGTTTGTTTTTATATTGAATTTGCCCCTAAGGGATAATAAATCAATCCATCCATCCATCCATCCATCCATCCATCCATCCATCCATCCATCCATCCATCCATCCATCCATCCATCCATCCATCCATCCATCCAGCTGCTTTGCACTAATTTGTAAAGCTGTGTGTTGGAAACAGTGTAAACAAGACACTATTTTCTGGCTTTTTTCCAACTTGAAAAAATCAAACAAAATCTACTTTTTAACTCTCCAAATATCCTACAAGATAGAATCTATTTACCTGGTTGTACCTGCAGCTACAGAGCCCTCCCTCCCCTTACAGTGAGCACCTGGTACATACTGAGAGCTCCAGGTACACTTCTCAGATTGGGAGTAACACTCACTTGGATTTGGGGGAGGTGGTGGAGTTGGTGTACGTGGTTGAGTTGAAGAACCACCTCCCATTGCTGTGAAAAAAAAATATCTTTTTTATTGTAATTATTTTCTTACTTTTTGAAATCTCACTTATTTACTTTGGTTAAAAAAACTTTTGGATACCTTCCATGACACTTACTAACTGAATTATACTCTTGTTCTGTGCCACTGGTCTTATTCTCACACAGCTGAATTTGTGTTTTTCTGCTGCTAAATTATAGTGTTCTTTATGGGCTGCTTTTATGCATATTGCTCTGTTTGCTATGCAACCATTTAATTCCCTTACCAGGCTAATCAACAGGACCCTTTTTGAATCCTATTTTATTCACCTTTATGGTCTCTGGGACTATATTTAAGAAAATACACAATCACAAGTTTCTGGAGGTACTGACCATACTTCCCTCTTGAACCCATTGCACTCCATCCCAAATCTATGTCATTTTAATTTGCTCTGCATAAGAGTCTGCTAAATGTCTATAATGTAATGAAGAAAACATAGTCCACCACCTTCTATCTATTCTGACCATATACAGACAGGAGGAATCATACAGGAAAACATCATTACCATTTATTCATGTCAAACTTACAGTACCCAAACTGATAACACTCACTATAAACCAAGCCCAGTTAATGCAGTAACAGGGTTCAGGATAAGAATTGTTTCATTCAGTTCTAACCCCCAATTACACACAATGGATGGTTAAACCAGTTCTGATGTTTACCTGACATTTATTAACTTATTAATTTAACACTAGATTATCTGCAACATGGTCTGTCTGGCTAATACTTCCAGAACTCTGTATCACTCAATATACAGTCTTTGCTGCACTGGACACGTAACACTCATATTGCTATAAGGATGTGTACTTACTGTCTGGTTGTTTCCTGCCCTGAGAAATTCCGTTAGTGAAATGATAGGAGAGATTAGCCTGCTGTGGTCCTGTATTAGCTCAGTGAAATGTGCCGCAGTGAGAATCCTCATATATATATATACTCTTTCACTTTCACTTTCATCATGCCCCTCCTTTTGTTCAAGGGGCAGATCTCTGTGGTGCCGGTTGGCAGGGGGACACACTCACATCTTATCTAGATCGACTCCTCACTCAGTTGCTTTTAGCCCTTATTGAGCAAAGCTACTCTTTGCTGGTTTAGCATCAGTTTCATCATACTGCAGTGTCTCTCCACACTTTCACTTTCACTCTTCTGCATGTTCTTCCTTTTATCCCATTTTCTTTTTATCCTTTGTAACAGACTACTGAATCTTTTCATTTTTCCCTCATTTGTGATTTTCTTCCCATTCCCCGGTTTAATCCTGAGACTGCACTATGATAAGAGCCCCGGTCAAGGGAACAAGGTGAGCAAGGTTACCATGGTAACACCAGATAAGACCGCTGCCATGGATTATGAAGTGATTGATAACATTGCCAGCGACTTGAGTAAGTACTGTGTGCATGCAGTAGACTCTCTCACACACCTCTTAACACCAGATTAAGTGCGGTTAATAACCACATGATTACAAACACCATGCACTCCGATTGTATAACACCCATAACCTTGCAAGATCACTGTAGTCATTTCAGTGGCCTTTGAGTCGAAGCTGTGCTTTCAAAGTGATCAGCATGTTATCAGTCTTACTTACACCATTGCACTGTGATTGTCTTTTATGAGGCATTCAAAACCCAGATGCCATGTGGAGTTTTATTGCATGTGGTTTCAGAAAATATTGTGTGTTTCAGAATTCTTGCAATGTTGCAAGCCTACAAAATTACCTGCCAAGCTTTGCTTGCCCGGGAATAATATTTTGTGCATAACTTTTCTCCTCACAGAATGATTTTATGGAATAACTGTATTACTGTAAAAAAACCTTATTTAAAATCTTTATTTCTCCACAGGTGGTTTGAGTGAGATGTCATATTCATATTTATATTTGATCTAGCTAGTGATGAAGCTACCATTAGTGTGTAAACATTTTATGGATTTACATGACTCCTTCATACCCTTCAATATGATTTTGTCAGTCAAGCCATTCCCTCTGGAGTTTTGCACTTGATTAAAACTTATTTAAATTATAACAAAAAAGAAGGATATTGTCTTCCTCTCAGGATCCAGGACACAAGACTATGAGCTGTTGAAGAGGTACTGTTGAAGTCCACCACATGACTACTGATCATCTGCTGCTAGGATGATTGCCTCATTCTGTGTGCTCTCTAAGACACATCTGCGTCTCTCTTTCTTTCTCTATGCTAGTGCTCTATGCACAGCACGTAAAGCTGGAAATAGAATTAAAAAAGGGTTTCATGTATACTTTTGCCATGGGTCCAGAGTCTACCAAGAGAGCAGAGCATGATGCCACTAAACTCTTTTCCAAGATCAAAGTGCAATCCCTATAAATGGCCCGAGAGAGAATGAAAGTGTTTTGAAAGAACATAGAAAGAGAGACTCAGACTACGGCATCATTTACTCAGCTGGCATTTAACATTTAACAGAAATCAGACACACAATCATACAAACACAGGGCTTGGGACTGGAAATAACTGAACAGTAAGTCCATAAACTTCACTAAACATTGTTACTGTACTGGATTCAATTTAAGTGCGACTATTAGCTTGGGTGTGTTTGATTACTCATGATCTCTTCGTGATAAATTTCTGTATTTCAATGCAATCAAAGCATGTGGGGAGGTTCTGATCATTATTACCAGTTATGAAAGGTGCATCAATATATTTACATCTGAAGTTACAAAACAAATATTATTATATTATTTTACTTTTTATTTAACATGACCTCTTCACCTCACCTAATTTTTAAATGACTTAATCTTTTTTATTTTAAAACAGGAATGGGTCAAAAACCATCAGCTCCCAGTCCAGGTGAGTCTGTCACATTCTGAGAGTACAGGTGTCAAACACATGCAGTGTATCTGGGCTTCTGAATGGTGCAGTCTGTGAAAAGCAGTCGCCATTTCTGTGTTTCTGTGAGGGTTTCTGTGTTTGCAGGCTTGTCTCTGATCATCATTTGTGGACTCACTGCCCTGTTTAACAAATAGAATATAAAATTACATTATGTTAGATTATAGGCGTTTTGCAGATGCTCTTGATCAGAGCGACTTCCAAGTCAAAGTACATAAATCAGAGATGAGAGAGCAAAAGCCCAAGAGTGGAGTAAAAACTCCCAAGTCCCAGAACGGATAGCATTAGCATTAGCTCTAAGGGCTTAATAGCGTTAAAATAGTCAGTGGTTAATGTGAAGACCTTGTGTGAATATAGTTTGTGAAAAGAAATTCTTATTTAAAAACAAACATGTAATCTGCATACATTAGTTGTGAGTTATTTTCATGCCACCAACTCCAAAACCCAACACCATTTTCTATGCAGGTGTTAAATTGCCAGGTACCGTATCTCTGTATTCTGAGTATACTGAAGTGAGGTTACACCTGCTGTAACACTAACTATCCATCCACAATGCTAGTTAGGTGGTCATCAATACATCGACCCATTTTTGGTGTATTGTTTTTTTCTTGTCTGAGTGCCTCCAGATAAAAAAACGAACAAGAAGTACCTCCTAATACCATAATACAGGGGAGGCGTATCGTGCCACCCAGACACTGTAAACATCAGGCTGTCCTTTGAAAATTAGCAGCCAGCAGACTGACTAGAATGGCAATGGATAGGGAGAGTGAGGTCAACAGGGTGAGATAGGAAAATATATTCATAAACCAAAAATGTTCTAGCACCAGTTAACCGATTAAACATTTACTTTTTTATTCGACCATCACATGCTTCTTTGCATTCGGAAAACCAGCTGGATTTTTTCCAGTAATGACTTTGTTCTTACTTCGCCATCCAGGCCAATTTTTGGAGAGACTGATACATCGTTCCTTGGTGAATATTTTTTCTCCATTACACACCGGATCTCTGCAGCTTTTCCAAAGCTGTCATTGCCATGGGGTGGTCAATTCTGTCAACATATAAAGGAGGCTGTTTGAACCATGATGCATTCTTCCCTGGCAGAAATGCTTAACATGTTGAGAGTTCAGATACTCCACATCAAAATCCACACAACAACTGTATGCGCCTGAGATAAGGCAAAAATACAATACACTCTCTTGGACAGCCTACTATAGAATTTAATGCTTCTTTAGCCACGTCAATGCTCATGTTTACTTAAAGAAAGTATTATCTGAAATAAAACTTCATTCTGTTTATTACAGAGATTCCAGAATGGAGGACTATTTCTTGGAGGTATGTAATAATAAATCCACATTACTGTTACAAAATGCATGTGTGCATGCCAAAATTTGAAAAATAGTACAAATTATATTGACACCCCCATACTTCACTGTTAATTAGAGGTATAAATTGACTACAGTAACTACAGCTGTGAAATAGGAGGAAATATATTCTATTGCATTTATTAAACAGGATACAACAGACTGAAAGATGAAAGAGTGGTTTATCTGTTGTTTGGTAAAACATATTACTTGGTGATGTAGCTCCTGCAGTTCTTATACACCCGTGCTCTATGCAGAGAAAGTTTGTTTTTACTCAGGAGAACATTGAGTTTTATTATATTCTCATCATTCAAACAGTGCCCAAATCTTATCCTGTCTCATGTGCCATTTTTGGTCTAAAGGCTGCTGTTTTACTCTGACAGTGACAAGGACAAGGTCCTGAGGGAACTGCAAAATTTCAAACCTGAAAAACCAAACCTGGCAAAAGTCAGGATCCTCCTTAACGGATCAGTTGGTGCGGGAAAGTCCAGCTTCATCAACTCTATCAGAACCATCTTTCAGGGGCGAATAACAGTTGACGTCCCAGTAGATAACATGAGTGGTGAAAGTTACACCAAGACTGTAAGTATTATTTACAATGCAAATGGGGTCACACAGCAAATAACGTGATGCAAAACCATGTTTTTTTAAAAAATGTTTTTGTTAATTTTATTAATCATTCTTAGGTCTTTTTGAGCACATCCCTTATGCGTGGTGTCTGGTTTATGTGGCATATATTCAGAATTGCAGGTTGGGTAAAATTTTATATTTGAGGGTAGAACTGTACTTCTTAAACCCTTGCTGATTTAGGCCCCACTTAGACCCAACACATCCTCAAATCTGTTTGTGTTGCACATTAATGGTGTGCTAAATGGTGGATAGGAGAGATTTAACAGCCCAGGTCAGAACTCAACTCTTGTCTGAGTAAGAAGAATTGAAGCACTGCAGAGGAGCTTCTCTGTGATTTCTTGAATTGACAGAGGAGGAAAATAGGAGGTAGTGCATGTTTATGTGTGCATTTTCAGATTAATAACATTTAAAATGCTTGATGTGTTTGATGTGCTCATTTCTATTTCACTGTAGCAGTGTGATTTATCTATAATATGATCTTTTAGTACAAGACCTACAACATAGAAAATCAAAGGATACCAGGATCCAGCTATGCCTTTGCATTCAATGATGTCATGGGGCTGGAAGGGAATGAAGGAGTGCTTGTTTGTGACATCATAAATGCCCTGAAAGGCCATGTAAAAGAAGGCTACAAGGTGACAGCCTCACACACATTCTCCACTCTGCAGTGCAGTTTTTTCTCATGCACTCTTGTAGCAGATAGAAGCTTATCCCCACACTTCTGATCTGAGCTGGACTAATTATTATTCCAGTAGGTCCTCAGAGATCAAGGGACAGTTCCAGTCAATAAACTTTAGTTTGACATTTGACATAATAAAATTGTTACTAACATATGGAGTTTCTGATCTTATGAAGAAGTCAGATTTTCTGCAATTACCGCAGGTTACCCCTGTATCTGCAACGTTTATCTGATTTAAAGACAGCTTTCTTGGGTTATTTTACAGTTGTGAATCAGATGAAAAACCTAATGACGCTCATTTTCACAATCTCATGGTTTTTGCAGCACTGACACTGAATATTTACTTCGGATTTTTGCTCATTTGTGATCTTCCAGTTCAATCCTGGACACCCTTTAACCGAAGAAGATGGAGACTACAACAAAACCCCGAGTCTGGAGGAAAAGGTGCACTGCCTTGTTACCATGGTAGCAGCAGATACAGTCGAACTCATGAGTGATGAAATGGTTAAAAAACTGAGGGAGATCCGTCTGGCAGCTAGAGACTTGGGTAAGTACTGTGTGTATGTAGCAGAGGTGAGTATACATAGAGGTACATACACATCACGTCTGTCCTACGAATTTGAATTTGTGAATTTGAAGTGTCCAATGTGTGTGTGTGTGTGTGTACAGGTACAATGCTACTGTAATGAAGACATAAACATTTGCACACTGGCTTTAGGTTCATAAAAGCCATATATACAGTTTTAAACCAGACTAAATTGCACCTACTAATTACGAAAACCACAAAGAGGTAAGTCACATCTAGGTGGGAGTGTTTAGGTTTTGTTTGTATTCTTAAGCAATAATTCCCAAACATTACCCCTTTGCAAAATGTTATTAGAATTTAGTTTTTGTTTAACGAATGGGAAGCATTACTTGTTTCATACTTGGCTTTTTGCCGCATTGATAGGACCACTCTTTGCACTAATAAGGCATAGATATGTGCGCTACTTCTGGTTTCACATCATGCTTAGCATGTTGTCTGTTGTACCTCTGAGGTTCTGTGGTATTTCATGTTGTTGTTATCCTGATTATAATTCTAGTCTTTTTAATATTACAATAATTGGACAATAATGTCCATCTTTCGTACAGATATTCCTGAGGTAGTTGCCCTCACCAAAGTGGACGTGGCCTGTCCACTGGTGGCTGGGGACCTGAAAATGGTGTACAAAAGCAGATACATAAAAAAGCAGGTGAGGAAGCTGAGTCTGTGCATCATTTAGATTACATTCTGATCAAACAGATCTGTGCCCACGTACGTCTTGGGTTCTGACATTCAAACTATTTCTGGATAAATGATTATTATAAAATAATTATGGAATCATTCTGAAAATTTTTTTTTTTCCAGGTATTTTCGTATTAAAGTTAAACTTATGTGCACTGTTTTACTGGGGCTTCCATTCTTGTCTATGTACTTATTTTATGAAACATAAAATGAAAGCTTTCTGGCATTAGTTTTTCTAACATGGTCATTGGACCACAGTTTGAGAAGCACTGGACTGGTCAATAAAACCCCTTGCATGTGGATCATGCTTATTTAAACAACGTGAACTGTGGCAGCTACATCAAAGTGGGCTAATTCTGTTAATTCTGTTCAGTCGCTCACCATGTGAATCATGGGAAGCGTGTGAGGCCACTTCCCTGCATTCATACTAACACTTTGCTCTGCTGGGTTTGCAGATGGAGGTCTGCAGTAGCCGTCTGGGGGTGCCTATGTACTGCATCTTTCCTGTGCAGAACTACCACGAGGAAATCCACCTGAAAGATGACATCGATGCACTGCTGCTGAACTCCCTAAAGCACGTTGTCACTTTTGCAGGCGACTACCTGAGGGAGCACCCTGGCAGTAATGAAAACGTGTGTTTAGTATAATGTACTACAGTCTATTTTGTCCAGTTTTGTTTTGTTTTCAGATACATGCTTTTATCCAGCATGATTTTTCTCTTGCTGTAATATTCTACACTCATATTTTATATGTTAACTGAACTAATTGGCTGTCAGACTTCCCTGAAAAATGACTGACAATACTACTGCATTCAATTGTTCGATTTTTTTGTATCTGCTAGACTTTTTTAAGGAGGATTAGTATAATGTTGATTTTACTATTACATTTATGTGAATTTATAAAATTGCTTCCTAGCAACACAAACACTTGCTAGCACGCTCACCTTCACAAAAATCCCTGTTATTAACTAAGCAGCCAGTAATTCTGTAATGATGTAACTCCTTTTCACATGTATTGCATCAGCTCCACAGCCCTGGAGCTGGCCAAAACTGGTTGTGCTTTCATCCAGCTGTCTGGTGAATGGCAGTGACCGTTTCCTTTACAATCTGCTTTTATAGTTTGCAGTTTTCACGCTCACAATCTGAAACTATTTTCACAATCTGAAAATAGTTTTCAGCGTAGTTAGCAGAATCATAAACTTACAGTCAAAGCTATATAAGTACACAGTTTAGAAAAAAACTTAAATTCTTAGTCTTATAAAGCATAATTTGAATGTGCATTATGCTATCTTAACTTAGAACTGTATTTTAAATGTAAAGGTCATTCACCGACTACCAAATCTTTCACTTTTTGTCCTAATGACAATTTTGTCAAAATGATAAGTGACAGTTTCCAGCCACTTCATTTCAAACTGGGAATGCAAAGATATTGAGGTCATTTTGTGCCATGGAAGGGTGTTTCCTCTTTACATGAAGAGCTCTTGTCACATTTGCTAAAAAGCACCTGGATGATGCTCTTTTGGGATAATATTCCAGCAGCAGTGCCCCATTTAGGAATCAAACCTGCAACACCACAAAAGCACTGACTGGCTGCTTTCACTTCTGTCTGCTGAGCAGTAAGCCAATCACGCTTCACATTCGGTCAGAGCAAAGGTGGGGCTCTAGAAAACATATTGCATTTGACTGAGAGACAGTGATATTAATTTTACATACTCAGAGATACATAAGTGTATAATTGTTGTTTAAGATGACTGAAGTACCAGTCACTGGTACCAAATGTATTGATTTTTTTAAATGGTTGGTGGTACTGACATGATTTGGTTGGTGCTTGAAAACAGCTGATCTTCAGTTCCCAGTCCATTTGTACTGCTGAATATTTACTGAACATTGTGGTTAATTCAGGTACAATGGCAGTGTTTGAGAATTGAGCTTGCATGGCAAGACAGTCAGACCTGACATTAGGTTAGAGCAAAGGTGAGATTTTAAAAAACGTATTGCAATTGGCTGAGAGAAAGTGAGATTAAATTTTACATACTCAGATTTACATTCGTATGGAATTGCTGTTTAAGATACCAGTCACTAGCACAGAATGTTCTGATATTTTTAAATGATCGATGGTACTGAGATCTCTTTTTGGCTTAATGCAGAATGAGAATTCATATTTAAAAAAATTATATTCCTTTACACATATGTATTTGTGCATTTCACAGTAGCTTGTGTGTTATGGTGTATGGTAACTTATTTGTTCTGTTGAGACAATTAGATCATTAAACTATGCAAATGACATATTATCAAATTCACCAATTCCTTGACCTGAAAAATTGTGTTTTCTTCACAAAACTCAGTCGTATCCAACCTGGTATTGCTGCTGCTATATAGGAAGTGCACAGCAGCTGAAGAAGGTCGTCTTCTGATTAAACAGTTATAAACCTGGCGGGTAAAGCAGGTGAAGGTTTGGAATAAAATAAATACATAAACTATGTATTTATGTACCAAACATGAGTACACAAAGAACATTTATGGATATCTCTATCTATAGATAGATAAGTACATAAATACATACTAACCCTACCTACAGGCCTACCACATGTACAGACCTACCTTCATAGTGACAGAGGAGCAGGAGCCTAACAGAAAGTAACTTGTTCATGTGTCACACAGGGCAAGTTTTACTGATGTTTTCCAGTGTCTTTGCATGTGCATCAGCTGTGCCCCAGTATCAAATTCATCTGTAAAATAGGACCATTAAAAAAACAGCTTCTTTCTATCCAGCACCACACAAAACAGGAACATGCCCTGCAACCCCCGTCATCTCTCTCAGCACAGCTTAGCTCACGTGCAGAGCAAACCATGTGTGCACAAGGAATTTTGAACACACCTTGATCAGCGCGTTTAGATCACTTTAGTGGATTTTTTGAGTCAGTGGCTCAGTGAAATAAACCCATAATTCCACAACTTGTCATGTTTGCTAATCAAGACAGAGACTTTGCTGGTGCTGAAAATATTTATATTTCACAAATATATTTGACCTCATTCTGTTTTCTATGCAGGGGAGTGGGCATAAAGCTAGGGAAACTGTCTCTACAAAATACTTTCTTTTTTACTTTTTAATTAAAACAATTAATGTAATTCTTTATTTCTTTACTTATTTAATCTTTTCATCTCAAAACAGAACAAAAGAGCAGTTCCTAGTCCAGGTGAGCTTATCACATTTTGAGTGACAGGTGC
Source organism: Albula goreensis (assembly GCA_022829145.1). NCBI lineage: Eukaryota > Metazoa > Chordata > Actinopteri > Albuliformes > Albulidae > Albula > Albula goreensis. Next base: position 2,464,596 of record CM040754.1, read on the forward strand.
CACAAACATGCATCTGATCTTTTGAAGGGCAGTCTGTAAAATGCAGTCATCAACTGCTGTAGGAGGAACTGCTCTCGTAAAAAACTACATATTACTTCACAACAATGACAAGCCATTATACCACTCATTACATTACTTTGTGTTATTCTAACTCTGCACTGAGAGGCACTCCTGCTAAGATGTCCAGTCTATCATTCAAACAGAAAAGAATTCAAAAGCTCACACTCAGACATGACTGGTGCTATCAAAGCATAACCTAGTTTGCTCTTGGCTTAGAGACAGTGACATTACTTTTTAAATGCTCAGAGATATGTAAGTGTGGAATTGTTGTTTAAGATAGTATGACTGAAGTACCAAATGTTTTCATCTTTTGAAACTGTCGATACTACAAACATGATTTGATCGGTGCATGGAAATCCTTGGTTCCCAGGCCATTTGTACTGCTGAATATTTACTGAACATTTCAGGTTAAATCATTTTTCTCGAAGGTAAAACGGCAGTGCCATATCTGGGGATTGAGCTTGCAGTCTGTTTGTATTCACCCTGTAATCTTGAGCTGGCATTGTAGAAGGGAAATAAAAACACTTTCATACAGGCACTTTAAATGGAAATGATAATTGCAGATCAAAATGCAGGAAGAGTGCTGGATTTAGGGATGCAAAACCACACGCATTCAGTCCATCCAGTGAGTTTCCTCACATAGTCATCTTCAAAGTGCATCAGGGCTCTTAGCGACAGCACACCCACTTCATCACTCGATCGATCTCTTCATGGTAGTTCTTCACAGGTGCGATGCAGGTGACCGGTATCCCTAATTCACTGCTGAGGCCTTCCATCTGTGGACCCAACAGGGGGAGATTTTGTCAGTCTGGATCTTCAGTACTCTGTGTTAAATTCACTGATGAGTGACTTAAGAGGACATTTTAATGCCACTACAGAGAGGTCTGTTGGGGGGGGGTTGTATGATTGTAGACAGTCAAACCAGCCGCTGTATTCCCAAATCTGCCTATCATATACTTTTTTAACCACATCAGAAAACTGTCCCGGCAGGGCACTCGACATCCTATTTACAGGAACAATTCAAGACAGTTAACCATAACCAGGTCTTTCAATAAAATCCCTACAGGGATATACAGTCCAACAAGATATAATCTATTTACCAACAAGTTCACCTGGTTGTACCTGCAGCTACAGAGCCTGCCCTCCCCTGGTGGTGAGCACCTGGTACAGCCTGAGAGCTCCAGGTACACTGTGTGTGTGTTCCTCAGCACCTGCAGCTTCTCAGACTGAGAGAAACACTCACCTGGATTTGGGGGAGGTGGTGGAGGTTGTGCAGGTTGTGGAGGTTTTTGAGGAGGTGGAGGAATTGGAGGTTGTGGAGATTGTGGAGGTTGTGGAGGTGTAGGAGGTCGTGGAGGTCTAGGAGAAGATGATGAAGAACCTCCTCCCATCGCTGTTACAAATATAGAAATATATAAGTATTTATATACATATGTATATATATGAATGCTGCAGCTCATCTGATCTATAACCTGTCTAGACAGTAGTCATGCTATGCTGCCCCGCCCCCCCAACCTTTCCTCCACCAACTTCTTTAAAAGTGCCCTGGTGGTCACAAGGCAAAATACTACAGAATCCTCTGCACTCCAATGGGAAATGTCTGGTGGGAAATTTTAAGTGGACTCTTCATTACCCCTGAGAGGTTTGATGGGGGTGGGGGGGGATTAAAACCAGATCAAAACTGTCTCCTCCCACCCCCTGCTATCAGACCTCTGCAGCTCCACCAGAACGCTGCAGCCTCTCTTATCTACATCCTCCCAGGACCCTAAGATACCCAAGCCAACCTTGAATCCTATTTTATTCACCATTATGGTTCCTGGGACTATATTTAAGAAAACACACAATCACAAGTTTCTGTAGGGACTGGCTATACTTCCCGACTGAAACCCATTGCACTCCATCCCAAATCATTGGAATTGTCTTTGCATTTAATTTCTTTACATTTTAATTTCAACTTAGACATCAGGAGTCAGACTCATCAGCATTTATCCATGTCAAATTTGCAGTACCCAAACTAATAACAATGACTTTAAACCAAGCCCAGTTAATGCAGTAACAGGGTTTAGGATAAGGATGTGTACTTACTGTCTGGTTGTTTCCTGCCCTGAGAAATTCCTTTCAGTCAAAGGAAAGGAGAGATTAGCCTGCTGTGGTCCTGTATTAGCTCAGTGAGATGTGCTGCAGTGAGAATCCGCATATATATACTCCGATGAGCACTTTCACTTTCGCTTTGCACTTACTCCTGTCCAAACCTTCCACACACTTTAATGTGGAGGGAGAGGCTTAAAGTGAGGTACTTTCCTGTTTTTTTTTTTTTGAAATTTTCAGTACATTTCAGTGCCAAGCAGAATTTGCACCAACAGAATTTGTCCTCACTTTTGCACATGCAAGCTTGCTAGAATGAATAAATAGTTTAGTAATTACTATAACTGCAAAAATATTTGAGGTAGCTTGAACCAGCACTTGACTGTTGATGAATACTGATGTAAGCCCATATGATGAATAATCTGACAGTGACACAGCTTAATTTGCCCCGGCGCGGTGTGTACTGCAAATACATACCCACACACGTGCACATTCTCTTGCATTGTATGAATCTTAGTTTGTTATGGCACCCTATATCAACAGTGGACTTGATGTAGAGACCCAGCTATGTCCTTTTGCTCTGTTCATTATTGCACACAGAATTTTGAAAATGCTTGTAAGAGCAATGAGTCTCTGTCTGTCTGAGGTGGTTTTGTCCACACTGTTCTTCTGTAATATAACTGAACAGAAATCAAGGCTCCCGGTAACTCCTGAGCGATTGACAACTTTTATGTTGAAGAAATGATTCAAGGTGCTTTGAAATGTGAACTTTTAAACAGCTGATAAACAATATTTTATTCCTGTTTAAATTTGTCATGGTGTATATGTAAGTTTGTAGCGCTAATGGAATGGAAAATGTGTGAGTGTGTTATTGCAGAGTTTATCAGAGGTATTAGAGTTTAATGTGAGGTTCTGCGGTGCCGTGTGGTGTGCTTGATAAGGTGGGAGAAGTCAGTGAGTAACCAGGGCTCAGGCCAAGTTTAATCTGGTAATATATGCAAAAAATAAAGAAATAAAATAAAAAATAAAAATATCTAAGCTCTTGATTTGCAATAAACAAAATGAAGATTTTGTTCAAATTGATTCTTAGTTGTCTTATTTTATGCATTTTATATTATGGACATCCTGTGAAACCCCCCTGTGTTTACTTATGTATTTACTGTATCTTGTTATGCCCTCAAGTATGAAAATATTATCATATATTTTAGGGGTGCTCAGAACTGGGATACAAATATGACAACATTTTGGAGGAAACAGACAAAAAGCTGAGGAATGGCATCACTGTTTTATTACAAGTCAGTGTTATGAATAATAATAATAATAATAATAATAATAATATCTGGATTCTTATTTTCTTATTTATTATTTATATATCTGAACTATTTTCTTGTTAAATAAAATTAGTTGTGTATGAATGACATACTCATGCAAGTGCTTTCATGACAAATGTCTACTCATCTCCTTCAACTCCTTCAAATTGTCACTTTTGTAGAGGACTACCTGAGGGAGTACCCTGGCAGTAATGAAAACGTGTGTTTAGTATAATATACTACAGTCCATTTTGTCCAGTTTTGTTTTGTTTTCAGATACATGCTTTTATCCAGCATGATTTTTCTCTTGCTGTAATATTTTACACTCATTATTTTATATGTTAACTGAACTATTTGGCTCTCAGACTTCCCTGCAAAAACGACTGACAATACTACCGCACTCATTTGTTTGATTTTTTTGTATGTGCTACAGTTTTTTGAGGATTAGTATAATGTTGATTTGACTATTACATTTAAGTGAATTAATAAACTTGCTTCCTAGCAACACAAACACTTGCTAGCACGCTCACCTTCACAGAAACCCGTTATTGCTTTGATGATATAGGCAGTATGTGATTGGTGGCGAGACGTACGTCTACAGTGTGGAAAGAGGCAAACTCTCCACAGTGAATCAAAAGAATCACATGTCATAGACGTGTCCTTCTGGGTCAGCGGTTGGATCAGGTTACTCCATGAGGCTAATAAAATTCAGTGAGATGAGCAAAATACCTTGCAGTACTCAGATGAGGTTTATCAGGGTTTATTAAATTCCTTAACCCTGCTTTGAGAAATATCGCACCAGTCCCCTTGGAGAGCGTGCACACCTGGAGCTGGAATTCCAGGCCCAATTTATTGATTTTTAATTTGTTAAAAATGAGCACATCAGCTATTGCAGTACAAAATGCAGAACTTAGACAGAACTTAATCTAGGAATGAAAAACCACACACATTTAGTACATTTCTTCATTTCTGGGAGGGAGTTTCCTCACGTAGTCATCTGCAAAGTTGACAATGTGCTTCAGAGCTGACAGCAACAGCGTGTCCACATCATTGTTCAGATCGATTTCATTGTTGTAGTTCTGCACAGGAACAATGCAGTTGACAGGAATCCCCAGCTTCTGGCTGAACTTGTCGATCTGCAGACCCAACAGGGGGAGAGCAAGTGTGTGAGAGAAAGAGAGCAAAAAAGTTTGCAGTAGCATCATTTTATGATCCATTATGGTTTTTTTTTTTATTAATATGATCATTTATTTCCATTGACTTTATTGCTGCAGCCAATACTGTTAAATTAATCACTCTCCATCCTCCAGTGAGATACTTATCAGCGCAGATCATGTACTATGGTCTAACTTTTTAGGGATTGGTCCTCCAAGATTTCTCTGCTGCATTTTAAATCGATCAACGTTGAAACGTTTATCGGTCTACGAGTCTTTCATTATATCTCAGGTTTCAAATTTGCTACATAGCACTTTCTAGTGCAAACTTTGAGGGCCAAACTAGTAACATGTCTTATCACTCCTGTTTACAGTCTCTGTTCTCATTTTAAAGCCAATCTCTTTATGTGGAAATTAACAGCAATTGATGTAAAACACACAATATTGGACCTGAAAATCCAAAAACAAACACATATCTAGAGGGTGTAGTCTCAGTGATGTACCTGTGGATTTTCTGCATCTTACCTGCTCCTTTATATATCTGCTTTGGTACACTCTCTTTAGGTCCTCCTTCACAAGCTTACAGGCCATATCAACCTTAGCAAGCACAGCCACCTGAGGAATCCCTGCATGAGAGATGAACATTTTTTTCCCATGTGGTGCTGTTATAGCCTTAGCTATCAGTCCCTGTGTCTTCCTCATTCAGCTATAGTTTCATTGTGACTCCAAACCTTAAAAAGAGTAGAAAATCAGATAGGACTATTGTATTCAGTAACAGGATCATGTGTCCTGTGGATCATTATGATTATATACAAGCCTGATGAGTAATATAGATGTTTATCCAGAAGAGCAGGTATTTGGATCTGTAGCCAGTATATATTTGTATCAGGCATATGCAGGGACAGCCAATACGAGTGCTGAGGGAGTCCTAATAAAGTCCAGTTTGTTTTACTGGATGAGAAAAAAAAATGTTCTTTTCCAGGTTTTACTTTGCTGCTCTAGTATGTTGGATTAGGTTTTGTTTCTTTTAGTTTGTTCTTTTTTTTTTTTGTATGTTTGTCTGTTAGTGAGGAAGAGCCTTACTGTCTTATTCATCCAGCCAGCACCGCTTGTATGGGTGGTAATCCGCAGCAACATCTATGTGGGGGGCTGGAGCTCCTGCACTTTGGATGTGTACTGTGCATGCCATTTTCACTGAGCGCTTTAAGATAACACCAACTTTATTAGAAGCACTACTCGCTATATCTTGTGAACTCCCTGACGTGTGTAAATTTCACGAATTGAGCTCTATACAACCCCATACTAGAGGTGTCTGCACTCATGCAGCCTGTTGCTTTTCTTTTTGGCCGTGTTAAGTTTGTCTGTCACTGGATCTTTAACAATCAATTCCAAGTATTTTCAGTAAAATGGAATAGCATGGTTTTGCAGACTAATGTCTCCTTGAATTGAACGATACATGCTCTTAGAGAGACCAAGCATAACTTAAATCTGAGTGTTTTTAATTTTCTTTTGTCCAAAAATCCAACCAGTTTATTTGGACACAAATGAACTCGACCCTTTGCATGTTATCAACAAGCACACGGTTTTAGCAGTTTTTTTTTTTTTAAACCGTCTCCTGGGTTCACAATAACCAAAGAGACAAACACATTGACGCAACACTACAGCCAACAACCGGGAAGGCACAATGCTAGTAACTACTAGCATTTTCATTAGCAAGAACAACAAAAAATTGCAACCATACAGAGGCACAGATATAGGGCCTGGGAGGACAGGTATGAAACATGTTCGAAGTGGGCCTATGGAGGCAAACCCTTTTCAGTGAAAACAATTAGCCTTTGTTCTATTTGGGAGACAGTAGAGTGAGTCTTTGGCAGGCTACTACACTATTCTTCCCCTTAAAAAGTGTAACAAGAGCATCCACAAACCAGTCCTCCAGCCAAATAGAACTAACAAGACCTCTTACCCACAACTCAGAAATTGAAACAAAAAGGAACAAAACCCCCTTTTCTCTTCCATAAGGGCTGCCTTTCATAACCTGGGAATGTTTTCCACAGGTGAGTGTAATTGCTTGTTTCCCAAAATATGTATAGTGCCCCCTGTAGGAAGACAAAGGTACAGACTCCCCAAGAACAATACATGTAGCTGTGAAAAAACTGCAGGGTGTAACAATATGCTAAAACAGGTGTTGAAAGGTATGTGTCAGTGAGTCTTACAGGGGTTAAAAAGGTTTGGCTACATCCATAATTCTTACCCAGTTCACTGGCTGCCAGACGGATCTTCCTCTGTTTTTTAACCATGTCATCATTCATGATGGCGAAATTATCTGCTGATACCACGGTAACAAGGCAGTGCACCTTATCTCCCAGATTGGGGTTCGAATTGTAGAGTGGATCTCCCTCAGACAGAGCAGTCTCAGGATTGAACTGAGGAAAAATCCATAGCGATTGTGAAATAAATTAGAAACACTGCTTTTTGAATGAATGCACATTTTTACATATTAAGGAACAATGGCCAATAACTCCAGAAATCTGTCACAATTTAGGGCAAATGCAGTTGCTTATACAGGGGTACATTCCAATGTTGCCTCACAACAGCTAGCTAGCTAGATGCTCTAAGAAAAAAAATTAATTGAAGGAGACCATCCCTCTTTATTTATTATTAACAAGGATTATGGTAGTATTTTTCGAGTATGAATGTTGTTAAATCATAGCTTTGGCGTCTTTGGTATATTGGCTATGTCGCGTTGGCATTTACATTTCTCATCTACTCTACCATGTTTAGGTGTACATATTCTGTGCAACACCTAGATTTAATTGTTGCAGCTGTAGCTTTTAGTATGGAATACTCTAGAAAGCATTACATTCTACATGTTGCAATGAGTTTGTACCTTGTAGCCCTCCTTTACGTGGCCTTTCAGAGCACTTATGATGTCATCAGCTCGCACCCCTCCATCTTCTGCTGCTTCCAGTCCCATGACATCATTGAAGACGAAGCTGCAGTTTGAGCCCGGAGCACTTCGATTCTCTATGGTGTAGGTTTTGTACTAAAAAGACAATAGCTAACAGGCTCATCAAATTGCTGTTGTAAAGTAGATACCTAGACTGAAATCTATCTGAAATAGATTAAGATATCAAGTATTCAAAAATGTTTAATTTAATTATTATAAACTGTTTTCTAATTAAGTCTCATAAGGAATATGGAATATAGAACATACACCCTGATGATTTTGAAAAAATATTCAGTTTCTGTTTATATTCTGTTTGGGTTTGTGCCAATTAATGCATTAAAATTAAAAATAATAATTTGGAGAACATTACAAACATATTTAGCTTGAGTTTGTTTAATCAAATCACCCCACTAGTTAGAGTAAGAACACAAAACAACTTGTTATGTGACCATTTGGCTAAATTAGGATGAAACATATTGTGAAAGCAATTGTTTCTGCACAGATGCTGTGAACCGCTAACATGCCATCTTATCATATATGTCTACCTCATTTTAAAACTTCATCACATTTTAATTAATAGCTCTTTACATGAAGACACCTTACTGCTGCTAGCCTCCAGGGGGCAGTAGACACAGGTATTCCTACTCTCAACTCAAAGGCTGATTCTACTCATATAGGTGATTTGTGAAGATAGAGCGGGAGACTCTGAGACTGCAGATCACATTTAGGAAATACTGTAATAACACTCTGTTCATTACTGGATGACCCCTACAAATGTGGAGGTGTGTAAAGGACTTAATGATGCCCTAAAATTATTATGAGAGAACAAAATTACAGCGCTAAGTAGTTGAATGACATGCTGAGTGACCTGAAGTTTCCTAGAGAATATTAAATCCAGAATTGTAAAAGCATTCACTGGCTTTTCTTTCTTATGGTGTATCTGATGACTGAAACTGGTATTACTTCAAAACCAAATTGAAAAGTAAAAGTGGCTATAGCTTTCTTGATTAAACATCCCAGGTCACAATTTTTTTATTGCGATGCCTTTACATTGTTATATATCATATTGTATTTATACTGTTACAATTACTTACAGTCTTGGTGAAACTTTTGCCTCCGGTGCCATCTGCTAAGGCTTCAGTTGTTATATGCCCCTGGAAGATGGAGTTGATGGAGTTGATGAAGCTGGACTTCCCAGCACCAACTTGTCCATTCAGGAGGATCCTGACTGCTCCCACAGTTGGGTTTCCAGGCCTGAAATCTTTCAGGTTCCGCATAACCTCATCTCTGTTTCTGTCAGAGCAAAACAATGTTTTGAGCACAGTAAGGTCTTCAAGACCCCCCTGACTGAAGAAACCCCCCTACTGAAACCTTATGAATACTTTGAAAAGTATGTGCTGACTGAGATGTTTCATCTGATGGCAGAGATGACCAACCTGTATGCACTCCAGACTGGAAAAGTGGGCTTCAACAGTATGACATCTAATTGGCCTTCACTTGGCTATGGGAGTATTTTTTGTCTTTGTTTTAAATTGATTTAGGAAAAATTTAGGAACAGGATAGGAATAAAGCTGGAATGATTGTACAGCATTGATTTTTTTTTTACATATATGAGCAGTTTTAGGAATCACACATGTAAAGAAAACAGCAAAGAAGATTAAAATTAAAATGAATGAAAAACAAATGGTATTGTGAAAAAATGTTTGAGCCTTATTTCTACATGCAAAAAAGTGTCAGAATAAACATTAGATCAATTTTTCTTGTTGCTGGAAAAATTCAGGTCTGAAAGGGCTGGCATCTGTGGTTGTCACATGATAGCACATTCACAGTTAAAAAGTGCCTGAGCAAATTTAACTAACCAAACCCCCCTCCCGTGGTCTCTTTCTCCTTTTCAGTTTGTGGTAAGCTGTTCATATTGCATACTTACTTCCAAAGTATTTGCCTCCACTCTTTGTTGAGCTCTGTAAAATACATGAAGAATGGACTATGCACTCAATTTGCAAGGTATGCACAGTCATGTATTGCATGCTTATGATTGGTTGAGACATACTGCTAGAGCTGCCCCGCCAATATCCCCCCTCCTCTGGTAATCAAACGCTTAACATTTTAACCAACATTAACTTGTCAACTAAAATCCTGTATACTCTCGGAAGAAGAAAAACAACAAATTTGTGGACACGTTTTAGCTATAATACAACTGAAAATAAAAAGCACTGCAAGCAATAATTCTTGAATAACAGCAGCTTGCTCTCGTTTATACAGGGTGGGCGCAATGGACAGAGAGCAGCTTTCACAGACTTTGGAAACCAGGTTAACCGAGTGTATTCCTCAGCACCTGCAACTTCTCAGATGGAGGGAAGCTCACCTGGATTTGGGGTTGGCTGTTTGCGTGAACTTGAATTTCCCATCGCTGTTAAAAAATACATTATTATTTTCAATTTTAGTTATTTTGTTTGAAAAACAAACACTTTTTCATGTTATTGTTATATATAGCCTTCACTCATCATAGATGTTTCAAGAGGAAAGAAATGCACAAATAATGTGTGTGTTTCACCCCTCTGTCCTGCCTCGCTGTTTCTGATTTTTCCATGACAATTCTGTGGCAGGGATATGTGGGAGAGGGGAACCTACCATGTGAGTGTGGAACACATATAGTTTTTTCCAAAATATTATGCTTTGAAATGGAAGAAGAAAATAAATGAAAACCCACTGCAAAAAATGTGTGTACCCTATCCAGTAACTATTTCAGCTGCTTCAATAAAGTGAAAAACAAATAGTCAAACCCCATTTACATATTCTGCTGATAGTTTTCTGATGACATAGAAACACCAAAAATATCAAATCCAATTATTAACAATATTGTACTATACATAAAATGTGTACTTACTTTTTTGATTTTTTCCACCCTGAGAAATTCTTGCTGTTAAATGCAGAAGAGCTTTGTCTGATGAGAAACCGTATTAAAGAGGTATGTGAAATGATGGTGCAGGTAGAGATATATATATATGCTGTCAAAACACTTTCACTTTTGTGCGCTTGCTCTGGTTTAACACACAAACCCACGTACTTCGAGACACTAAAACAGGTTTCAGCTGAAAGGCTGTTTTATCCAGACACAAAGAATCTGTGAATCTGACTAAAAGACTAAAAAGAGAATATTGTTAGCTAGGTGTATCTAGGTAACGTTAGATACAAAACTCTTTTCTGGACAGAAAGCACACTGATCACATTGTGATATATGTGCTCACTTCATATGGGGGGTAATAAGGTGTGCAGAGCGCTGAAACAAAATATATAAAGATTTGAGAATCTATACTTTATCCACCTCATTTTTTTATTTCAAATCAAAAACTTTGGAGAACAGAGCCAAATCAAGAAAAATATGTATCACTGTCTCAGCAAGCCCAACATGTGACGACTAGTGCTTGCTTCTTTACGCTCTGCAAATGCATCACCAGTTACATGCTGCCTATGCTGAATGGAAACCTCAGCCCACTGGCTGCAATGGCCCCTTTCATGTGAGACTGTTGAAATCCCAAAAACATGCTGCTGCAGACGTGACATTGTACACATATACCACTCGAAACACTGCTCAGTTTGAATTGCAATCTTCACCTTGTAGATGCACCACCGAGATGAACTGGAATGTTTCACTTTCACTTTAGTGCACATTTACACTAATAGTTCTGTTTACAAGAAACCGAGTCTGGTCTAAAAAAAAAAACGGACAGGTTCAAAAGCGCAGGCTTAGCTCAAAAGAACACCAGAATGATCTTGCAGTGTTGATTGGTTGTGTTCTCATAATGCTTGCAAAGTCATCGGCCATGCAGCCAAGTGCCTCTTTGTGTTAACAACTTCCTGGGCTGTGGTTGTACAGTTGTTAAAAGATCTATACTATGTTCAGGATCTGTCAATCAGAGTTCTACTGACAAAGGGTCCCACATATGTTTGTGTGATGTCATAAAGGCTTTTACATTACCTGAAAGGCATTTCGTTAGACGCTCTTATCCAGAGCGACCTACAAGGCAAAGTGCATATGAATGGTACAAAAAGTGCAAAGATAACCCTAGAGAGGCGTAAAGTTCCAACTGCCAAAGGTGACCGAATAGATCAGGACCCCCCTACCGACTATCCAAGGAGATAATTACAAAAACAACCTAGGTTAAAAACAAATCACAGTTAAAATCAAGTGGAGATAGGAAGGGTGGAGGTGGTTGTGAAGGAGCTGTCAGGATGTCAGAGAAGGAGGACTGTGATGGGGCAGGGGGAGGGGTGCTGAGGACAGAAGAGAGAATAGAGAACAGCTGGCAAGGGTTTGAAGTAGAATTCTGAATTTTACAGCTTGATAGAAACTAGCTTTGGCAGAGGTAACCGAGGAAGGTAGGTAGACAGGTCAGCTGGGGCCCTGAATTTCTTCCACTTCTTCTCCGCTGCCCGTAGTCTGGCCCTGTTGGCACAGAGGACCTCAGACCTCCATGGACTGGGAGGAGATGAGTGTGCTGGCTTGGAAACAAAGGGACAGGGAGTGTCAGGTGCTGAAGAGAGAGAGGAAAGCAGAGTAGAAGATGCAGAGTCAGTGGGAAGATTGGAGAAGGAGTTGAGGGGTTGAAGGGAAGCAGTGACTCTGGAAGCAAGAGAAGAAGGTGAAACAGAGCAGATGTTACGGCGGACCGTAACACAGGGGGAGGGTGGAGAGGGGGCAGGATGGGGAGTAAGAGGGAGGGAGAAGGAAATGAAGTGGTGGTCAGACTGATGTAGAGGGGTCACCATGAGGTCCCAGGATGAGCAATTCCTCAGGATGACGAAGACGAGAATATTGCCACACTTGTGGGTCGGAGGAGAGTGCAGCAGGGAGAGGTCGAAAGAGTGGAGTAAGGATAGGAAGGTGGCAGACTGGGAGGCTTCCAGGTGGATGTTGAAGTCTCCCAGATTGATCAGTGGCTATTAGCAAACAATTAACAGCTGGCTGATCACCGAGCAGAAACTCAAACAGAAACAATCGGTTTACAAGATGAAACTAGGTGCCATGACACCAGTCTAGAAATAAACAAACAAACAAAGAAATAAATAATAAAACAAACAACGCAACAACTACACTTAAACAAAACTAACAGGAGATAAGATAATAGGGAAGCAGTAAATCTAAGCAACCACGCAACTAACAATAAAGGACGGATACTTAGCCAGTCTTAGGGAATCTTCTGCAGCTCCATTGGTGGAAAAGGACTTAAGAATGGTGTACAAAAGCAGATACATAAAAAAGCAGGTAAGATGTTAAGTTGAGCCTGTGCATCACTTTGAGCACACCTGGGGTACTGTTTGAGCAAATTCCTTGAGTAAATACAAGTTTTAAAAACATAGAATGAAAGCTTTCTCACATACCATTTTCAGTGGACCAGTTTGAGAAGCACTGGACTGGTCAATAAAACCCCTTGCATGTGGATCATGCTTATTTAAACAACATGATCTGTGGCAGCTACATCAAAGTGGGCTAATTCTGTTAATTCTGTTCAGTCGCTCACCATGTGAATCATGGGAAACGTGGGAGGCCACTTCCCTGCAGTCAGGCTAACACTTTGCTCTGCTGGGTTTGCAGATGGAGGTCTGCAGTAGCCGTCTGGGGGTGCCTATGTACTGCATCTTTCCTGTGCAGAACTACCACGAGGAAATCCACCTGAAAGATGACATCGATTCACTGCTGCTGAACTCCCTAAAGCACATTGTCACTTTTGCAGATGACTACCTGAGGGAGCACCATGGTGGTAATACCACATACATAGTATAATGTACTACAGTCCATTTTCCCTTTTTTTCCAGATATATTTTTTGCTCCTGCCAGATTCTCTCTTCCCTGCAAAAGTGCAAAAAACTGCATTAGTTTGTTATATTTTTTGTTAGTGCCATACTTTTTTGAGGAGGATTAGTTTAATGTTGATTTTAATATTACATTCAAGTGAATTAAATTAAAATAGCTTCCTAGCAACACTTGCAAACATGCTCTTCACAAAAACCCCTGCTACTAATCAGCACCAACGATTTGGGACCAAACTTATACCAAACTTAAGTAAATATGTGGCTTTACTCCATACGTCACCCCAACGTCAAACCCATTATAGGACATTTCATGAGGACCATACAGCTTTAAATGTAGACACAGTAGACAGTGCTCTTGTTTTTCCTGTGTGTTGCGTCTTTGCTGGTTTGAGGTTGTTGTTAAATATATGTATTTTATATGCTGTGATCCAGGGAAGACTTGGGCTATTTCACAAATCACACACACCATTAGATGGTGTGATTTCAAGAAATGTATCACATAACATTTTTATATGATTTATAACATTTGTACTTCTATACTTTTCTGTTTTATATATTTTGTATTTCTATATTTCTCATACGTTTCATACTCATATGTAGACTTAAAACAGTTGCTTATTGGTATAAGTTCGTGTAGATAAGTTCTGCTTACATTCTGCCCATGTAATGATAGTATTCACTGGCCTTCAAGGAACATAGGGAGTGAACTTAAGAAGTGAAAATTGATAACCTGCCTGCAGGAGATAGTACCATCCTGAGAGTGTAACAAAACCAGTTATATAATATGTTAACAAATAAAATGTAATTGGTTCATTTTTGCCACATAGGGTTGTGGTCTGGAGGGGTACCATAAAGTATGGCATCACATTACTGGCCAGACAAATACGGAAGGGTTGAGCTTGTATGCTTTATAATTTTGTGTATCCTGTTGTTCGGGGAGCTCTCGATCTCAGCTTCTGAGTGACGAGACCTCCCTCAAGCTTGGCCAAATAAACGGTATTGAACCTGATACTGGAGACTCCGCGATCTTTTCTCACATGAACACAACTACAACGGAAACTCACCTCAGAACCTAAAGGAGGGAGAATTCTCCTTCAACAATGGCTACCCTTGATATACATTAGGAAAAAAAATGTTCAAGCACTCGCCTGTTTTGATAAAACCTCAGTCATGTGTGCTCTTTTACACTATAATCTTGTTTCTCGAGGTTGGTTCTCTGACAACCGCTGCCCGTGAGTTCTCGCGTGCCCACTGCAGCGAAGCGGAGTTAGCCAGGCAGAGCCAGCAACGGTCCTGCGCTCCCGGGACGTGTCGGTTAAATGCACTCCGTTCTGTTGCCCCATGAGGAAAGGTTGCTACGTAGCAAGAAATAATCCGACAAGCCACCGACCGGCGCAATGGGTTCCTCATTTACATAAAGTTACAAAAAATATTTCAGTTCGCTTGATTTGCTTTGCTCTCAGTCTCACTATGAGTTCACCAGTGTTCCGTTGACAATGCATGGGAAAACTTTGCTTCGCTGCAGCGCCTCACGCACTGTCACATTCTGAGTTTAAGTTTTTACTTCCCTCTAGTGGAAGCACTGGGATACACAGCACCATACCTCTTTATGGTGAGGCTTATCTGTGATAGGTGTGTGTGTGTGCGCACGCGCATGTGTAAAATAAGAATTCTTTTTTAATACTTTTCACTGAAGCAATCCTCTTCAAAGATCAAATTCATTTGCAAGTTTAATAATACAATATTTATTCAAATCAGATGTATTTAAATGCTATAAAATCAAAGTGGTATTCAATATGAGTTTGAAAAAATAAAAAAAACCCATCATGTTTAAACTAATGTTTAAATTACAAAATTAAATTTTCTGATTATGCTGCTTCGCAGGAGTGCTGATTTTCACAGATGAGAAGTTTTAAACAGCAGCGCTGTGATTCTCCACATCTACATGTCTTACAGTCTGAGCCTTGCAGAGACTTATCTTTATTGCCATAAAGGGTTTTTCATGAAAGCAAAGACATGAGAAGACCCCCTCACACAGACACATATGAGATATACACACACACACACACACACAATAGAAAGCACTGGCATTGGCACAGTCAGGTAAAATGTCTGATGAATGGATCAGTTTTTTTTTTCTTCACAAAAACCATGTTTTCTCCGGCCCCCCCTATTTTCAGAGAACATGCATATTAGGACAAATGGCTGATAGGCATTCATTGTTGCATGTACCCTTTTCAACCGGTGTGGTGCATTTTTACGTTGATTGAGCAGACTAATTTTCCTTCACTGTCCCAACGCCTCGTATCAGTGTGTGTGCATACTGTATATGCATGTGGGTGTATATAATGTGTGTTTACAGGAAGCACAGTGAGGGACCCGTGTGAGACACTGTGCTTAGTATGAGACGATGAGCGCATTTATTCAATGGCAGCAAAGACAGTGTGAGTGAATGGTCGGAGGCCTGTGCCCTGAGTTACTATGTAAGGATGGAGGGAGAGAGAGGGAGGGAAGGAGGGAGAGAGGGGGAGGGAGACAGCAGGGATGGAGGGAGAGAGAGGGAGGGAAGGAGGGAGAGGGGGAGGGAGACAGCAGGGATGGAGGGAGAGAGAGAGGGGAGGGAGGGAGGGAGGGAGAGGGACAGGAAGAGAGAGATGGAGAGAAATGGAGGAAGGAAGATAGGAAGTGAAGACAGAGGGAGTGAGGGTAGGGGAGATAGAGGGAAGACAGGAAGAAGTTTTGGGAAAGGGAAAAAGGTTGAGAGACAGAGGGAGATAGAGGGAAGGGGAGACAGAGGGGAGTTAGAGAGGAAGAGGGAAGGAAAGAGGGTGAAAGGGAGGGAGAAAGGGGAAAAGTAAGGAGGGAATGAGAGGGAGAAGAGAAGAGGTGGTGATCTGTAGAGGTGCGGGCAGACTACGCCTCCCCTGGCAGAGCGGGCACGTTGGCCAGCGCTGGCACCAGCTCCTGGTACACCTGTATGCCACGCAGGAACACCTGCTCGTTCAGGAACTCGTTATGGTCGTGCAGCAGGATGGGGGTGCGGTTCATCGGGGAGAAGCCAATGGCTGGGAGGCCCACCTGTGTGACAAGACACGCATCACTTCCTGTGGGTGACACTTCCTTTTCTGGAGGGGGAGGGGCAATAAGTGCTTTCAAAAGTGTTGCTTTTATTTGTAACTGTTTGCTTCTTTATTTTTTCTTTATTTAAAGCAAGCAGAGGGAAGAAAGACAGGCTGGGAGATTTGAACCCACCAGAAGACTGAATAGGACTCTTTCGATTTCTCTTTGTAAAGAAATCAAGGATTTAGAACTCTCATAAAAGCTGCATGACTAAGTTTTTGGAATTCCAATGAACAGAAAAAAACATTTTTCCAAGACGACTTGAAAACTTGGAAGACAGAGAAAGACTACATCCCTCTGTGTGCCCTCGCACATGCTCAGTACAGCCCAGGTAACATTGCTTCCCCCTGTGTGCCCTCGCACATGCTCAGTACAGCCCAGGTAACATTGCTTCCCCCAGTGTGCCCTCGCACATGCTCAGTACAGCCCAGGTAACATTGCTTCCCCCTGTGTGCCCTCGCACATGCTCAGTACAGCCCAGGTAACATTACTTCCCCCAGTGTGCCCTCGCACATGCTCAGTACAGCCTAGGAAACACTGCTTCCCCCTGTGTGCCCTCACACATGGTCAGTACAGCCCAGGTAACATTGCTTCCCCCAGTGTGCCCTCGCACATGCTCAGTACAGCCTAGGAAACACTGCTTCCCCCTGTGTGCCCTCACACATGCTCAGTACAGCCTGGTGAACACTCACTGCTCTGATGAATCTGCTGTCGGTGGCCGCAGGGAAGATCTCTTTCTGAAGACTCATGTTCCTGTGGGAGAAGCAAATGAGGAAAGACTCAAACATAGAGGGCAGACGGACCGACGTTCAAAATATGTTTAAGCCTCCTTAAACATATTCCCCTGCAACTGAAAACCTTTTTATGTTGCTAAATGAGTAAAAAAATCCTGCCGTAAAATTGCCCACTATTAAATAGAAATTACCTACTCCTGACCCAGAACACTCACTACATAGAGAACTGCTAATGTTGTTAGTTATTTGGACTGATGTACAAAAATGACAGTTAAAGTCTGGCTGAATTATCACAGTATACAGTTTATTCTGGGGCTCCAATGGTTCCAACACAAATCACCGATCATCAGTTGTACTGCAGTCCTTCATATTGATACTGAGAGATTAAAGGAAACTCCAACGTTTCGGTAATTATACCCTTTCCCATCAGTACGGCTTATCCTTCATTTTAGTTTCTGCTCGTTTGCTTTCAGCACTCCCTGTACTATATTTACATTCATCATTCATCTTACAAAGTGCAATTCAAACTTGTACCACACAACACATATTTATGACTCTTCAAATGTGCTGTATTACTGCGCCCTAGTGGTCAATCACGAAATCTACGGAAACACAAAGTGTGCCAAAGAGGAAGGTCTACTGTATATCCTCAGACACTCACAGAGCTTTGCATGTTGTGCTGAAGGTTCTCCACCAGGGGTCGCTGTCTTCCGTGCAGGTCACATCCTGATTGTCATGTTTCTGGAGAGGAGACAATGCAATGTTTCAGACCAAACATGAAGGATCTACATCAGTGACACTAACCTGGCAATCCCCAAGATCTATTCAGTTTTTATTGTTTTTAATTCTAAGCAATATACACCTGAATTCATGTCCAACACTATAGTCTTCAGGTTTTGGAGTACCGATGAGTTTTTAGTATATATTTTAGTATAATAATCCGTTCACTGACCTGGGCAAACTGGTATGTGATGCCTTCCCCTGCCTGGCTACACCAGCGCTGAATCTGCTCCTCAAATGCCTGACAAAAAAAACAAGTAAGAGGAGAGAAATAGAGAGATGTGAAAATAATATTTCCATACATTTCAGAACATAATTTTCAAGACTTTGTTGATAAAAAAGTGCCATTGGATATGTGAATCCTTCAGCAGGGATTCAAACA
The DNA here is from genome assembly GCA_022829145.1 of Albula goreensis. Classification (NCBI taxonomy): domain Eukaryota; kingdom Metazoa; phylum Chordata; class Actinopteri; order Albuliformes; family Albulidae; genus Albula; species Albula goreensis. The sequence goes on from CM040754.1 coordinate 2,482,982, forward strand.
GCCTGATGTTACCAATCGCCTTCATGGCCAAAGCAAACCTGGTGTAGCCTCGCTAAGGAAAAATGCGGGGGTACAACTCATCAGTCTCTACTAATCAGTACTCTAGGGACTAGCTCTGATTGGCTGGGTGCTTTCAGAATGGTTAACTGAATATATGAATATATGTTGAATTTGTGTTCCTCTGACAGTGTAGGTAATATGCAGCTGGTGTCTCATCTGCAGGGTGAGGGCCATTCATCATGAGAATCGGACGATGTTCTCATGTGCAGCCCTTTTCTGAGTCTGTTTTGGGTGGGGCGGGGGAGATGGATATGGCCTGACAGACAGGTAAAGAGGGGGACATACTGCGCTGAGCTGCGCAACAGCGGCTGTAGTGAGAGCCTCACCTTCAGGTTGACCGTGGGTGGAATCCGCATGTCAAAACTGACATCCATCTCCGCGGGGATCACGTTGTAGGCCACACCCCCTTTCACCATGGTCATGTTCACAGTGGTGACATCACCCAGAGTAAGGCACTCGCTGGTGTTCAGCCTGCAGGGGGCACCAAAACAACCTGTTAAAAAACATTCCATCCACAGTCTCTGTGCCAAGCACAGTTTACACTATTTCCGACAATGATGCAGTCAAATACAGTTTTCATTCTCTTCTATGATATACATCAAAGACAGCACACAGACTGCAGTAATCCTTAGTAAACCCCACACACTGAAGTGAACTTCAGTACAGCCAGACTGCAGTAAGCCGCAGTGCAGCCAGACTGCAGTAATCCTCAGTACAGCCAGACTGCAGTAAGCCTCAGTACAGCCAGACTGCAGTAATCCTCAGTACAGCCAGACTGCTGTAAGCCTCAGTACAGCCAGACTGCAGTAATCCTCAGTACAGCCAGACTGCAGTAAGCCTCAGTACAGCCAGACTGCAGTAACCCTCAGTGCAGCCAGACTGCAGTAATCCTCAGTACAGCCAGACCAGACTGCAGCCAGACTGCAGTAAGCCTACAGTCAGACTGCAGCCAGCAGCCAGACTGCAGTAATCCTCAGTACAGCCAGACTGCTGTAAGCCTCAGTACAGCCAGACTGCAGTAATCCTCAGTACAGCCAGACTGCTGTAAGCCTCAGTACAGCCAGACTGCAGTAATCCTCAGTACAGCCAGACTGCAGTAAGCCTCAGTGCAGCCAGACTGGAGTAACCCTCAGTGCAGCCAGACTGCAGTAATCCTCAGTACAGCCAGACTGCTGTAAGCCTCAGTGCAGCCAGACTGCAGTAATCCTCAGTACAGCCAGACTGCAGTAATCCTCAGTACAGCCAGACTGCAGTAAGCCTCAGTACAGCCAGACAGACTGCAGTACAGCCAGATCCTCAGTACAGCCAGACTGCTGTAATCCTCAGTACAGCCAGACTGCAGTAATCCTCAGTACAGCTACACTGCAGTTATCATCAGTACAGCTACACTGCAGTTATCCTCAGTACAGCCAGACTGCAGTAATCCTCAGTACAGCCAGACTGCAGTAATCCTCAGTACAGCCAGACTGCAGTAATCCTCAGTACAGCCAGACTGCAGTAAGCCTCAGTACAGCCAGACTGCAGTTATCCTCAGTACAGCTACACTGCAGTTATCCTCAGTACAGCTACACTGCAGTTATCCTCAGTACAGCCAGACTGCAGTAATCCTCAGTACAGCCAGACTGCAGTAATCCTCAGTACAGCCAGACTGCAGTAATCCTCAGTACAGCCAGACTGCTGTAATCCTCAGTACAGCCAGACTGCAGTAATCCTCAGTACAGCCAGACTGCAGTAAGTCAGTACAGCCAGACTGCAGTAATCCTCAGTACAGCCAGACTGCAGTAATCCTCAGTACAGCCAGACTGCAGTAACCCTCAGTACAGCCAGACTGCAGTAATCCTCAGTACAGCCAGACTGCAGTAACCCTCAGTACAGCCAGACTGCAGTAAGCCTCAGTACAGCCAGACTGCAGTAAGCCTCAGTACAGCTACACTGCCGTTATCATCAGTACAGCTACACTGCAGTTATCCTCAGTACAGCACACAGGCTAAATCAGCCTCAGCACTGCAGACAGACAGCAGTGAGCCTCAGGACACTAAACAGACTACAATACAGCACAGCTCCAGCAGTGTCTCACCGATGTTTCTCCTTCTCTCTGAAATCCAGGAAGGAGTCGATGATTCTGCGCTGTAAAGGAGGAGGAGAGGCGTTAGTGCAGCTTTGAGTGGGCTGTTGCTCTGGGCCCTTCCTCTCCTGGCCCTTCCTCTCCCTCCTATTCTGTGCGCCGTGACACTCACCAGCTTCTCTGCCGCCGTGTTCTCCACAAACCTGGAGCCATGGCCTGGGCTACCGGGACACCGTATCGTGATCCCTAAGAGAGAGAGAGAGGGGCCCAAACAGGGATGAGCGTGTGTTTGTGCGTGTGTGTGTGTGTGTGAGAGAGAGAGTGTGTTTGTGTATATCTGTGTCTTTGTGTCTCCAATAGATGTGTGCATGGGTGCAATAGAAGTATGTGTATTGTGAGTGTGTGTGTGTGTGTGTGTTTTAACTCCAGTGCTTGTGAAGGTGCTGGTTGCACACTAAGAATTGTGACACATTATTGCTTATCTAAACCAGGGATGAAAAAGTAAAACAAGAGCATGTAACTCACACCAAGGGCACCTCTCTCCATAAAACACAGTGAAGGACTCCCCAGGGTTGGCCAGACCTGTGCCGAAGACAGACAGAGACAAGGTTCTGTTGAGAGGAGGTTACTGCAGGAGGTTAGAGCAGTCACATGTTCACCCCTGCCTCTTCCTGAGTCAGCAGGAAAGGGCTGCTGCAGACAGCTGAAAAGATCACCCGAGTGTGGGGTTGACAAAAAGGGATAAAAAAAACAAACAAAAAAAAAAACACATGCTCCTGCTGGTTGGGCTTACCCCTTAGATACCTCACCTGAGTAGCTGAAGTGAATACCAAGGTGTATAAACTGGCAGTGCGTTAGAATGTAACCTGTGTAGGTTGCTCCAGAGGAGCGACTGAGAAGCGCTCAGAGGTCATTTGCACCACACAGGCCTGCTCCACACGGCTCACCTTCGTCCAGCGCAAAGCCGATGTTCAGAGCCTTAAACTCAGGGTGCTTCACAAACGTCTCCATTCCCTTGTGACCTCCGACCTCCTCATCTGCAAAACAGATGCTTCAGCAAGCAGGCCCATACTGCAGCTCTCATCACAGGACAGAACAACACACACACACAGACAGAAACATAACATAGCCACGCACATACACATATATACATGCACAGGCACGCACACAAAATGTTGAGAACTCTCTTTAAACTGGCCAGAGAACTGAATTTCGTGCCAACAACAATGACACATCTGCAACAGTGAATTGGTCAATTACAGAAAGTGTATTGCAGACAATAAACCAAGCAGAGCCAAAAAGAAACCGACAATCTCTCACCTGGAACAAACATCAGGTGGACAGTCCGTGCGAACCTCCTCCCCCCTGACTTCAGTCTGCGGATTGCTTCAATATACCTGCAGCACAGAATGCACACCTTACTGCTAGCCACACACACACACCTCACTGACACGGGACACACACACACACACACACACACACACACACACACACACACACACACTCACACATTCACACCTAATGGCCATAAGCTCCACTAATAATGTTATGATCTATCCAAAATGGAGTGTGTTTTCACAGCTGCCTAAATGTCAGACTATGCTGGGCAGAGCAAAGATGCTAGGATGCTCCCCGCCACCAATAACCCAACTGAGGCATCAGCACGTTAGGCCGTGTCTCCATGGAGACCATTATTACAACAGGAATTATTTCCATGGAGACCACATCAAGACAGAAAGTGTCACCATGGAGGGCACATCAAAACAGGAAGTGTCTGTATGGAGACGATGTCACAACAGGAAGTGTCTCCATGGAGCGCACATCTGGGGCTCTTTGAAGTGACCTCCATGTGATGCCTCACTCACTGAATGGTGACAGACTTCATGTCCTGCGTCCCCCTGCCGTAGATGTTCCCCTCGGAGTCTTTCACAGCAGAAAAGGCATCGTATTTCCAGCTCTCCTGGGAGACACAGAGGGCAGAGAGCCATCAGCTGCATGTTAACCCGCCAAACACCTTAACCAGCCCGCACCTGTCTCACATCTGTAAATTTCACTCTGGTGGATAAAAGCTATGAGAGCGTGTGCACATGATATGTAAATATCAAGTTCAAATTGGCTCAATATTTGAATTTTCATAATTTCAGTTACCTAACGTTCCCATGTCATTCTTGGGGACAACTGACAGCCCTGCTGCTGAGCAGCGTAAACTGGAATTACCAATGTGAAGTTAATGTTTTTGCATACTGAGATGTTATCTGCATACTGCGCAGATGAGCCGCGCATGTGGGGGAGCTCCTGCTTTGCACATAGTTTTTATTACTCAGTTACCCAGTCTGCAGTTTTGTGTTCCCTAACTGCATTTCATAATTCTTGCAGAGATGGGGGGGTGGAGCCAGATGCCATCAGTGGCCTATAGGAAGACAGATTCTGAACCAGAATAAAGCAGACTTGCCTGGAAGACTGGCACTACGTCCGTGTGAGAGTTGAGCAGGATAGACTTGAGGGCGGGGTTGGTACCGGTCCATGTGATGATGGCCACCACTCTGCCAGGGCACACCTGAGAGACAGCACCAATGATGGGCTTTCACAGCACAGAACAGCACGGCCAAGTGGAGGAGGCAAGGGGTAACACAGCACAGTGATGGGGGAGCAGGGGCAATACAGAGAACGGTATGACAGTACAGGGGCAGGTCAGTGACTAATGGGGCACTTTAAAAAGAGGGGAAGTGCCTTATAGGGACAAAACAGGAACATCATTTGGCAGTATGGAGAATAGGGGCAGTTTTGGGCAGAGTTAGGACTACGGCAGGATAGAAACAAAGGGCAGTATTGAGCAGTGTAGAGCAGAGGGCAGTATTTGGCAGTGTAGAGAGCAGGGGCAGTATTTGGCAGTGTAGAGAGTAGGGGCAGTATCTGGCAGGATGGCTGTCTCACACAGTACCTCCACTTTCTTCATGGGCAGCTCCAACTCCTGTGCCATCCTGTCCAGGAACCTCAAAGCAGCATCTGCAGGCAAAACTTAGAGAAGCCTTAAAAAGCCCATATCACAGCACAAGCATATACAGCACACCACCCAGTCAGCTCCTCCTCTTTTTACCACCGTCTGCCATCTTGGCATGCTCTCATCAGCACTGAAGACCATGGCCAATATTTCATTAATCAGCCGCAGTCATGTCTCTGGTCACCAACCCCAAACTCCAATCAGGTCCCAATGCTAAACTCAGGCTCCAGCCAGACATATGCACTTCAATCAAAACAGGCTTTAAATCACAATATTTAGTAGAGGTTCCTGGTTTATTTCCTATTAAATCAGAGGAAACAAACATGATATTATTGGATGTGATATCTTCATTCTAAAAGACAATATGAATATGCCTTCAACAGATGACAGTCTTTTTTGATTAAATTGCAAATGTCCTTAAAGAGACATTTTTTTGTGTTTTTGATTGTATCCTGACCTCCAAGCATCTGTCAGTTGTATAATCACTACGGGTAGGATCTTTTCTTTCTGTTCAGAGCAGCCAAGTAAATTATTGAAAACTATAATCGGTCAGTTTAATTATTAAATTGTCCTTGATTCATGCCCACATTTGCATCACAATCAGTAACCTATTACTGTGCACTTTCTGCAATGCTGTGGTTCTCTGTGTTAGGGATGGCAAGTCCTCCACACACACAGTAATAAACACCAATAAACTGTCACTTTCCACAGCTCAGAAACGCACACACACAAACTCACACATTCACATATAAATACATACACCCACATACATGAAACCATATTCGTTCACACGTTTACCTGCACTCATAAATTAACATGCACACATTCAAATAAGCTCACATGCAAACAGACTTCCAGCAATTTGCAAATAAGCAGAAAATCTATCAGGCATAAAGTTGAAGGAGCATTAAAAAAAGTTAAAGCTTAATAAGGAATCACAACCTGTCAGCAGCGCAGGAGAGATTTTTGAAGTGGGGGGGACCAAACTGTGAGCAAAGGGTCTGAACTTTTAAACTTATAGAATCTACATGTATTTTTTCTCAAAAGTGGGGGGGATGGATCGGGGTCCCTCAAACTGGGGGACATCCCTCCCCACCATCTGCGCCCCTACAACTTGTTACCTATGTATCCTTTTAAAGCTGAACTCTATCTAGAGGGCAGGAGTTTTGAATTGATGTCATCAGAGATTGATTTAAAGGTCTAGCCTACCAGGCAGCAGACCAGTTTTATAGTAACAGACAGTCAAGTGACTGGACCTCAGATAAGATAAGACCAAGATACAATCACAAACATTTTGGACTTGTTGGACCGCATGAAGACCGGGACCTAATCTAACACACTTTGCCTCACCAAACCCAAATGCAATTCAATCAAAACCAACTTAGACTTTTTAGCTATTCTATTTTAACTACTCATTTCGAAGGACAAGTTTTCATGTCCCCTTAAAAAAGGTAGCATATTTAAAGTCTGTTTTGACTGAATTCCATTGGCCCAGAATTGCACAGGCCCAAAGTGTGACTGAACGAATCCAGCCCTTTACCTGAAGCAGAGGACACCGGTTTTTAGGATATGATTGTGAATGCTGCTTCCAGCTCAGGCTGGCCTATGCTAAGTGAAATGAAAGCTGAACCAGTAACAGCAAAACCAACAAGGAGATGAGTACCCCCCTTCCCCCAGTGGGGTTCTGCCCAGTATAGTGTCTTCCTGTTGGGCCGGGTTGGGGGTCAGGCCTGTGATCTAAAGCTGCTTTGTGCAAATGTCCTGGAAGGGCACTATACACAGAAAACAGGAATGAATTAAAGTGAATTGTAAGGCAGCTTGTGACCTGCAGCTCTGGGGTTACGTACCGTAGTCCGGCTCAGGGTGGACCGTTCTCAGGCGCAGGTATTCCCTGAAGAGGGTGACGGAGGGGTGCTCGCCCCCAAACCATCCTGGCACCCCCCACCCCCTGCACTTGGCCCATCCTTGTCCGGTAACATGTCACCTGCGCAACCTGCCATACCGGGGAGAAAGAGAGACTTTTTTTTTTGCATTACAAATCTATCAGTCTTTAGAAAGATACTAGCTTTATACAAGCTTTATGGTCAAATGAATTTTATAGCACTATGTCAAAAAGCACTGTTTGAAACATAAGGTGAGACAACACTTTGGTGTTTGGAAGACCCGTGTTTAGAATAATTTACCTTTAAAAGTAAATAATTCTCAAGTGGGTCATCCAATCTCATTACCGCCAGCTATGCACTCTGACATTTACAGTTAGGCATTTAGCAGTCACTCTTATCCAGGGCAAGTTACAAAAATGCCTTCAACAGGCTTGCACATGAAGCAGACACAATGCTAAGTCTACAGTGGCACAACCGATCACAAGTTATCAAGAACAGTCTGCAAAGTATCAGTCAGTGCTCCAGCAGATGTCAGTTGAGGTATAAGTACATTAGCTCGAGTGTATATTGACACATTGATTAAATACATGTTCAGACTTCTGGGTCACAGGCATTTTAAACAGACCTGTTTTCAGTTTACAGCGGAGGATGGGGAGAGATTGGAGAAGGGTCTGACTGTCAAGACTATTGGGGGGAGAGACTCTGCTCTCTTTATTTTAACGCGAAGATCATTCCACTAAAGAAACAAGAGTGAAAGGACATATTTGGACATTGTGTACATGTACACATTTTCTTTTTCTCATTTCATATTTTCAAAAAATAGTTCTGCTTTTTGTCATTATATTTTTCTCTCAAGAGCAGAACATCTTACAGTCACCACATCTTGTTTCCAAGACAAAACACGAGCTAGGAACACAATGTCCAGCTAGAGCTGCTATGAGCTGCGAGTAGCTGCTGAAATAAATCCAATCACAATAATCTTACGGATTACACCTGTCGGTCCCACTCGTATCCAAGCGGTAGAAACATTACAGAAAAAAATTAAAATGTAAAAGTAACTCATGTGAGGCTAAAATTGGTTAAGGAGTCCACACTAACAAATAGCCCATTAACCTCAACTGTAGCTGTTCCACCGATAGCTGCTTCAGCTGCCTTATACTCAAACCAGAATTTCTTTTATGCAGGAAACTGCTGACTCTGAATGTCGCTAACTATCTGAACAACCAACATGAGGATCTGTTCGCTAGCGACGCATATCCAACTACATCTTGCTGCCTTGACTGCGTATCAAAGTATGGGCAAGGAAAATCACGACAGCATATTTTGAAAGACGGAGCATTGACACGATCAGATAGCCAACTAATGGAAATCGGAATGAGTCAGACTTATTAACTGAGACAAAAGTAGACGAGTTTACATGAACTAGCTAGCTAATCGCGGGTGATACGTGCACATATTAGTTACTATGCCAATGACAGCTGCAGGCGACAAATAAACCACTGACAGTTTCCGACGACAATGAAGTTAATGGCAATGTCACTGCACGATAATAACATGGAAGTTTCCGGGCATACAACTCAGAATCCCCTTACCTGGACCGCAGTCGTCTGATCAGTGAGCAAGATCAACATCAGAGCATTCAGCCAACCCTAGTTACTCAATCATGATCTCCGTCATGGCAAGGCCGTGTAATCGATTGACGATTCATAAATGGGACTGTGTGAGTGACATGTGCTGCACCCAGAGCACCGAGAGACAGGCGATGAGTACCCCTGATTATAAACGACCAAAAAGTACATGTGTCATTTTTAGGTTACACCCGTGAGCAGGGCAGTTAACCTTTCCATGACCATTTCTTCAGGGCAGAGAAAGTTACCGGAAGTAAAGAGTGTCAGGACTTTTCCACTATAGTGATAAATAAAAAACACGTATACAGTCTGGTTTGACGTAACGTTAGGTGCCATGGTTATGTAGTATTTGTGAATAATATGGGATACAAGTTATGTCACATGTTATTTATAAAGCAACTTCAAACAAAACAGCAACAGTGATCCCAGAAACCTACAGTAACATTTGTGAAGACCAGTGTGAAGTATCGTGAGGCTGCTCTGAGACAATCTATGATGGAAAAAGCGCTTTACAAATAAAATTGACATGCATATCATAATTAAACGTTTATCGTCATCAGAGACCATGTCAAGAATAGGTGAGCAAAGTCAATAAACCAGTTTCACCAAATGCACAAAATAAAAACCATGAAACCCAACATTACTTTTCGTTTTTATTGTAACCATGGGAACATCCAGTTTTATCTGAGATGTTTATGACTGATGAGGAAGGCAGAGATCCCTGCAGTGTTACTGAAACCTTTCTTTTTTTTTTTTTTTTTTTTTGCAAAATAAGATTTCAGATGAAAGGTGACTACCTAAATACCATACTTGTCAACTGTCTACTGTAGCTTATGGAGTCATTCACGGTAAATTACGAACTCAATGTGTACCCAAGAACATTTTTCTATTTATAATTTTTACATTTACAAAAATATGTAAAACTCAATAATGAAAGTTATAAAAACAAAAACAATATTACCTGTTATTACAGCATATATTAAGCCATATACAGTTAAACCCCTATAGTACATACAATTGCTTATAGAAAATAAATACAGGAAATTAAATAAAAATAAATAGTGGTCACAAAATCGTAACATTAGTGGCATAACTGTAATTAGCTCAGGCTTCTGAGAAGCATTCTCAGGTTTGAGTTGTCATCCAGCAAATATTTAACATCTTTTAAAATCTGAAATATCAGACATTTTGTAAATGTATATTAAACCCAGGACTGAAACTGTGCTGCACATATGGTTTGTACAATGGCTATAATTATGATGACTGTTTTACCTGGAGCATCTCAGCATGTTAAATAACTACCATACCTTGTGTACCACCGCAATGTAACCTGTTAAGCAGAATAAAAACTTGACAAAGACAGATAAATGGCTTTTGGACATTTCTCCATGTTGTGGGAGGGTAACAGTGATTTGCTGCTCAAAGAGGAGATCCCAGAACCTGGGACGACACAACAGGGGGAACTATCTTTATCACAAGTCAGCTGACTACCCCCACCCCCCACCCAACCCCCCACCCCCACTGGAAATCCAGGAGTCACATGTGGCAAAGCGGCTGACGGCGACACATTTTAACCAGTCAGCACAACAGAATCTCCTCTCTCCCTTTCGCTCCACTTCCTGCTTCTAGGAGAGAAGATTTTAAAAATTCACAGGGGTACGGCAAAAACGTAAATAAATACTACACAGCCTCATTCTTACATACTGCAACTAGGCCCCTTCCCGCGCCTTTAATTCCTCCTCTCCTTCTTTCTCATCTTCCTCCTTTCACTCTTCCACCTCGGCTCACTCCAGCTTGCTCAGGAAGTCGAGCAGGGCCTGGTGAAACTCGCGGGGCTTGTCCAGGTAGCAGGCGTGACGAGCCCCCACCAGCCGGACAGCAGTGTGGCGGGGCAGCTGGCTCAGGTTCTTGTAGGACTGGGCCCCCAGGTTAGTGTCCTGCTCTCCATACACAATCAGAGTTGGAGTCTGTTTGAGGACAGGGAAGGAAATGCCATTGGATTTAACACTGGATCAGTGTTGATTTCAAAATAACACTGAATAAGTGTAGGTTTCAGAATATTATTCCCAGGTCTGGGTTCCAGACTAACATCATGACCAGTTATTTCTTTCAGCTGGAAGAGTGACCATTTCAGAAGGATGAAACTTTGGGGCTTCTCAGGATTTATGATGATGGCTACACCTGAACATGGAAATAATACACTGCACAGTAAACCTGCATAAAAGAACACTCATGTCCTTTATGGACAACTTTATTATGTTTAAAATCAATTTGTTAATTATCTGTGATAATAACAGAAGTTATTATGAAAAATACCAGTCACATGGAAAATATGGACAGCTGATGCATGACTGTAGGGGATTCTGTCTCCTCCAATTCTTACTGCATCTGTGAAATTTTAATGGTAGTAAAATATACCTGAATCAACACCAATGTGTTTCTCTCTCTATTTGGCACACGCTCACGAGTCAGGATGACAGAGCAGAAAAGGTATACAAGTGAAATATGACCGAATACAATGGCACACAGCATACACCTACAGGCAAACACTGAGCAACTGTGTTCAGCTGTTTATCAGGATTTAAAATGGCTAGATGTACACAACACCAGTTACACGTTAGCCAAAACCAGCAGGTGACCTCTGCTCTCCAGCAACACAAAACAGACTTCACAGTTTAACCCCTCGCTGCTCATGACAAAAGATCAAAGCTAATCTTAGATTTTAGACTGGATTTAAACTGATGTCACATAAACCAGTTAAAGGATAATTTTGTTTATTTTGGACCAAGACTCAATACATTTGACTACAGTGCCATGTTGTCAATACTCACAGACACTTTCTCTGTTGATCAGGTATGGACTAAGAACCTTACCACACCAGGGATGGCCCAGATCAGACTCTGATACAATATAATGCATTTAAGGGCCCACACTCAAACCCTACACACAAAGATTCCCATGCATACTCAGATCCACATACACACACACACACCCTCTCCCTGGTCTGGGTTCTCACCTGTATGGCCTGGTACTGCTGGGCTGTGTAGGTCCTGGTGCCCACGGGTGCGATGGGAATGAAGCCGCGGAGCTGGGCGCTGTGCTTGATGAGGAAGGGCATGGAGAAATGGCCGCTCATGGAGGGGCTTAGAAGCACAGGGGAACGCACTCCCAGCGCCTCCAGGAACCGATGCAGCAGGTCCACCCGGTTCTGATCCGTCTTCACCGCATCCGAGTCCGGAGAGTTCCCGAATCCTGATGCACAGACGGCACACATAGCAGAGACCCACAGAAATATTAACCGTGGAGAAGTGGTCGTCTCTCCAGGCCCTGATGAGCTACAGCGCATGCTAGTGGTGTTATACCTGGAATTTCACAGCACAATCAGACCTGAGACGCTAAGGGAGGGGAGTTAACTGGGTGATCAACAGTATTAGTTGGTCGCCTGAGTGCTGACTTAGCAGAAACCTGCACATACTGCAGCTCTCCAGAACCAGCAAAGAGGACACTGTGTTACAGCGTTACGGACTGACCACTGAGCTGAGTGTCGTGTGGAAACCTTTCTGTTCAATGTGCCTTGTTACCCTGTGCCTTAGGATGTTTAGATTTCCAGGGTACAGCGAGAGCTGGTGTGATCATTCCTCCAGGTCAGTATGGGCCAAGACCTTGGACCCGGCTCAAGGATAAAGTATAAAAAAAGTATAAAAAGGAACCTGCTAAATGCCTGATATGTGACTATTTTATTAACTATGTTAATTTTGTAATCATTTTTAATATACCATGCAATTTTTGTATTTTGCTTCCTTCTTCTTCTGTAATGCAATCTGTGCTCTGCCAAATAAAATTACTTTTTGTGTATTTATTTTTGTTTTTATCATTAAATGTAACAGTGAAGCTCCCACCTGGCAGGTCGAGGGCCAGGGCTTGATATCCGTTTGTGGCCAGCAGAGCCAGAGTCCCCATGTCTTCCCACGTTTTAGAGGTGAATGCCTGGCCGTGCAGAAGCACCACCTGCAGTCTGGAAGGAGGAGTGGGGGCAACGTTACACATCAAAGGAACTCATCTAAGCAGCAAGCACTGCACCGGTCAAACCGCATTTTATACGTGTCTCACCTTGGTAGTATTTGTCTCCCGGCCCCATCGATAGGCAACGCCTCCCTAAAAAACAGAGGAGGATCTCCGGGGAGCTGGCCAGTGCGAACTGTGACGTTAATGGTCGGAGGTGGTGGAGGAGAGGCCTGTGACAGCCCCATCCTCTGAACCTCGAGGGACGGCTCCATGCTGCCCTGACGAATGGCCGGCAAGAGCAGGTACAGAAGCAAAGTAGCCAACAACACCAGGCCCAGTACGACCAGACGGTTACGTAAAAAGTTCATTTTACGGAGCTGTTTGACCTGGAGAGGAAGGACGGGATGTGATGAGGAATGTCAGAATATGGTCGCATGCACAGCTCTGTGGGTAGCTTAGCATCCCTTGGAGATGACTGAAAACAGTTCGTATCTCAATTATAACAAGTGTATGAGCACGGTGATTTAGCTAGCTATCATGAGTGTTAAACGTTAATTACCCTTACCAGTTTGAATGAACTAAATGTATTGATCAACATTTTCATGAGGAAAATATAGCTAGCTAACTGTATGTAATCGAGCAATTTAATGGGCCACATTCACATATAGCTAATCTATTGGGGATGGCGCCCTGATTGAAAAGGCTGAAGTTACGACAGTAAACCACTGCATTCCTGAACAGCTACTTATCTTCAACAGCTAGCAAGATAACCTGACCTTATACACTGTTGTCTAAATGCATGCAGCTGCAATGACATCAAACAAACGAAATATCTTGTTGTCAATGAAATACAGTTAATGGCATCCAGAGGAACAGAAATGAAATATATTTACCGTGCCGGGAGACCTCCACCACCTCGCATACGACGCTGCGTAGTTGTCAGTTTGCTCTAAGCAGGCTAGCTAGCCAACTACTGTACTGATGCTTTCCATAACCAGGCCGTGAGGGAATATTTGCACGACATAAAGCGTTCCGCTTATGTTTTTACAATTCCAGTTTTGGGAAAAAACAACGCGGAAAGTACCTAAATGTTTGTATAACATACATATATTAGTATTTAATTAAATGTACAAACAATTTCGCCAACACGAGGAATAATGAGCATTGCAATGTTTCTGTCAATACCTATTTTTTAGATACACACTACACGGAATCTTACAATTAAGACAGACAGTGCAGAGCCACTGCTGATCTAGGATCTGTTAAAGCAAATTAAACACCGACCTAACCTGATAGTGAAATCAAATGAACTTGATTCTGAATCAGTTATAAGGGGTCATGGGCTTTGCACAACTCGAAAATCAGAAACATACTGCACCATACTCGTGTAAACGTTGGCGTGGCTCAAATCATACATTGGTGGGAGTAACATTGCATTAATACATCTGAGGCGATGGCGAAATTGAATTGGTATGAGGACTAGGGGGCTAAGGAAGAGCGGATCACTTCCGTTGTGTGATTTTTTTCCTAGCATTGCTTATGGACTGGCATATGCTTATTCGGTTGTGCGCATCAGGGGTAGATTATAATAGTTGCATTATAAGGCAGTATTGATGCCAGTGTCCCGAGTAAAATGATAGTAGGAATCATTTACAGGCTAAGCGGATGATCGGAAATGTAATAACTATTTTTATATCTATATTTACAAGGACTAAATATCAAAGGGAATCAATCACCTTTTCTCATCACATACTAACCACATTTCTTCAAAAAATTACACATTTTTCGTAACAAACTAAATATTCAGGGTCCAAAAACCAATGCAATAATTCGTTAAATCGCAATTAGGCAACCACTTGGTACAGCAATGCATACACAAGTTAAAAGGGATTTCGTCAAGTTATAGACTAAACGTTAACACACACATGACATCAATGGTGAGAATTTGACTGGAGAAATCTATGCCAACAGAAATGTCTGTGTATATTTCTGAGTCGAGGTGACCCTGTCAGCTTTAGCTTCTCAAATGTTGTTCGGTGGCTCTTTCATGCAACATCCTTCTCTGAGCATAATACAATTCATGTAAATAATCTGCCGTCTTTTTAAATTCTTTATTTGTATAGTGACAGTAGCACGGAATGATAGTAATTCTGCATTGATCCTGACAAACGAAATGAGAGTGTTTAAAAAGCCACTCCTTTTAACTAAAAGTAATTGTGTTATTACAGACACATATAGCATTTTAAGGACAGCAATTCATTTGAAAAGATTCCATACATTTTGTGTTTTCATCTATTAAGATGCTCTTAGACGCCACTGAACAGTTGGCGGAAATGTCACACATTTTTCATTCATTTGTGCGACTCGAATGTTTTGTATGTTTTACAAGTGTTGAAATGACTTATATAGCGTATATGAATAAATTCATTATTAGTTAACTAATTTCATTTTGCAGTAGAAGCCAAGAAAGTCCAATATGGATTCATAAGTGAACTTTCACAAATCTCTTTGCTCGCAATGGTGGGGAAACTTACCTCTGAATTCATTCACTACAGACTTGGCATTGACTCAGAAAACTGAACGTTTATTTGCTCTGATTAGAGTGAAACCATAAAAATAGGTTGTGGCGGTTGGTGTTCACCGAGCTTCTAAGGGTTCAGAGCGGGCATTTCTGATTAGGTGGTGAACATGTATGTATGTATGTATGTATGTGTATGTATGTATGTATGTATGTATGTATGTATGTATTTACTTACTTATTTATTTATTTGACTTCATAAGATCCACATGGTTGTGTTGTTACATTCCAAATGGGGGAGTAAAACCTTTTAAGTGACAGAGAGGTTCCCTTGTGTAAATAGGATTCATAGTTGTAATATTTTTAATCCTTATATTTGTCTCAAACTGTTATTTTGGGTTCATGTCAGAGAAAACAATGGCGCATTTTTCGAAGCACTGCAGTTACCCGGTCGTTCCCCAAATATTTAGCATTTCGGCTACCAAAGTTATAATTTTGATGAAAAAGAAATTACTTTTTCTTTTTTTCCAGTCAAGCTATCCAGCTAACTTAAATACTACACGTGTTACAATTAGGAAACATAGTTATGCTGTCATCTCCTGCTCCAAGCTCCTCCAGTTTAGGTGGCAGTATACATATTTAAGGCAGGTTTGCAGCTCCCCCGGAAATCCACTGCAGATGCAGAAAAACGTCTTCGCTTTCCTCTCTGGGAAAAAAAAAAAAACAACTCGGATGCTGGTGAGACGCTTGTATAACTGTTTTTTTTCTCTCCAAAAAGTCATGCGTTTGCCGGGTTGCAAGTCATGAAGCTACAGGATATGACTGAAAATGAGTGCAGTTGTGAGACGACTCCATTTTGTAGGATAAATTTCGTACAACCACATGTTCAACACTATTGCTAATATTTTAATGCTTCGTTGTTCTTACGCATGCATACAATGTTGTATTTTTGCATGTGGTTGACCAGACATTTACCATCTAACTTTAGCCTGTGGGCATCTTTGCATGGCAAACCTTTAACTAAATACCTTTAACTGAATGTGTAAAATGCTGTATTGTCATGAGAAGGAATTCGCCGATTGTGATAGACCTAAGGTTTATAATATATTTTATTCGCCGTTGCTAACCGACGTATTTCAGTGTTTGCACACTGTTCGTTCTGTGAAATTAGTATGACCTGTTTTGCATTCACGCCTGCACGTGCATCATGGCAAAATGTAACGTTAGGCTTTCCGACCACTGCACTCTCGGCGTATGGAAACGTAGCTCAGGCGTGAAGTTTCACTTGTGTGGTAAACAACATATTTAAAATATACAGTTATTCTCTGACTAATTATAAAAATTGTGTACACGAAGTACGACTGTGTGTCGTTTCAACTCTGCTGGTTTCGATTTCAGGGGTTCCTCGGTGGTCTTCTAAGTTATGTGAGCGACATATAGTAACAGTATGTTATGCACGCATTTGATCTCTTGATTCCCTTTGCTTTAACGACCATGTTAACAGACTGAAAGGATATCTGGGGGAAAAATACATATTTGGGGGTTTCTACTGGCATATGGGGGTTATCACCATTTAAATATATCGTATGAAAGAGGAGCTTTATGTACATGCCTAGGTTAACGTATATTTTCTACCTGAGTAACCTTGCCAAGTGTATAATTACCAATGAGTTATATTGTTTATGTGCTGTTAGGAGGGTAATATTGGCAAATGTTATCTCGGATGAAAGAGATTTTTCTCTGAATTTGAGCACATAGCCACCGTTTATTCTGTATTCCTCTGATACTAACTGAAGGTAAGCCATGAAATTATAAATGAAAAACTTAATATATGAGCATAATTTCAATATGTGGATCCAAAATCATAAATTCCATAAGTACACCTGTTTTGCTCTACTGGGTTTATGTATCGAAATCACAAGACATATTCATGACACTCAAACTGAGATACATTAAATCTTCAGAACTTAAAAGAACATACAGGTACACTGAGATCAGGTTTGTGTATGAAGCCACCATTTAGAGGAAAAAAATGTGTTCCATTTGGAATAATTAATGTAAGCAAACCATTCATTACATGTGCAAATATGAACCTCCAAACAGCATAACAAATCTCCTTGGCATTTCCTGTCTTAGGCATATGTAATTCTAGGGCTTATCTGGGGCAACTGTTTTTATTTTCACACAGACGAAGAACCTCACTCGACTGACTGGGTGAAAAGATGGAACCAGGCCAAACCTTGGTGGGAGGCGCCCCACTCTGCCTCTCGCCTGATGGAGTGGATGAGATCATGGCCCTCGAAATCGCAGAGGTGTCCGCCGACATGGTGGTGCTGCGGCTGAAGGAGGAGGCTTCGGAAGGGCATGTCGGGGATGAGGGCAGAGTCGAGGGCGTCGACGGACAGCACGGTCACAGGTTCACCTGGAACGTCCTACAGAGAGAGGGCTGCAACTCTTTTTGGGAAGCCCCCAGGCCCACCCCTTTGCAAGCTCCGGCCATCATGGACCACAGCGATGAGTACTATGGTGTGATGGTTAACGGCACAGCAGAGCAGGTGTACACAGAGTACACACCCCCAGAGCCCTGTAAGACAATCCTCTATCTCACTGTCTCTGTTGGGGGGGGGGGATTGATGGGAAATGAGGTTCAGTATCACAGGAGAGATTGATGAAGTTGTGGTCCCCTTCAACCTGAACTGCAATGTAGCATGGATAATGGACTAACTATATGATTCTGTGACTGGCTGAAGGTTCAAGTATAATCTTCAGCTTAATACTACACTCAAACTCAAATTAACTACTACACTACACAAAAGCATTCAGAAAGAGGAGGCTCTTCCTCCTTGTCTACATAGTGATCTGCACTGTGCCGTTTAACATCTCTCCTTCAGTCAAATGAGGATATGGCTGGTTAAAGGCTGTTTGCATTTATTTAGCCTCCTTCTGCATAGCCTTCAGCCAGTCACAGCAACAGTGACTATTAAACTGGGAAATTGAGTCAAGACCTGCAGGATCAAGATTACATTATAAATAATGATATGCGTCTGCATTCTCCATTCTGTAATTACTGATCATTGCATCAATTTAAATGACTAAAACATTTACATAAGAGAGACCTGAAAGGTTTCTGGCAAATGGAGAGAAGGATCAGTAGTATTCACTTGTATTCTCCTTGAAAAGTGGGTCTGAAAAGTGGGTCTGCTTATGGTCTCAAGGCTATGGATTACACAAGATATCTGATTATGACTAAGGTGTATAGACTAATTCCCCCAGGGAAGAGAATTAGTCTCACTCTTCTGAAGGTGGTGGTATCACTGTCTTTGGTGGACATTCATATGATTACTGTGTTCTGCTACAACCACATCATAAAGTCTTTCACAGTCTGTGACTTTCTTTTAAAGGAAAAGGGTTCCATCACACATGACAGTTTTATGAAAGTCTGAGGTAAGGCTAGCCACCTCTAGCCAGTTCATGGATGACTCTGGTGCTGAAATAAAAAAAAATAAAAAGAATAAAAAGAAAATGACACACACGAGTTTTGCATATGTGACTGGTGCAGTCTTGGGGGTCTTTGTGTGAAAGGGAATTGATGCATTCTCACTTCTGCTCCTCTCTTTAAGGTTTTGGAAACCTGGAGGTTCAGTTCTACCCTTGTGATGACTGCGAGGCATCTTTCACAGATGAGAAGGAGCTTGAGGGACATGTGGCTGAGTGCCATAGCAGAGACACAGCCAGGGCAACGGAGCAGAGAGGAAAGATGGAACTCCGACCTCTGCAATGCATGGTATGTGGAAAGGTCTTCAAGAAGCCAGGATCACTTCAAAAACATGAGCAGAGCCACTCATGGAGGCCTAGTCCCAGTCAACAACAGCCTGTGAAATCAGTATCTCAGACTCACTGCCCAGAGTGTGACAGGACGTTCAAGTGCCACAAGGTGCTAGACAGACACCTGCAGGTATACCACGGAAAGAGGCCAGTGGTTTTGGGGCGCAGGGCTCGTCCAAGCTCGCAGAGAAACAGAGATGATCTTGCCCTGAAGTGCTGCGAGTGCGGTCGACACTTTGACACAGAAGCGGTCTTCTACAGACACCAGTGCTTTCACCTCCGCAAGCAGCTCAGAGGTTTCAAGGCATCTGGAAGGAGCAACGAGGGAGGGAAGTTTTTCCACTGTCAGCTCTGTGCACTGCCGTTCTCAGGAGGGCTGGAGTTCGAGGTACATGTCAAAAAGACCCACCCTGTACAGTACAAAAAAGCTACTAAAAACAAGACAGCAGGAACAAAAGAATCTGGACCTGAGAAAGACAGAAATACTAAGTCTACATGCTTGGGAAATATTGATGGCGGGCTCCAGCAGTCAGATTCTAAGGCTGGCCAGCTGCCACATCCTTGCCCTGAGTGTGGGAAATCGTTCAAGGTGCGAGCGATGCTTGAGAGACACCAGAAGGTGTATCATCGTGAAGCGCAAACAGTGCTTCTCCAAGGCCCCCTAAGACATCGTGGTTACAAATGCCCGAAGTGTGAGAAGATCTGCCGCACAAAGAGTGTGCTGCAGAAGCACAAGCGCATGCATCGCACGACGGGCCCCTTTAAGTGCTCTGATTGCCGTCGTCGGTGTGCTACAGCGGAGACCTTCTATAGACACCAGTGCTTTCACCTTTGCAAGCAGCTGCGAGGTTTCAAAGCAACCGGGAGGAGGAAAGCGGCTATCCGTTTCTTCAAATGTCAGCTTTGCAAACTGCAGTTTGCTAAAGGCCTGGAGTTTGAGTCTCATGTCCGCTTAAACCACCCTGAGGAATACAGAAAGACCGTCCGTGTGGAATGTGGAGGAAAGATGAAAAGGAGGCAAGAGTCTACAGCTGATGAAGGTAGTGGAAAGACTGCAAGCACACTTGCCACTGATAAAATGGTGCAGATAAAAACAGAGGAGCAAATCACAGAAGTTAATGGATCTGTACCGGTGTTACATCAGTGTCTGGACTGCGGCAGAACATTCAGTAAGCGCAAGAAGCTGGACAAACACCGGAGGATTTACCACCACAAAAATCCAGTGGTCATTCACAGAGGCCCTGGTCATGTGACCATCCCAAAAAACATGAGCCAACTGAGGTGCTGTGAGTGTGACCGTCACTTTGACACGGGAGAGGCCTTCTACAGGCACCAGTGCTTTCACCTCCGCAAGCAGTTAAGAGTTTTTAGGGCATCTGGAAGGAGGAGTGAGGAGGGCACATTCTTTCACTGCCAGCTCTGTGTATTGCGGTTTCCAGGAGGCTTGGAGTTGGAGCTGCACACGAAAGAAAGACACCCTGAACAGCACAGGAAGTTAACCAAAAATACCTCCACAGTGACACTGCAGACATCTGCAGTTGGAGACAAGGGCACACAGACCGATGTCAAGAGTGAGTCATCTATCAGAGCATCCAGAGCAGCAGAGAAAGGACTTGGAACATCAAAAGTTCTATATCAGTGTCCTGAGTGCGGCAGGAAGTTCAAGGGCCACAATATGCTGGAGAAACACAGGCGGATTTACCACCGAATACAGCGGACGGTCCCTCGCAGGCATCATGCTCCACAAAAAGGCTCGAACCCACTGAGGTGCTGCGAGTGCGATCGACAGTACAGCTCAGAAGAGGCCTTCTACAGGCACCAGTGCTTTCACCTCCGCAAGCAGTTGAGAGTTTTTAGGGCGTCTGGAAGGAGGAGTGAGAAGGGCACATTCTTCCACTGCCAACTCTGTGTAATGCGGTTTCCAGGAGGCTTGGAGTTGGAGCTGCACACGAAAGAAAGACACCCTGAACAGCACAGGAAGTTGACCAAAAACAAATTCAGAGGAAACACCACAAAAATGAGAGGATACAGAACTAGAAAAGATGGTGGAAAGACTGCAGGCGCACTATCCATAGGTAAAGTAGAACTTGTAAATACAGACACAGTGACACTGCAGACATCTGCAGTTCAAGACAAGGGCACACAGACTGATGTCAAGAGTGAGTCATCTATCAGAGCATCCAGAGCAGCAGAGAAAGGACTTGGAACATCAGGAGTTCTATATCAGTGTCCTGAGTGCAGCAGGAAGTTCAAGGGCCACAATATGCTGGAGAAACACAGGCGGATTTACCACCGCAAACAGCGGGCGGTCCCTCGCAAGCATCATGCTCCACAAAAAGGCTTGAACCCACTGAGGTGCTGTGAGTGCAATCGACAGTACAGCTCAGAAGAGGCCTTCTACAGGCACCAGTGCTTTCACCTCCGCAAGCAGTTGAGAGTTTTCAGAGCATCTGGGAGGAAGAGTGAGGAGGGGAAATTCTTCCACTGTCAGCTCTGCGCCCTGCAATTTAATGGGGGATTGGAGTTGGAGCTTCACGTCAAAGAAACACACCCGGACCAGTTCATAAAGTTGGGAAAAACAAAACACGGAGCTGGAGATGAGCCTGACAATACTGAAGGAAAGGTAGGTGGGGACAGCTGCAGAGAAGAAGGGAGCACGATGGAGGGACACTACATATGTGGTGAATGTGGAAAATGCTTTGTTAAGCACTACAGTCTGAGGAGACACCAGGAGGACCATGCCAGGGAAGCCAAGCTGCACCACTGTACCGAGTGTGGCAACAGCTTCAGCCACCTGGGGCACCTGACGCAACACCGGTGCACGAGACGCTGTGAGGAGAGATTTGGGCAGGCTGAGGAGCTACATGCGCACCAGGAGGAGGCCCAATCTGGGGATGCCAGCATAGCTTGCAGTCAGTGCAACAAGGTCTTCCGTGACATGCGGGGCTTTTGGAAGCACCAGCAGTCCCATTTGAACCAGAGGCTGTTTCACTGCTCTCTGTGCAGGAAGGCCTTCAGTCGGCAAGAGCACCTGCGTCAGCATGAGGTCGTGCATGCCTCCAAGACGCCATACACCTGCGATATCTGTGAGAAGGGCTTCACCTCCCAATCCAGCCTGTGGGGGCACCAGCAGGTTCACAGATGGAGAGGAAGGAGGAGCCGTGGTAGACGGAGAGGGGAACCAACCCCAGAGGGACCTGGGCCAACTGAAGACATACCTGGGATGATGGAAGACATAACCAGGGGGTCAAAAGACATTCCTGGGATGATAAAGGATGAACCTAAAGATTCTGGGGATGGGAATGAGGATAAGGACCAGGTGCATTTGTAGGTATAGAGGTGAAAATAACACTAGGTTCTGGGTAGAAATGAAAAGTAGAAATTTTGTGTTACTGAATCTGTCTTTTGAGGAGTGCATGTCACAGAGGCCTTCCGTCCTATGTTAAAACAGCAAAGGATTTGACAGTTAATGAAATATAGTCCCTGGCCATTTGACCCCCTCCAGGTGATTTTGGGTTATTGAACTTAGTGCACCCATCTGGTTTAAAAAATATGCATTTACTGAATATACACTCCTGTAAAATGCTCACAGTCTGTGCAAATCTAAGTCTTGTTCCGTTTGTCAAAACATTAAAATGTCAATTAAAGTGATTGATCTTGGTTAAGTGTGAATCTGAAAGGAGATGATGGGGCAAGAAGTGGTAGTCACATGTGCGCACACGCACACACACACTTACCCTTACACTCTTATTCATCCAGACATGCACGTACAGACATGTTCTTACTCATTCATACACACACCTACAGTAGCTGAGTCTTAAATTCCTGACATACTTTGTTTTCAGTGCCCTACCCCCATTTCTCACACATTTCTCTCTCAGAGCTCTTAGAATCCTTAGTCCAAAGAACTAACCCTTCCTGACAGGTGGTATGTGGCCATCTTTTTTTGCCAGTAACAGTTAATGTGCACTTTTTCAGTGGTATAATTTTAAAAAGAGTCGCATAAAGAGAGAACAGAGCAGAGTGAAGACTCAACTCTCCAGAGGTTTTGGTTTTAACTCTAAATGTTGAAAATGATCATCTATATTGTGCTGATCTTGATTTGTGGAGCAAAGGTGTTTGTCATGTTAGTGGTTCTCTCCCACATCTGGAATCTAATACGCTACCCATTTCAATTATATGTAGGTCTGGGTTCCAACTATGACTTGGGAGTTTTACCTCCGAGTCATTTCTGTCTCTTTGGGCTGACCAATCAGTGGCCAAACTCTGGTTTCTCTGAGGAATCTGCTCATGACTTCACGCTTTCTTCCTGAAATTTTCATGTGCTGAATGGATATTGTATTGCTTTTCTGTCCCCACCGAAAAAAAAATGAAATCTTAACAAGCACAAAAATCTTGAAAATAGACAATAGATCTCATTTTACTTGTTTTGAGATGCACTGACTGTCCTAGCAATGTATTTATAAGCACTCAGCTGGCTTTGAGAAAATATGTCATGTTTTGAGGTCAGATTCTCTCAATCCAGATGGCTCTGCTTGAATCAAGCTCAATGATCTGCCAATGGACTGAGATTCCTATACCTCAAAACTGGACATGTGTTTCTCAAAGCTAGCCGAATAAAAATGCTGGCTTGGGGAGGAGAGCCATGGGCACCAGCAGTCGCACGCTGCCTACGTTTTCAGAGGAAGGCGAGGTCAGTGTGCACTGAGCTATTGCTGCCACAGTCACATGAGGACATCCAAATGTCACTCCCAGTCTGTTGCATCACTGTTATAGTATCGGGGGACTGTTTTTTTTTTTTTAAAAACAAAGTGCTACTTTTTCGTTTATGACTTTACTGCATGACCTTATTATCGCTGATCTCCAGAATGAGATCAGTGACTTTTGCTCTGAGCTTGTGGTCTGGAATTGTACATTTAAATGCTACCAGGAGTGTTTATAAAGCAGATTATATTCTATTCACTCCTGTCCAACTTCCTACAGAAATCCCACAGGCGGTTATATGAGACCTACTGCCAGTTGTTCAGATTCCTGGAGGTATGCCACAGCAGAGGCCCCCAGCCGCCAAATGCGGCTAAGACCACAGAGGAAGGCAGGCAGGCAGGCAGGCTGAGCGAGCGTGCCAGGCCCAGCAGGGGGCGCCCTTGGGTAACATCTCTAAAGGACTGTCAGCAGGCCACAGACCGTGGCTCTGTGTGTGCACAGCCAAACCAAGCAAATATGCTCTGTGTTTGAGACCCCCATCCCCAGGCTTCAGCCATCACCACTGCAGCTAACAAATTAGTTTCATAGTGTTTCTCAAGAGAACAATTCAGGCCTTTTTTTCCCTCACCGTTTCCCATTTTTCATTGTCTACATCGTTGTTTGGACTGAGCTCGGCTGTCTACATTTTGGCTAAATAGGCTCAGCTATGTAATCTGGATAAGAGTACCTAACACATGAATAATTAGTAATGACAGTATTGGTAGCAACAATTATATATCTTTTTTTCTGACTTTTTTCTGTGTTGAAAACAAAGTTCTGAAAGCACTACCCAGTTATGCAGCTCAGGTCAGACCATTTTATATGAACAATTTCCAAAGGTGTTTTTCTAGCTCTTAAGATCTCACCAAAATCTTAAGGAGCAGTACAATGCTGTCTTGGCACTCAAGGGGATTCACATTGAACAAATAAACGGAGTTGCACCTGTGTTTTCAGTGATCTCCGTGAGCGTTAGTGGGTGGAGTCCGGATCGGGGAATGGTTGGCGGCGCTCTGAGTCTATCGCTGAGAAACCACAGTGTTTCAGATCTAGTTCAAGTTAGAAGACGGAGACAAAGCTTTCTCTGTACCTCTGTACCAATAATATTGGTCTTGGCACAAACAGAATACCCACTTTTAACTGGAATGAGTTCCAAAAGAAGAGGGGAAAAAGTCCCCTCAGGACAGTGTGATGGATGGAGACAGAGAGAGGGGCAGACTGGAAACCCATCCCTTAGTGTGTGGTGATTTATAAATACAGGGGCAGGGTAGCAGGTCTGCTAAATCAATCAGATAATTGCAGCTCATTCATACTGACTGACTGATTCAGGTAAATCCAGGTGAGGAAAAGAAAGTACTTTTTTTTGTTCCCTTTAGGTTGTATTCTCAAACCTCCCCTTTGTGTTGCTTAATCCCTGTGTATTTATTACCTTATATTGCACTGAGTAAATCCTTTTCTGTAACAGCTTCAGCAACCACTTATCTCACATCCACAATATGAAACAGCTTCAGCCAAAGCAACCCTTGTGCTTGCCACAGCTTCATCCAGCACCAGCAAAAACAGCTCCAGTGTAGACCACTCATGTTTACAAAAGCCAGCACCAATATTACCTTGAAAACTGCTTCGGTCAACAACAAAGTCACTTTAAAAAGCTTCACAGCAACAGTAATGCAAGATTTACAGGGGGTAGCATTTGCCTAAATCTAGAGGTTGAAGCTCCTTTTTGCAAACTGTTAGGCAAAAAGCTGGGATAAATAAATGGCCTCAGTATAAGAGAGAGTTTTATTCTCTGCATCAGTTTGAACAGGGGAGAAATCAGTAGAAGCTCACAAGTGCACAAAGATATTTTTGTGAATTAACTCCTTCGTTTTCACTCCGTTGTGTCAGCGATGAACTCCCAAACCCCCTGAGAAGTAACAACTCTTTCGCGAAAGGCAGTTGGCTTGGGGAAAAAAAAAAAAAAAAAACGCATGAATACACATTTAAGTTCAAAAGTTTAATCTGAAAAATGAAACATCAGCCATATTTATTTTCAGTACATCTTACACGCAATGCAGTGAAACATCAAACATTCAGGTACATAAATAAAGACAGGATGTGAAAAGTACAGACACAGTGCTTGCCTGCAGCAGGGTTTGGACTCCGCCAATCCAAAAATAATGGGGAATATTCCCAGTTTGACTTCAGGCAAAATTCCATGGAAGCTGCACACAGTTTGACTTTGGAACGTATCCTCACAGTGAATAAATTAGCCACTTCAACAGCTGGAGTCAGAATCACACGTGTAAAAAAAAAAAAAAAAAAAAAAAACGTATATAAATCATGGAACCCCTCATTTGTGCTTACACAAACTTCATCTGTGGTAAAAGACATGTCTGCTGTTATAAATGTTTTAAAAAGGCACAGAAAAGAAGATTTAAAATTAGTTCTGCAGGATATTAACCCCCTGACTGTTCTCAGCGGGGAACAAGGTGATATTTACGGCATTGTAAACAAGTCACTGTATTGCAAGTGTTCTCTGCAGGGCTGGTCAACCCTGGTCCCGGAGAACAGGGTGTATGAATTTTTTTTTTTGTTCCCACCTTAAAATTAACAAATTCAGACCTCAGAAACCAGGGGAAGCGACTGTTAAATTCAACATTTTTTTTTTTTTGATGTACAATAAAAATCAGAACATCCTGTAGATCCCCAGGACTGCAACTGGCCACCACCTGTTCAAACTGACCATTTCACATCCAAATGTGGAGAGCAGAAATATTCTGCTCACAACAGACGCCGGCCAGCTCGGCAGCCTTTCGCCCCTTCTGGTTCTGGTAAATGGGAGTTTGCTCTGGTAGGGCCACTGCTCTGGCAGCCGCTGACCCCCACAGCTTCTTTCAAGAGTAGCCGAGTGGTTTCGACAACCAGGGATTCCAGCTCCAGCAGGGGGTTGGGGCGGGAGGTTGTGCAGCCAGGGGTCAGAATTGCAGACGTTTTTCACCGATCCATCATTCACCCCCACAGCCCCTCACCCCCCAGGGCTTTCATGGTCATTTCTGCACTTGAGAAAAGGACAGACTGTAATGGGCATGGATAGCATCTCATGCTGTGTTTAGACAGCTGCCTTCAACACTCAAATCCCAACCGCTTTTCCACATTCATTCTTTTTCTGGGGGATATTCACAAAATAATACTTCACAATTAACCAGTCTGGATTCGCATTTTCAGAAAAGTTACTGGCTTTCCATCGTTCACTGAAATTGCTGTGACTGTTGTTATTTTTTGGCATGGAATTATGGGAATTTACCAAAAAAAGAACATTGGAAGGATAAAAGAAATTTGATAGGCCACACAAGTCACATGGGCAGCGTAAGGTTCTTGCATCGAATTTGAACCACAATCAGATGCTATGTGACTATTAGCTGTTCTGCTGTTTGTTATTAGTTTTCGTTTTACCCAATTTTTCACCTTTTTCCCCCAAACTCACCCTACAGCAACCACACCTGCAGATTTCAGGGGAATAAGAGTATGTGAATTATCATATGTGACTCAACCTTGCTTATTTACACACTGCTGATACATCACCAATCCCAAACTGCCAAGGTCTTCAGCATGTCTGTGATTCTGCAGGTGCTTTGCTTGGCCAGGTGTGGCCGCTAGAGAGCTACGGGACCAATGGAACTAGCTGGCTTATGCCCTACCTTCCACGGCGAGTCTGGTCCAATTGTCAGCATAGCCAGCAATGGGGTGACCAAGACACAAATACCCCATCACAGGGCTCCTGCTTTGCTTACAGAACGAGCGTCTTTACAGAATGAGGCGCCTGGAGTTGAACCTTTGTTGTTTAGACCACAAGAAAAAGGCCAAAATTTAATCAGAGAGACTCTTCACATTGGCCTTCCAAACTCCAATGTTGCCCCGGCGACATTGTTTACATTTCTGATGGCTCCATGAGGAAGCATTAATGACACATGTTAGTACTAGTCAAACAGTATTCCAGTTTCTTTCCCTGAAAATACCAAAAGCTACAAAAAATGATATATAAAATAGAAATGTTAAAAAATAAGAATTCCTCAATCCAAATTACAGCTCCTCTTCTTCTAATAGATGAGGGAGAGGAAGCTTGAAAACATAAGGCAGTAAAGCTCACTCAGGCTTTGTGCTTACTCCGAACCAAACAACATACACACACATGCACGCGCAGACACACTCATGCACGCACACACGCACTCATGCACGCACACACACACTCATGCACGCACACACACACGCACTCATGCACGCACACACACACTCATGCATGCACATACACACTCATGCACACACACACACACACTCATGCATGCACATACACACTCATGCACACACACACGCACGCATGCAAGCACACACCCACACACACTCATGCACGCACACATGCATGCAAGCACACACCCACACACACTCATGCACGCACACACGCATGCACGCAAACACCCACACACACTCATGCATGTACTCAAATTGGGGCTTGACATTCAGGTACATCTTGTTTTCACACTCTTGAAAGCTATTGGCCCCAAATACTGTAACCAATGGCCTATAGGACAGCAGTGAAGCCAGATGGTGCTTACGCAGTTGTACAGTGAACACACCTGTTCATGATGTCTGGATCTGGGTGTAATCAGAGAAAGGAGATCAGACTTGCACAACACTGCCACAGCCAACCATGTGAGGAGGGAATGCAGGAGCCAATAGTGAAATGTGAATGTGCAAAACTGTCAGCTTGCTTTATCAACAATGGTGGACTCTACCTTGTAAGTCGCTCTGGATAAGAGCTTCTAACCAATGTCCTTTAATGTACAAATGTAATGTAATGTGTTTCTAGATGAGTTAATAGTGTTTACCTTTTCTCTTTTCACTATCATTTGGTAACTGGTAACAACAAACAAAATATAATCTTTACTCTTTATGTCCAGCTTCAAGGGGAAAGGTTGTTACCTGATCTGCAGACCAGTTCAGTACATGAAAGAAACTTACATATTCCATTGGCCATTGCTGTATTTCTAATATATGGCTGATGAGACAAATGTACTTTCCGACTGTTCATGTCGGAGATGAACGAGTGTGCAATCTGCGTGGTAGACAATTGATCAGACTCTCCAACTCAGGATATTCAAGATACCTTGGCCTATTTCAAGCAAATAATAAATACATAACCCATAATACTCCTTTCACCTGAGCGGGAGTACTCATTGCCACCATGTTTACTTCACACACCCTTTCAAGCAGCCAAACAGTATGAAATATCAGGCATGCGAGTTCCTTCCATCACGCTCATGCCCACAGGAAATGCTCCAAGTCCAACCGTACTCCAGACTCACGCCTCAACGCACCATTTGCTGCAGGAAAGTTGTGAAACTTTTCTTCCTGTTTTGGAATTTGTAAATTCTACCAGCCCGAGCATGTGTTTCCATCTACAAGTGCATTCAGTTCAGCCCTTGAAATTATGGGATTCTAGAAGACTGATGGTCACAGTCAAGATACAAGCTACAGTCAGCCCTACCTGCACACACACACACACGTCACACACACGTCATGCCCCAAAACCAGGGTGAGGAGCTCAAACGGGGAGCTTGTGGAATCTGACATCGCTCACTGTCAGACACAACTTTGCCAACTTCAGACACACAATATCTCTGAAACAGACCATTTCTTCTCAGGTTTTGAAATGAAAAATTCAACCATCCTATTGGTTACAAGCTTAAACCATTGCACCATCCCATCAAAAGCAAAGTGTTTTTAAAAACAAAAACTAAAAAAATCTAAACAACTTGAGGGAAAGTTGACAAATTGAATGTGCATTGTTATTGCTTTCTTCCTCTGGTCACATGATGAGACTCTTGGACCTCAGTTTCAGGTTTCAGAGGCCGAAAACCCCCTCCACACCAGGAGCAGGAGTCCAGAAGAGCAGCTAGAAACACAAGAGTCCAGTCATCCCAAACGGACCATCTGACATTCAACCTTCAACATCTGCCCTTTCCACTAGAAAGTCTCATTGGCACTTTGGGTTTGCACAATGGGGGAGGTGGGAGGGTTTGGGGTGGGAGTTTGGTTCATGATCACAGTAATGGTTCCAGCCATTACTGCCCCACAATCCTCCTCCACCATTACTGTTGGCCTGTAATGGCATGCCCCTGATAACGGGCCTGCAGTAATTCCTCCTCACCACCAGGAGGCGAGGTGACTTGGCTCAGTGCAGGAGTATGAGCAGGAGGAGAGTCAGCAGGGTGGGCAGGCAGGCCTGTATGCTGGGGGAGGCAGTGGACATGCCAGGCTCTGCATTGGCACAGGTGTCGCCCCGGTAACCGCTGTAGCATTGGCAGCGGAAGTTTTCACGTAGCTGGTCCGTCTCCGCCGCATCGGGCTGGCCGCTCACCCTCAGTTCCCCGCCCTCAGTCACGATGCGCTGGCTGTGTGAGCTCAAATGCAGGTAGACGTCATCGTCGGGGCGACGGCGGAGGCAGCGGCCACGGGAGGCGCACAGCGCCTTGCTGCACTGCTCCGCTGCCGTGGAAACGTTTAGCAGGTACTGACCCAGCTGCCCCTGAAGGTAGTTGCTCAGACTGCGGCAGGTGGCCTACAGACAGACAACCAGACAAGACTCTGCCACTTAACATCAAACTATCACATCTCAAGAGATAACAAGACACTCTCACCTAACTGGCTTAACGTTGAGGTGAACTAATTGTGTTTTGATGTGAGAAAAACCCCTTTTGACCGGTTAGAGTCTAACAAGACACAACAATTTCTGGGGATTTTTAATGAATATGGCCACCCTGTATATAGGTTGAAGACAAGACTTACCTTGCTGCTGGCATAGGCGGCGTCTCCCCAAAGAATCACCCCTGCGGCTCCAAGCGCCACACTCTCCCCTATGGTGGAAACCAGGTCTGTCTGTAAACACGCACAGATACAGTTAGCATGGACACATTGAGCTACCATTCATACAGCCTCACATGCAAGCCTACTATGGTCTGGGCAAAAGCATTGGATTTCAGGGTGATAAGTTCATACACTCTCCAGGACATAGCCTATATGTTCTCACCAGTCCCTACCAGGAAGTTTACAGTGAAAGTAAAGTTAAAGTGAAGGGGATGACTCAAACTGCATGTAAAACACACTAACATTTAGGAGAAATGCCTGAAACACTCCTGAGAATATGACCGACTGCTCAGCTGTCTGAGAACATCCCCAGCGAGCTGCAGTAAGAGCTTTTCCCAGATGGTGAGGCGTGAGATCTGACTGCAGCTTTTCCCAGAATACCCCTGGCAGGGCTCTGCTCTGTGGCGTTTCTCTTCCCAGCATGCCATGCGGAGATGCCATGTCAGACTTCCTGCTGCCATGAGTCACATGGAGCCTTCTCATCCTATCTCGCTGTTTTGTTTTCTCTCTCCCTCCCTTTCTCTTTCACACACAGTTCCCCCCCTTCTCTCTCTCCCAACCTCCCTATCACCTTCTCTCTTTCTCTCTCTACACTATGTCTGTTAATCGTGCCATATGAACCTCACAGCACAGACATGCTTAAATGAGAATGACCCAATGAGTATCATCTGGACCTTATCCTGATGCTGGTCCCCAGCCCAGCCCAGCCCAGCCAAGCCCAACCCAGCCCAACCCTGCCCAGCTCTGCTCTGCTCTTCCAGTGGGTGTGTCACAGAGCCTAGTCCTTTGGGGGTACAGCTGCAGGACAGCCCGCTCCCGCCAAAGCTCAATGATCAATGAAAAACAAAACACCCCACCAAATTACGCTGCACTCCACACCCTGAGGGGAACTACCCATCCCAGTCCTTTCTACACAAGGCAAGCTCACGCAGCCACTGACTAGATGACATAGTGACAGAGCTTCTGCAGGAACGCGCCAACCAGAGAGAAACGCCAAATCTCAACAACCTCCACACCTAGCACAGTCCGACTTGCTCTCTGGATACCTTTTCACATTATGGAGCTGGAGTAGTGCATGGCATTTAGAAGGCAGGGGGGTGGGGGGTGGGGGTCAGGGGATGGGTTCTGTAAGGGTGGGTCACTTGGTACTGCTGCTTTGGGCAGAAACGTGGAGGCACGCTTTAGGCGGGTGGGGGAGACACAGGCCGGATTGTTCTCATGATAGAGGCTCTATATTTAGCGAGTGGCAGGCCTGTCCCGCCATGTCTCTTCAGTTTAACGGTGTTTGCTCCTCCAGTCCAGCCCACTGCCAGGAAAAATATTTTTAGAGGCCTGCTTCTAAAATCTGAATATTGAGAAATGTATACCCTCCGTCTCAGCTCCCTGAACATCGGGAGGCAATTCGAGGATATATTTAAACCCAGGATGTTAGCGTATGTTAACCTTCACGTCCCTCAACCCTGGTCCTAGAGAGCCACAGGGTCCACCGGTTTCTCTTTTCACCTTAAAATTTAGCAAACAATATACTGCTATGAAGCTAGGTTAGGTGCATCATCAATTTCAATAAGTGGGATTCATTACCTCATTTCATTTAATGAAGAAGACAAAAACACCTAAGATAGATATATACACCTAAGATAAGATAGATAGATATCCAATAAACACTGTTTGCCAGTTCTGCCAGTTTGAAGCTGCTGGTTTGATATCTGTACCAGTTTTTAGAGAGCTAGGAAGCTATTTAAGCTGGCCGAAAGCTATTTAATGGTTGGACTGCTGAGTGACAGTAAGTGGCTGCTGACTGAGGGCACTTCAGAAGAGAAGTTAATTGGAGAAGGAGGTTAAATTGCCTCTGAGCGCTGAAGCCAACTTCCTGTGCCCAACTTCCTGCTCTCTGTTGAATCCAGCAACACCCATGATCTTTTCAGATGCCTGGCCTGTTCATAAACAAAACTATCACTATGTCTGCAAATACAACATGCCCTAAAATGTGCTGTGAAATTTTAATGTGAATTTGCATCCTTATTTTAATCTTGTAGGCACATTATTTAACTGTAGACTTCATTTAGGGTGCCCCAGGTCAGCAGAGACGTGCACTAAAAAACTGCTTCTTGTTGCTCAGAGCTCTCTCATACTGAAGTTCAAATCCACTGAGAGCAAGCACCACCTGCAGTGCTGGCCTTGCTGACAATGCTGGCAACCTCCACTGCTTAATAATTTTAATCTGTTCTGTCTAGTCTGAGCCATGTCATGTGCTCACGAACTCATCTCTGAGTAATTAACACCAGACTTTATCTTCATCACAGTTACCAACATAAAGATTTAAAAACTAAAAAAAAAAGTTAACAAGACACACAACAACAACAGAAATCCAGCTGGAACCAGTCACATCAACATGGGTGAAAGCACTCCAGTTTGTCAAATAGCAGACAGCTTGTGTTTATATGTACTAATTTAAGCTAGAGTGCTACCATCCATGCTAACTGATACACACATGTCCTTTATACATTAAGTCCCATACAAGTTGAGGACATCAGCTCTCTCTTTCCACATTCCTTTCTTCCCCTTTCACTCAGTTTGGAATGCCTAGTTTTATGCAAAAGCCAAGTTCCCACCCCTCCGTCAGCCACAACTTCTGCTATCAGTCAGGGCGGGCGCAGACAAGCACAAGCTCTTTTCCAAAACACGTAATGTGCGCCGTCACTCTCACAGCCCACGACATCAGCGCCCACAGAATTGAGACAGCAGGAGTGCAGCTTTGTGCAGGCAGACTGTAGGCACCTACACCAACCAGCCACCAACCACTGCAGCGCAATGACACCAATGGGGTGGCCTGTAGCCTGGTGACTGAGGTGCTTGACTAGGACCCAAAAGGTGAGTGTCTCAAGCCCCAGCATAGCCACACGAGCATCAGGGCAGCTGTTGGGCCCTTGTGCAGGGCCCTAAACCCCCCACACTGCTCCCAGGACAGGCCCCTTAGTCTAATCAGCTCCCTCCTACCCTGGGTGATACCACAGCCAATTACCCACCCCCTACTGGGGCTGTCAGCTACCATCAGCACTGGTACAGTGCAGATTGAGCACCAGAACACGGGCTGCAGGAACAGTGCCTAAACAGGATGAGCCCCCAGCAGCACTTTGGTTTTAAATACATTGGCACCAAAGCACCATCAAACACATCCCTTGTGCCTCCTTCAAGCCCCCAAGAGCGCAGCATTTGACTCCGTCAGTATGTCTGTCTACCTTTCTGTATCAGAGCTGGTTCAATAACAACAATTTAGCAGTGAGGGTCCAAGCCGGAGATGTTCACATGAAACCCTGGAGTGTCAGCATGTATGCTGATGTTCGGCACATTTCAAATTGGATTGACTGAAGAGTCCACAGACCTTACTTCCAAGGCCTAAATTGGCTGCTACTTGAAAGAAATCACAAACAGCTACAGACACTGTCTTGCTCCAGGAATGGAGTTGTGCAACGCCGATCCAGATGGAATATGAGGAGCAGGCATCTGCAACTATTTTGCACTTGTTCACAATTTCCTTTCAGAAATACTCAGCTATTTTGGACAAGTGTCAAAAATCATGTCCCACTATTGACCCTGAGGTTAAAACCTAAATCTATATCACATAAAACTGGATATAAAAGGGATGCATGAATAGTGTTTACGCAGACTTGCTGTTATTGACACTCCCTGTACAACTCTCTGAATGCTCAAATACAAAATAATGAAGGCCTTCCTTTCATGCAAAGTGTGACATCATAATCACCATTGTGTCATTACAATGTGTTCCTTTTTTGCCCGCCCACTTCCCAAAGTTGCTCCTTTTTTTGGAACTGAATTTCAAAAACCAAGATTCAACTTCTGCATCCATTACTATTTCTGAGATTGCAGACAAAAGATGGGAACCAAATTTGAGCCAGCAGCAGGGTGTGGGGTGTTCAGCTGATGACAGCGAGAGATTCATATATCCCACAAAGCATCTCATTCAAGTAAGTCTGAAAAAGCTGACATTTTATTTTGCTAAAGAGCTTCTCC
This sequence comes from Albula goreensis, assembly GCA_022829145.1. NCBI lineage: Eukaryota > Metazoa > Chordata > Actinopteri > Albuliformes > Albulidae > Albula > Albula goreensis. The sequence goes on from CM040754.1 coordinate 2,517,642, forward strand.
ATTGGTCTGCACTCCACTGCATTCAGTGCACAGGGCAGCCACCTTCTCCTTCAGTTTGCTGCAGGTAAGAAAAAGTCTCCCTGAACCACACACTGAACACAGGGTAGAAAAGGGCAGGGGGGGGAGATTTATACAATATTTATGAGTTTGTAAGTGAGTGATGGGATGGGATGGGTAGGATGAGTGAATCAGTAAGTGTGCAACAGGTGGGTGAGTCAGTGATAGAAGGTGAGTGACTGAGTCAATCGAAGGTAATGAATCCATAAGGGGAATTAGTAACTGAGTGTGAGTTAGTGAGTCATGTGTTCAACTAAATGAGCAGGTGAATTGGGGAACTAAGGCATGCTCTCTCACCTCAGTCAGTGGAGTCAGCTGGTTGGCGTAGGTTGGCCGTGTGTACACGAAGACTGGGCGCGCCACTCCTTCGCCCACAGACGCCAGCCTCATTCCCTCCTTCACGCGGTTGCGGACGAACTGCCGGCCGAAGGAGGTGGAACGCAGCATGGAGGCCATGTAGATGGAGGGGAAGAGGGCGGTGCTCTCAGTCCACAGCCAGGCCAGCTGGTCGTTCCGCACCGTCTCCACATCCGGACAGCGGCCTGTGTAATTCTCAAGGCTGGTCTTATAGCCATGGTTGTAGCAGTCAGGGAACAGGTAGAATCCCCACAGCTGGTTGGGCCGTAGGCTCTTGGCAAACCTCAGCGTCTCCAGCATGAACTTCTTGGCGGATAGCTCAAATTCCTGCTGAGCCACCTTGGCAACCATGTCTGCCGACCAGGAGGGGTTCTTCTTGGCAATGAGGAGGCTAGATTGGTTCCGATAAACGTCCTTGGTATGCCAGTTACGGATCCATAGGGGACGCCATTCTTCCCAGTCGATGACGGCGAGCCCCTTGGCCCCGACCTCGCGGATGTACTTGTTCACACCTTCTGGCATCTTCTCCAGGTGCTCGGTGAGGCTGGCGGTCTGGGGGAGGCCACCGTTGAAGGCCTTGCCGTCCCCCTCGTAGTAGGGATACAGACCTAGCCGGTCCTTGTAGAAGATGGTGAGATTCTGCCTCACAAACCCTTCGTGTTTGGCGACGCCACGATCTGGAACTGGTTGAGCTTGAAATGTATGCCATGGCGAGGGACACAGTCCTCCGTTGGCGCATTCCAAGCCAGCAGCACGGGCTTCTTGGAAAACAGGGGCCATGGCGTGGGCTTGAGCTCCTGGGCCAGGAGCGCGTCTGGCACCAGCAGAGACAGCAGGCACAGGCTCTGCAGGAGCAAGGCCCAAGGAGAGGGACACATCGAAACGATCTGGCACCCACGTCTGTTACAGAGACACAGCAAAATTAATCACCCGCATGCCCGGGAATCAATGCAGTGAGACAGGTTGAACTAGCCATTTTTATTATTACAATATTACTTATGAACACTGATCACTCACAACACCCCTGGGGCTGTTGGGGCTGAGTCAACAACACACAAGTCCTACCTTATGCAATGATGGGCGCTTTAGTGGTGACCACACAACCAGCCACAAAGCTTTGCCCAAGAAATGTGTTCTTCATCTTGTTATACCAGCTCTGAGTTACTTTGAATGTTGTAACACGTTAAAGAAGCCAATCTCTAATTCCAAGTGTACAGAAAACACGTTTATGACCTATGTTTTGTGCTTTAAAACAGAAAACTCTAAGCTATGGAATATACAAATCTTCCCCAGGATATTCACTTGACCTAATCGGTGAATTAACGTTACGTTAAATCGGTAATTTCTCACAACCAACATGATGGGAGCTGGCTTCTTGGGGTTACCAAGCACCTCCGAAATGTAAGATTCAGCTAGTTCAAAAAGTCGCTTGCAAGTAACATTGTAGTTTTGCAACCTCTGATTTCGCAGTTAACCATACAACCAAGTATCTCGCCCCCTTTCGTTAATGGCTAGTAAGCAAGTTGCTTTCGCATTTAACCTGTACAAAGACAGTGCTAGATAAAGAATGCAAGAAAGGCAGCAGGCTGGTAGTTGGCGACCAACCGAAGTCAGTAAGCATACGACAATACCTTAGTAGAGCAAAACAGAGGTCATGTTGAATGAACCAAACTGGTGATCCGGCTATTACAAAAAAAATGTAGACCAGGAACTCGGCGGAGACCGCTAGCTACTGCTTCTTAGCGAAGTTACATTCCTCCAGGAGACACCAGATTAATTCCTCGCCACGACTGAGTGTTCGCACAGGCACAAACAGGTAGACTGTAGCCGTCCATTCAATGCTATGTTATAGAGAAACCTTCGGTAATAGCTGTTATTTTTATTCCCTGCTGTTCTGTTCAGTTCCTACAATCCAGCTCACATCTGTCCACATCTTCTGCCTCCGAAGAAGTTCAAGGGACTTCTCACTCTGCGTCCGACTCTCTTCACAAGAGCGATTCAATGTGCTGAGTTTTGGCATGCCTCACATTCATGGGAAGGGGGGCGCAGTGAAGCTCGGGTGGTAGGTTTATTTATAAAATAGCTATAGACCTGGCTGTTTTATACATTTTCATGTGTATTTTTCAATACCTTTAAATGACCTTACATTTGTAAATCAAAGACTGGCGTTACTTTATTTCGGCTTTATTTCGGTTGTCTACGAACCCCCATATGAAAATATAAGTGGTTCGGACCACATATTTTGCTTCTAGGAAAGCAATTCGGGGATTGAAGTTTGTACGGATGGACAGAGTGAGAGGCTCAAAGGCAATTGTGTTGACTACCGTGATATAATTTAAAGTTATGTGTGCTAAATGAAAAATGCGTGCTGAAGGTCCAGTTATTGGCGTTAGCACGCTTCAATTTTTCTTTAGTCGCCCATATTAGCACGCTTTCAAATGTTAATGCTTCAGTATTTTCTTGAACATTTTAACTAAAGGAAATATGTTTGTGTGAACTTTACGAGTCAGCGGTTGAAAAGGGTTACTGGTTTTACTCTTTTTTTGTATTATTGAATTGAGCAATTTGTCTTCCATACAGAACCTGTCCGTTAGCATTTGGATTAGAGCCCTGAAAAGCATTAGAACAGTGCAGTTGTGTTTGTTAGACGTTTTTAAAATACACACAGCATACGCTATGCAGATAATATATCGTCTATCTTTTAACAAAGATTGTTATGTATTCGTGAAGTCACCATGACACCTGACAAAGCACAAGCAACTCTTCAAGAATTAAACATTCAAGTGTTCATTATTCTTGTAATACCACTCTAATGTCTTGGCTAGGCTATTATTCCTGTACAATTTACATGTTTAAATTCATGTCTTATATGAATGTTTTAATCTGAAACAGCAACAATAATTGGCTAAAACTACCATGTTCACAAAAGTAAAGCGGATTTTACAACATGGATAATCAGCAAGACACTCGTTTGGCTATCTGAATGCAGGTCTGTCCCCTCAGTTACCCACACAGACTGTTCAGATTGCTCCGAATATTCCGGTTAAATTCTTTGTCTGACAGTAAACAGGGTTACAGTAAGGCACCTTGACATCCCACTTCATCAGCATAGACTTCATAAAACGCCATCAACCACTCTTTAGATAAAAAGTAAATTACAAAGCTCTCTAGGAGGCTGTGTGTTTTACATGAGGTATTTAAATACCTGTCAGAAGTGTTAATTCTCGGGACCTCTACGGCGTCGCGGTTTCAGTTGCACCTGAGCGAGGCCGACACGGTGTCTGTAATATCACGCAAGAAAGTGTGAACACACGCCCTTTCCATAGCTGAGTGACGCGAGGAGGCTACGACCCCCTCAGCCAATAAGCAAACACAACGAAACACAACCTGCCTGGTCATGCCAGAAAGCTTTGCTTCTGTTTGCTTACAATTCTTCAGCTGGTATGCAGAGAACTTGTACTTGAACCTTTGGGCAGAAACCTTAATTTATACTGCATTAGCAAAGTTAAACATTAATTATATTTAACCAATATACTTCATTCGCCATGTATACATGTCAAGACATTTAATGCAGGTTAAAGTTGAACTTTTATGTACAAGAACATATGAAGATGTAACCAAATGAAGCGATAAGCTGATGAGGAGAAACAGGTGTGACTGCCGGTAGATTCCATACCTAAGGTTGCGCAAGACCCCTGTAGGTAGAGGGAGACTTGAAAAGAGTTATCAGGTGGAAAATAACTGGACCGATGACTCATTCACACGCCTGATTCTGAGGAAAACGATGATGTCCATTTTGGGGTTTGCTGTTTAAAAAACATGGCTCACGTGGGTGGAGGCGCTAACTGTGGGTTCGAGGAGGATGTGGTTGGTTTCTGAATTCCGTTAGACGCAAAATACAGTTCCTGTTTGGTCTACGGATTTTGATTTTACGGATCCAGTCTTATAAAAATGACTGACAGAAATTATTTATTTCATATAATATTGTATATTGATCATTTTAAACATATAACATACAGTCAATTTGTACAGCTGGATATTTACATAAGTATCTTAAATTCTAAGAACCAACTATCAAGTGTTCAGCTACAAGGGTATAATTACAACACACTAATTGGGACTTGAACTGGCAACCCGGCACTTTTCCTTACCATTACACTACACTACTGCCACTGCATAGGATGGGTCTCTCTGAAATTATGACAGCCATACTGGGCACTCTCCTCCTCGGTAGCCATTTGTCTACAGCTGTTGCCATGGGAATGCTGATCCCTAGACAGCAGCTGAAGATGTTCTGTGCGGAGACAGCACAAGCCCCGCCACGAGCTCCGGCCTTTGAAGTGTTGCAAAAGCTCCCAAACTGCCTCCAGCTCCCTGGCCCCTGCTCCCCCCCTCATCCCCCCACCTCATTAAAGAGGGCGATGCAGCAGGGAGCAAAAAAGGGGTCTTTAAACTTTAAAGTTGGATGGGGCCACGCAAGATCACAGTGCTAGCACTCTGGAAAGCATTAGGAACACTGTGTGTGTACAGCTGCTGTGGAGAATCCCTCAGAAGGTGACAGAGAAAGTTTAAGCCTGAACTGGCTCCTTCTGTGGCATAGGGCAACCTCAGGACCCCCTGTGTGCTGACTGACACCCCCAGTGCAACCCCCCGACCCTCCCTCCCACACGGATCCTGACATATGCTGCTACAGGATGCTAGGCCCACCCGCCCGCCCCCCAGCTAAAGCACTAATACAACGCAGCCCACAGAGGAACAGGGCCAAGGACAAGGGCAAGGAGAAGTGAATTTTCCCTGTTTATTAATACGGACTGGGCCAATTACAGCCTCTGAAAGCTGTGTGTTTGTGCCATCTGTACATGAAAAGTAATGCGGAACTGGAAACCTGAAGATGAATGAAGACACTTCTGTGCCAGGGCTGAACTACATTACACCTCAGCACAGAACATTCATTTAAACTTCTTTAACTGAAAAATCCTGAGAGAAAAATTCCATTCACAGACCAGAACTGACCCCAGCGCCACTATATCTATTCTCCAATCCGTACTACAGTATACCTCCCATGTATGCCATCACACAAACCCTAATGTTAATAATCATTGCACATTTTTTTAAAAATATTTTCTCTATTGAAATAAATTGCATGCACTTCACTCCCTATCAAAACCAGGGACCCCCAACTGTTTTTCATTTCATTTCATTTCCAGCAGGTCATGGCTCATGAAAAGGCAAGCGCATTTTCCACCAAAGTGACACAGACATGTTGAACAGTATCCCCACTCCTCTTACCCCACAAGTGAAAACTCACCAGCTAAAACTTTCCTCTTCCTGTTGCTCTGTTTGGCCGGTGCGAGCTGCGCTGTTTCAGGGGAAGGATCTGGCACGCACTCAGAGGTTTGGTTTCTTCCTGTGTGTGACAGGGGCTGAGCTCCAATTAGTGCTGTGCAGTCAACGGTGGGCTCCTCAGCAATGGCAAGCGCTGCTATTTGTGCCTGGCCTTTTTGAAGGTGCTCCGCCTCCCCCTGTCTGCCCCCAGGGGAGGAGAAGGAGTCACCGGGCCGTACTGGAGGGGTGTGGCCCAGTGTGAACCTGACCCTCGCCTGACACACACCACAACTGGATATAAGACGCAGGATCACACAGACATGGGTCTGTAATCTTATAGGGTCAAACACAGACAGGGCTCTGTGCTGTTATAGTCTCTCTCTTTCTCTCCCTTTCCCACACGCATACATATATACATATGATAATGTTGAAGTGTCTCTTTATCACATACACTACAGGGTGCTGGGCTGTTATAATGTCTTACTTTGTCACACGCACACACACACACCACCTCACAGAAATGCACAAAGGGTTCCATGCTGTTATAGTGTCTATCTCTCTCTCTCTCTCTCTCTCTCTCTCTCTCTCACACACACACACACACACACACACAGAACAGATCAACAGGGCTCTATCCTGACATAAATAGACATATTTCTGTACAATCTGACCTGTAAGACTACTGTAAGTCTGAGCATACACAGAACTAACAGTAATAATGAAAGATGAAAAATGAATAATGACTAATGAACGATTCTAGGAAACTCTTGTGCAATGGCTGCCCAATGGTAGTGCGGGCAGAGAGAACCCACAGACGGGCTTTCAGGGTACAGTGTGTCGCAGCAGCTGTCCTCTGCAGCACAGAAATAACTTTGTCTCCAGGTTCATCTGGGGTCCAATAGGAGAGGTCTCACTGTCTAGCCTTTTAGCACACTGACCTTTAACCTCACGGTTTGCATACGTACAGTGGCACCGGGGATGGGGTGGGGCTGAGTGAACTATGAGGCCAGCAGCTGTTTTTGCCCCCTCGGACTCTGAGAAAGTTCACACATGTAGCTGACTGGCAGAAATGTTTTCCTGCTTTAAGAGCCTACACACTCAGAGAGCCAAGCTGTCAGCTGTCTGCTGCCTTCTCCAGGGAGATCGATGTCCTCCCAGCCCAGGGACACGCAACTCTGGCCCTGGAGTGCCAGAGATATTTCTGGTTTTTGTTTCATCCAAGATCTTGATAACATTTTCAGCAATTATTAAATAACTAAGCCTGAATATTCGGCATGACTGGTGAACACTTTCCTCCAACAGTAGCACATGGTCACCTGTATTCATTTTAATGAATAATCTATAATAATAACATCATGATGTACTTATCTAATAAGAAATATGATTATGTAGCTCATTGTTTGTTTGGAGCAAAAACAGAAACGTCTATAGCATTCCCAAACCAAGTTTGCTTACCCCTGTCCAAAAGCATAGATATTTAATAAACCATAGATATCGCGTGTGACCAGTGGTTTGAGCTGATTACCCAGAGATATGTAATGTAATTTGCCTGTTGTAAATTAGTACAGATGGGAGCAGCAGCCAGTGGACTGAGGCATGGAACTATCAAAGACAGAAATTACTGCCCAAGACATAAACCTAATATATACAGAGATCATCATATGTATTCTGTGCCAAGTATCTTTTGTCCCCCATCATATTTTTCTCAGCTTTATACATTCTATTACTGTTATATTGTCATTATTTTAACTATATACATTCTTAAAAAGACAGTAAATATATTTCATTAAGAGTATAAAGAGTGCTGTATGAAGGCAAACCTTTTTTTCATCCCTCGCACAATTTTAGACTCTTTACCTCATTCACTTGCCTTTGGACAGGGAAACTGGCTGAGCGTTTACCTGGTATTTGATAGCAGCTGGTACAGCTGGATGCTCACTCAAGCAGTTCAGGTTAAGAGCCCTGCTGAAGAGAACAAGGACAATACAGGGAAATAAACCCTGTGACCTCTGAGACAGAGATAGGGGGAGTGAGAAAGGGAGGGAGAGAGGGTGCGGAAGACTTGTGACTTAATGATCTCTTTTATTGCACAGAGAAAAAAGGAAAAAAAGGAAAGGACCTACACAAATTTGAACTGAACAAACTAAATATCAGGCACCAGGAAATCAAAGGCACATGCTCACACTCACACCACTAAAATAAATAACATAAACTTAGGTAAACAGAGACAACCTTTGAACAAAACAAACCATTACAGAGACCAAGTCATCTACTTCATACCATAAAAAACATTATAAACCTCACTTAAAACACAGCCATACCCCCATGTCCCCACAGACCCTTATGCAGACAGTAAGCAAAAGAGAGAGCGAGAATGTGACAGAGAGAGAGGGAGGGGGAGTGAGGAGGAGAGAGAAAGACAGAGTGCTATTGGGTTAAAGACCTGCCTTGTGTTTCAGGCTGTCTGTGCTGCACAGTGTTACTTTGTGTAGTGTTTCAGGCTGTCTGTGCTGCACAGTGTTACTTAGAGTAGTGTTTCAGGCTGTCTGTGCTGCACAGTGTTACTTTGTGTAGTGTTTCAGGCTGTCTGTGCTGCACAGTGTTACTTTGAGTAGTGTTTCAGACTGTCTGTGCTGCGCAGTGTTACTTAGAGTAGTGTTTCAGGCTGTCTGTGCTGCACAGTGTTACTTAGAGTAGTGTTTCAGACTGTCTGTGCTGCGCAGGTTTACCTTGCAAACCCCTGGGGCAGTTCTCCCAGGCTGTAGAGGGAGTACAGGTAGGGGCTGTGCCCAGAAGGAAGCAACTGACATTTTTTGCCGGATGATGAAGCATTATAGTGTTCCACAGCTGAGCAAACAGGCCGCAGAATGTGCGTCAGGTGGAGGGGTGAGCGCTTCACGGCGAGTCACCCCAGATTGACACTGGTGGCAGAGGCAGCCAGAAGGGGACAGGAAGCTCAGGACAGGAAGGAGGTAGATCAAACAGACACGCGTCAGGCTGGCCCTGACCTTTGACCCCCCCCCCACCCCCCACTTCAAACCCCATCAATTTCAGTGGCAGACTGCAGACACAAGCTGCCTGCTGCTAGTGGAACAGAAAATATCTGAGTGGAGATTCACAGGGACAAAATGCACTCTACTGCCCCCGGAAAACAGCTGAGTGAGTGGAAAGATTCTGGGTTAAAGTTGTCTGTGGGATTTTATTCTGAATGGGTTTCTAATGAGCTTTCCAAACAGAGAAGAGCACCAGATAGCAGATACATGCTTTATTGTATGCCCTGCCTGGCTACTCTTTGTTCTTTCTTTCCTTTATTGACTGGTTCCAGTGTTTTATGTGTGTGTGGGTCAGGTGTGTTTTCCTTGATGTTGGTTTGAAAGTAAAAACGCCTTAAACACCTTAATGTCACTGCTGGGCAGCAGTGGCCCTGGCCATCACTACCTCACCATAGCAACGACCCAAGCCTTCACCACCTCACCATAGCAATGACCCAAGCCTTCACCACCTCACCATAGCAACGACCGCCGGGCTACACCACCTCACCATAGCAACGACCGCGGGCTACACCACCTCACCATAGCAACGACCGCGGGCTGCACCACCTCACCACAGGAGAGCCCAGACTAAGCCCCACAGGCTCAGAGAGATAAAAGGCTTTGCTCTGAAAGCTCATCCTCTCACAGTTCACCTCATGGGGGTGATTACATGAGTACAAATATCAAACTACATAAACAAACACAGAAAACTTATTAAGTGAAATAATTCTTGATCATTCACCTCCAAAAAAAACACATACAATAACACACATGCCTCACACAAATACAAAAACGTTCTTTCTTATACTCGCATGAATATTCTCACATATAACACTGTCACTGCCTGTCTCTCCCTCACACGTGCGCGCGCACACATACATGCACACACACTCTCTCTCTCTCTCACACACACACACACACACACACACACACACACACACACACACACACACACACACACACACACACACACACACACACACACACACACAGAGCCCTGGTTTCCTGCAGTTACAGGGTGAGAGATCGGTCGTCAGCAGCATCCTCCTCCCAGAGGGCCGGGGGGGGCAGGAAAAGGCCCCACAAAATAAAGTCCGGAACATTGGAGCATGACTAAAGTGAGCGGGGTGGGGGGTTGTCATGGTACAAAAGGTGAGAGTGAGATGCAGTTCCGCGCTCCGGGTGAAGGACTCCGCCGTGCCCAGCTGACTGCCCGCAACGCAACACAAACAGGGGGAATCCAGAACATCGAGAGCCTCTTTCCCTCTGACGCCATTCCTGCTGTATTACAGTTATGACCTTGTTTGTGCCAGTGGTAAAATCTACCACAGATGCATGAAAAAAAGGTGAAAAAACCCTGTGGGAACGAGAGGAGGATCAGACCGTTCATTTACCTTAAACAGAACAAAGCACTTTCCTCCTGCCAACGAGACACAGCACACACTGACTGGAAGAGGCTGAGTCTTATCTACAAAACAAACCGCTCATTCACTCGCTATCAGATGTTTACACACACACACACACACACCCTCACATGCTTTCACTTTCACTCATTAACTCATCTCAGCTTTCTTGATTTATAGGTCGTTTTTGGCTAAAACACACTACTGGAAAAACATTCAAAATGATATTCCAGTGTGTAATGGGACACATAGCGACCAAAGCTCAGGGGCCTGATCCAACAGCTTCCAGAGATTTAAATTTTTTTTTTTTTTTTTGCTGAGGGGAAATGAACCATATGCATATGAAAGACAAACTGTTTCCTGTGTTCTCCTCGGGTCAGGCCTGCTATAACGGCAGTGTATGATGGTCACAAGGCGAGAGGCGTCCCATAAGGTTCACTGCAGCAGGTCACTCCAGGTCATTTAGGACACCACCTAACCTTCAGTCCAGTTTTTTGAACGGGGACAAACGTCCTGTGGGAGAGGGACCAACACCTGCAGCAGGTGACCCTCAGCCACCACCATCCCCAAACAGCAATAAGGGCATCATAACCACGCAGACGGGAGCCAGTGGTGAACCTGACCATAACCGTGGGAGCCAATCAGGAGCCAAAGCACACTGAAAGGAACCAATCAAGGGCCAAAACATTATGTATGACCAGAGCTGGGGTGTGCCAAAGGTGAAAAATCATACCAGCGCGGGGGTTATAAACAGTCTTTCAATGGCTGCTCTGAGTGATTTGTAACCCTGAGCTGGTACCTGCTTCTGTCTGAGTGGCCCTGACTCCATCCTTCAATATGAGTTTCAATTTGCCGGCCATTGACCTGAGAGGAAAGGGAAATATCTAGGACCCACCTCTGAATTCACTTGTACTCGGTAGTGTAGCGGTATGACCAGTGAATGACAAAACAAACTAATGTGGCATCCTATCTCCCTTTAATTCCCTGACCCAGACTGAATACTGAGTGACAGGGTGAGTTTTCTGCCTCATCCCATTATATTAGGCATTTACCTGATATTTCATGCAGAATGACTGAGATGGTTTAGTACCATCATTTCTCTTAAACACTATCCATTTACACAGCTAGATACGTAATCAAGTGATTCTAACAAAGTACATCAGCAGTGCCCTTACTGGGAATTGAACCTGCAACCTCTCACAACCTGACCTACAAGCCCAGCCCCATAATCATCATGCTACACTGTTTTACATCTAGTGTCCCTGCTCTATGAACATGTGAACAAAGGGAGAATGGAAGCTGGGAGACTCTCAGAGAGCACAAGAACACCCTGCAGCTACGGCGTCACAGTGTAAAACAATACAGATGCGTGCAGACATTTTATATTAGGCCAGTGACTTAACCTTAATACCATTACGCAATGAGTCAGGGGTGATGCTGCATCTCCCGCGTCAGGAGAACAGGCCGGGAGAGCCAAGGTGTGCCATACCTGTGGAACCTGCCCAGCACAGGCACGTGCTCACCTGTGTTACCGAGTGACTGACGGCCCCGTGACTCACACAGTCACCTCATACCTTTACCCACCTGGTCGATATGGCAACCCTTACAGCCAAGCAGCCAGCATTACAGCATGCTCTGAATAGGGAGGTGGAAGGGGGCGTGGGGGTTCGGGGGGTTTCTGTTCACGGATCAGCAGTAAGAACAGGGATCTTCAGGAAAAACAGGGAGAAAATGAATGACGAAGCAACTTCAGGACAGTTGGGATTATGGGTTGTTATGTTAACAACACAAAGCTCAAAACTTTAAAATAGCAATTTATTCTGATAATCCACCTCCCTGATAGCGCTAATATGGACAGACCAATGTGGTTTGTTTCTGGAGCCCTCAGGTCAAAGGGTCTCAGTGCTCAGGGCAGAGGGTCTCAGTGCTCAGTGCTCAGGTCAGTGGGTCTCAGTGCTCTGTGCTCAGGTCAGAGGGTCTCAGTGCTCAGGTCAGAGGGTCTCAGTGCTCTGTGCTCAGGTCAGAGGGTCTCAGTGCTCAGGTCAGAGGGTCTCAGTGCTCCGTGCTCAGGTCAGAGGGTCTCAGTGTGCTCAGGTCAGAGGGTCTCAGTGCTCAGTGCTCAGGTCAGAGGGTCTCAGTGCTCAGTGCTCAGGTCAGAGGGTCTCAGTGCTCCGTGCTCAGGTCAGAGGGTCTCAGTGCTCCGTGCTCAGGTCAGTGGGTCTCAGTGCTCAGGTCAGAGGGTCTCAGTGCTCAGTGCTCAGGTCAGAGGGTCTCAGTGCTCCGTGCTCAGGTCAGTGGGTCTCAGTGCTCAGGTCAGAGGGTCTCAGGTCAGAGGGTCTCAGTGCTCCGTGCTCAGGGTCTCAGTGCTCAGTGCTCAGGTCAGAGGGTCTCAGTGCTCAGAGCTCAGGTCAGAGGGTCTCAGTGCTCTGTGCTCAGGTCAGAGGGTCTCAGTGCTCCGAGCTCAGGTCAGAGGGTCTCAGTGCTCAGGTCTGTGGGTCTCAGTGCTCAGATCAGAGGGTCTCAGTGCTCTGTGCTCAGGTCAGTGGGTCTCAGTGCTCTGTGCTCAGGTCAGAGGGTCTCAGTGCTCAGTACTCAGACCTGCCACTGCCCCGGCTCAGCTGCAACACACCAGGGACCTTCTCCTGCCATAGTGCAGCACACAAACACACACATACAGAGACACACATGCACGCACGCACACGCACACACACACACACACACACACACACACACACACACACACACACACATGCATTTCCACTCCTGCATAAACTCATACATGTACCCTCACTGCAACAAACACTTGCCTGCACTCACACTGAACAGTGTGCTGATAGGGAATTAGTGCCAGCCCATGGAAAGGAAGAGTCTTTGTCTTACGCAGTGAACACTTGACTTCAGGCTTAAAGTGACAGCCACCACAGTGGTCACACAATATGGAGCAGGGGCCAGGGAGAGGGAGGAGAGCGACAGAGATTTCCCACAATTCTTCAGAACAAAGGTCACAGTGAACATTCAGCCCAAATGAAGAACATACTGTTCCGTGCTGTGTTGGTTTTTCCATGGCGATGAAAAACGCTGCGTGAGGGAAAAGGCCCCCTTCCACCCCCAAACCCCACCCCAGGCCCGATAGCAGCAGCCCACTGCATGCACACCCTTATTGGGGGTGCTCTGTCTTTGAGCTCTGATTGGCTGAATAGAACAATAGCCATGAGAGTCAGCAGAGGAAGCTGCAGGGTCAGCTGACATGCAACAGAGGTCAAAGGGCAACAGCCCTCACATTCTGCTGAGGAAGTAGACAAACCTGCCAAATCTGCTCACTCTTGCCACCCTGTGGCACAATGGTGAACTGCATCACTGTCACACAAACCACCTGTGCTGGTGGGGGGCAGTCATGTGGGAACAGAGCCTGACACATAGACTGTTGGTGGAGAGTTACGTCAAAAATATGAACGTTTGGAAGGTGATGTAACAAGTTGCAAGCGTTGTACAAGTGTTTTTCTAATTTTCATTGAATTCATTTTAAAACTGTACCTACTAGAAGTTTTAATATACTTAGGTAATATACTTATTATTACACGTGTGTTGGTCTTAAAAATGAACAAATCACTACTGATTATTGTCTACGCCAACACTGGGCTTTGATGGCATCTCGCTGTGACATGCACTCTTTGGCTGCATTTGTTCTGTGTTTCACAGGCCAGTGAAAGCAAAACTTCCATGTCCAGTGACATCACTGTCCAGACCTTTTCTACCTGGGCAGGTGAGTCGATGTGTGCACCTGACTGCAAACTGTAGCCTAACGCCTGTCTCAGACTGTATTGACTCCTGCGAAGATTCTACTGACAAAACTTCAGCGCTGTGGACAAATCTAAGGATGGGAGCCATGTGCGGCTGTCTTGACGTCATGTGCCCCAGCGTTCTTTCCAAAGATCCCCCGACAGGTCAATCCAACAGCTATCAGCCTCCCAAATCTAGAGACTTAATCATGGAATGTGAGGCATTATAAACGAACCCCTGTGGGGGACCAAAGGGATCGTGACACACGGAGGCTGAAAAACAACATGTGTAAGACGGGGGCCACCTGCTAAAAGGTCCCACGGGACTGCGGAGACAGACAGGAAACTGTCCCAGGCCATACAGTCTGACCTTCGCTCACAGCCAGGATTTCGCACTTCGGTCTCGTCATGCAGTCTGAACTGGTCATTAGTGAGGAGGACAGAACATTTGTATGTATCCTAGTAAACGTAATGCCTCGAAAACTGCAAAATAAAAAAACCCATAACGCCTTAAAAACGATAAAGACACATCTTTGCAAGAAGACAACAGCTGCATATTTTTGTTTGTGGATGTAACAAGGCACACAAGTACACATATGCTTTTTTTATTCAAATACTAAAACAACTCAAGGTGTAACTGTAATAGACTCCACGTGAGGAGTCCCTGATGGTAGCACAGCTGAGGCTAATTCAGCTCTCTGCTCTGCTCTGGTACCTATGAGAGGTGCTTGAGTGTTCCTCTCTGAGGCACGTCCAGGTGTAAGTAACAGACAGAAGGTGATGGGAGAATGATGTTTTATGGCACCCTGAATGGATGGACCTGCTGTATATTCCCAGTATCTTACAGGGAGAAACCCATCGCTGTGTTAGGCGGTGACAGGAACCACCCTGTGTGAGGATCATGAAACGTCATTGTTCCATGTCTACAGACAGGATTCACTTCTTTACACAGCTTCACAGTTGACAGCCTACCATCCTCAAACATCAGGCAGAAACCCCTGAGAGATGCATTCACTCACATATACACACACAACGCTTTGAGTTTGTTTTTCCTTTAGTGGCAACAGCATGGCCTCTGGCCTGCACAACTCCACACTCTAAATGGACATCCGAACAAGTCACTCACTCCTTCCCTTCACGTAATGCTGGCTGATTAAGCCCAAAGATGGTCAATCAAACACAGCGCACTTTCCAGAGCAGTCATTGACAGGCAGCTGTAGAGTAAAGGCAAAGCTTTGGACAGCGAGACAGGCTGTGCTGTGTCAGAGCACGTCTCAGATATGCACACGGCTCACGTTGACGGTGCAGTAGTGCGCCCCCTGTGACTGGGAGCTGAAGTACATGCAGAGTCACTATTCAGCTGTTATTAGAGGCCCACACTGGTGAGGCAACACCCGGCTCAGCCATTCCAGGAAAATGTAGAAGTTATATCAGCAGTCTGGTTGCTCTCTAGTGCCCTCTCCTGGCCAGATAGATGCCAGCACGTTCAGGGATCCTCTGGATGGCATAGGCAATATGTGATTTGCATCTGTAGAACAGAGTTGCTAGTTCCCATGTGAATCACAGAAAGACAAGTGTGTGACTGTTCCTTCATGAGTCTGTGCGAGACGGTCCCTGGGTGGGGCTGATAGCACCTGTTCGGTTTGGCTTGGGGGTATGGCAAAAAAGTCCTCCACAGTTCACGTGAGATAAGGCAGCTGAGCAGCGAAAGATTTCCCTTATTTTTTTAATGATATCCACAGGCCTGCAGTGATCCAGTCTGTCCACAAGGTGGTGCCACACTCTTTCTGGGATCAGGGGGAGGGGCAGAGATTGGAGGACGGACAGAGGGAGGAGCTGGACGCTGCCGTTTGGTCGGCCGGGCCTCCCATAATGATCTGGGGTTCCTCAAAGCTCACAGAGAACGACTGGGACATCAGTATGGATACAGGGGTGATCCAGTTTCACAATTCCCTTCAGAGGAAGAAAGAGGGGGAGAGGGGTTTTTAGTCTCCACATATGCAAACACTTACAGAAATTGACTACTTGCTTCCCCTTGTTTCCTGCTTCTGAGGCGGTTACTTGTCAGAGGGTGCAATTTAGCTTTTTAACCAAAGCAACTTACAGTTGATTATGCTAACCATGGGCTAATCCCCCTGGGAACAATGTGGGGTTACAGGCCCAACAGCAAGGACCCAGACTGGGGCTTGGACGACCAGCCTCAAGGGTCCCAGTCATGTACCTTAGACACAAGGCCACAGGCTGCCCCCACATAAAACCAGCACACCGTGCAGCTCTGTAGTACAAAGGCTGGCCAGTCCTCATATAACCTGCAGAGTGCTGCACTTTCATGAGCTGGTTCAGTACTGATCTGGAGGCAGTAACTCAGTGGTATTCACTCTTACAGAGCTGCAGGCTGTGCAGGTGCTCATTATTACTCAACACGTAATTGGTCTTTTACAGATTACACATTCGATTCACCTGAGGTTCAAGGTTCCTCTGGACTCTCTTCAGCTCAGCTCGCTTGCGCCCGTCCTTCACCTCGACCGTCTCCTCGTAGAACTCATGGGCCAGGTCCCCGTCCTCATCATAGAACAGTGAGCTATGGGGAAATGCAGAACAAGATCCAGGATCTAACGTTGGACACAGCTGGGAAGAAAACTACACGGATGAAAACAACAACCCCAAGGATGCATAGCCTAAGATGTAAGCTACATGTATTCGGTCAATTTAAATCTACACTTAGAACGAAATGAATACTGGCCGATGGGTTTTGACCAAACTGGTCAGTGATGTGGTCAAAATGTGATAAAATGTCTTTTCTGTTTGTCTTTTCTGGCCCATTTATCTGCTGAAATTAATTTTCATTAAAACCAAAATCTTGGTATAAGGACATTTCAGTTCAACCCATGCTCTGTATGTGACAAAGTAAGTGTTTTTTTGTTTGGGCTGAATAAAGCAAAAACATCTTTGTGTAAGTGAAATTTTCAGGTCTCAAGTCTTGTTTACTCGTGTAGAATTGCTGAACTCTTTCGTTGCTCAACATCGTGGCACTGACACCACTAGATGCTTGTGAGGTTTCTGCACTACACTGGCATGAAAGAAAAGTCATGCCATGGTCAGTGAAACTGCATGCGCGCTTCTATATTTACCTCCTCCGGGTAAACACGAAGGGAGATGCATTTCTGGGACCTCGGACCCGCGCCAGCGACTGTTCAGTTCCCTCTTTGCCTGAATCAGTAGCAGTGTCCGAACCAGAAAAAGGCCAATAGCTTTTGTACTTGGAGCCGCTACCTCCCATCTTCAGTTCTGGAACATTGTATTGACCGCACGCGCCTGTCAAGTTACCCGACCAGTGTCAGGTGCGGACTCCGCCAAAGTGGGGTCAGGCGATGAAAATCAGACTGATGCAAAAGAAAAAGAAACAAAAACGAGAAATGCAAATTATGTTGTTATTACTAATAATACTTAACCATCTCTCGATTAATGAATCGCTTGGCAAAAATATGAAAAATTCGAATGAGCAATCAATGACTACAAAATCTGTTTAAATAACCTGTAACAGTCGCAAAATTCTGTTAACAGACGAGTAACACCTCTTGGATAAGTACCTTAACTAAACAGTTTTTGCACCTGAGACTGTAGTTACTTATAAAATTGCCTAACTTCGCGATTACTTACCGTGTGACCACAGTGTTTGACTCGGTTCTTGAAGCAGTTCGGATATGCTCAGCTTTTACCTCACACACAGATAACATTACCCAAACACATAGATACGAACGATTGCAGCCTAAGCGTCGCTCACTGGCCGCCTTGTGAGTCGGGGTGAATGTGAGCCTGAGGTGCTTTCTGGCTCAGATTTTGCTCAGCTCGCCGTGAATGTTCAGAGAGCAGCGCTATATGTGACACTGTGCTGTAGAGGTAAATCCGGATGGACGGATGAAACATCACAACAGTAAGCAATGTAGCTAATTTGCTAATGCAGTCGAGGGCTTTTTATATTTATCATTCTAGCTGTGCGGCTGGTCATCATGATGTAGCAAACGTTACTTCGCTGCGAGGAAATGTATACGCAATCAAGTTGTCAGTTTTCATGTAGGAGAAATATAGTACAGTTGTCACGTACAAGCTATAACCCAAGGCCTGTGCTTATTCAAGCTGGCACCTATTTCCACCGATAAAACTGCTCAAGGAACAACTCAAACCTTCCAGTTTCCTGACCGACACTTCTTCACCGTGCTCGCTTAAACAGCTGCCAGATGCTAGTTAAACATGCTTCAAAAATCCCCATCTACCACAGAAATCCTAACGTGGCATTCAAGGTGCAGCACTTCCATGAATTTTTTTTTCAAAATCGAGGGTTCCACAAATCTGGCAACCCTAGTTACAGCCAGCTTCACGACGTCACATCCGAGATTTTCCCATCCTTCTCACGTGGTAAGAGCGCAATAATTTCACGTGACTTTCAACGAAACCCTCAAAAATCACAATCTAATCGTATACGGTATACAGCTCTGGCGCTACATAAATGCCAGGCTTGGTGAAGTTGAATAAATATTCCCAATTTTGATTGTCACATGACTTTGATGAAAAAAGTACTCTATAGTTTACAGACTCTTCGTTAGAATTAGTGCACAGTATTCTACCAGTCACTGCTGGCAGGTGATTTCCAATGTAACCAAGTAAGGAGTTGTCATTAGTTTAAAACATTCATATAAAGACTACAACAGCTTGTCCTGCCAAAAACAGATTTTATATGCCATTTATTATTCTATTAGCAAAATTAATAGTTGTGAGTTATGAATATAAAGTTTGGATTGCTACAGCAGCCAGTTAAATTTAACATGGATAGGCTTCAGCAGAATAAAGTCACCTGACATAGTCTTGGACCATAATGTGTCTCCTTTACAGCCTGTAAAAATATAATAGTATATAGAAGTGCCAGTCAGCTGTGGAAGGAGAGCTGCTGGATGTTGTGTTTTTGCTTTATTATCAGCACTTAATCGATCAGCACAGGTAATTACACAGTTAACTCACCTCACTTGGATTCTTAGGTCTGAACTGGTTACTGATTGTAAGGTGAAAACAAAAACCCTGAAGAAATCCAGGAATGGGGTCTGCCAGCATCTGGCAAATTCCCAGGGCAATACCTCAGAGACCAAAACTGTGCAGGAAAGAAATTCTCTAACTTGTAGTTAATGGCTCTCCAAGCCAATAAGAAACAACTGATTTAGAAACCAGGGTATTAAAACTTCCAAACCATGAACTGATTTTAAACACACTCACATTATGCCAGGAAAATGTACCCCACACCATTATGACATCATCAGAGCCTTCCACCATTGGAACACTGCAATATCTCCATTTTCTTTCACTTCCTGTGTCACCAACAAAATTAGAATAAAATGGATTGATAAACTTTGCCAGCCTGACAACCAGTCAGTGTTTGAAGCCATTCACTGAGACAGCTGTATTGCTTTAGCTTAAGTTAAGACTGTCTGAAATGGTACTCTGAAGCTATTATGGCTTTACTGGCAGGTTTTTATGAGTAGTTTGTTTTCTGATCATCCACGACAACTATGTATTCCTCAAGTCTCAAGCATGACATTTTGAGTGGGCATAAGACTCACACATTAAAGTCCCCATAACACACAGCAGTGTTTGGACTGGGTTTTTGGTGAGACTGTTGAGTTTTAAAACCACTATTTACCCCGGCAAACCTGAACCATTTTTGCCTCGCCAATGTAACCTTTGACCTTGCTGCCAATGGCACAGCAGTGATCAAAACAGCACCACAAGCATGTGCCTTTTTAAAGGAAAATTTCCATACATAGATATGTCTAATAAATATTATCTTCCATTTATATGTACAGCAGGTTGGTAAATGAAGAAAATAATTACATACCCCAACACAATAAAACACACAGGACACATTATCAAGCACAAAATAAGTTTATTTGTCTTTAAACATATACAGTCTTTGTGATTAAGGGTAACTGACCAGGCCAGGAGATATAGCTGACCAGGAGGAGAAGAGGCAGAAGCAACCGCACACAGAGCTATAGAGCAGGCATCAGATTCTCTGGGCGCTGCTTCCACGTTTATTCATGACTCAAACAGACTCAGACGCACAGGCGAAGGAATGGACAGACTCAGGGGTTCGGGTGGACATACGTACTTGGTTGTACCGGCCAATCGACTGTCAGAGAGACTGACAGGCTCGGCCGTTGATATGGAGGTACATTCAGGGGATTGGGTAGGTTTAAAGATGTAAGGAGCACAGATGGATTAGTAAATCAGGCACTGAGATGAACATATATACTTGGGGGAACATACAGACCTACAGACGAGGATAGAGGTGGATCTGGTGGGGGAAAGCTGCCCGGGTGTGCTGGCTTTTCTTTTCACTCCAAACTCGTCAACCAGAGTAGACTGAAGCGGCCAACTGAGGTGAGTTCACTGTGCAATCAACTACTTTAATTGATCAATTAAGTGCTGAGAATCACAGAACACCAGCACATCCTGCACCTCTCCAGGGCTGGGGCTGTCCTTCCCTGGAAGTGGGAGTATGGATGGACATACAGACTCGAGTAAAACATGGACAGACAGACATACAGACACAGGCGTACAGAAGGACAGATAGACTCAGGCGTACCATAGTAGATACAAGATAACAGAGGCCTCCTTGAACTGGAAGTATTTTGGTAAAGCAGAAGATTCTGCATAATATTTATAAAAGTTCAATTCAAACCGAATTGATGGAATACTATACATTTGAGGGAAAGAGAGGAACTAAAGTGACTGTTGTTCTTTCTTTTTTTTAACCAAAGAACTGATAGAACAGCACAGCTGCCCATTGGCACGTGCCGGCAAACTTTACTGCACAAAACTAAGGAACACTGGGTCTGTACGCACATTAAAATGGCAAAAAACTACTCTGTAGAACACCTAAGGGCTCTCGTGTTTGATCGTAAGGTTCCATACAGTCAAGAGTTCTTGTGTTTTGCCTGCAAGGTTTTATTTGGCCAGGGCTCTTATGTTGGTTTGTGTGTTGTTTCATACAGTCAGTTTCTTGTGTTTGTCTGTTGTCAAAGTTTTGGTCAAATACATTTTTGTCAGGTTCTCTTTTGTCAGATTCTTTCTTTTTTTTCTAAATGACTACATAGTAATATTGTGTCACTTTCCTTGACAAAGTAATATATATATATATTTTTTATACTTGGGTTAATTTGCTACACAGAGTATCCAGAACACACTGAAAAATGCTACCAGCCCAGTATCTTATTTGTACATTGGTTTTTAGTGTTATAATGAACCATGTTAACTGAACTGGCCAAAGCACACAGCCGAAAGAGTGTGTTTCCCCTCTGCGCTTTGACCGGGCCCGGATACGCTCTGACCGCAGTACTGACCGGCTTGTGTCTGTGTTTCTTCATGCATTTACTCATGCGAAGTTCCGGGATCTGGGTGAGGACAGCACAGCTGCGACTGTGAGAGGCCAAAGCTAAGACAGCCTGCTCCGTGAGACTTCTCCTACATTAGATTACAGTACATACAGCACGTGGAATTTTTTTTAAGTAACAGTAATTATATCCATTATAATTTAATTATAAATTATGCATTCCCTCCCCAAAAAGGCAAAGGAGGTCATATTAATTTAATGTAACAACCAAAAATAAAATGGATCCAATTGACAGACTACTGTAAGATCATTTTTAGCCTATGACTGCAGAGCACAGCTCTAAAATCCTAGTGAACACTTTCATTAAGGCTCCTCTCCTGAAAGCATATCATGATTCTACATTTTGTCAGCATTTACAAGCATTGTGTTTCATTTGAATTGCACTTATTATTTTGCATTGAAAAAGCCCTGGTCCCCAGAGACAGTGGTGATGACTTGATGCTCTTCTCTCCGCTGTGGATTGGATCGACAGCAGCAGCAAGCGGGACGGTCCTTCCTGTCAGCAGGCAACCTTTTGTTCCCTGCATTCTCCCGCCTTTTTCACACCTTGACTGACCAAACATTCTATCAGACCCACTGAGCAACGCTCTCTTACAGACATGGTGGGAGGAGCCATAGAAACAGGACTCCCTCGGTTCATGCAACAACTGGCCCTCGCTTCTTTTCACACTGCCGGTGTGATACTGGTCACATGTTTCCCTATGCTGTTCTAGGAACACAGAGTCAGCATGTGACCAGCTCACAAGTCTTGCAGGCACTTGGCTGGCCAGGAGAGGGAGCTAGAGAGCGACGAGATTGATGATACTAATCATCCTAACTCCTCAGCGAGCCTGAGCCAACTGTTGCCTTGCCAATGCAGACCTTCAGCCAGGGCAGGTAATGGCACACCTGGGACGCAAACATCCAGCTGCAGAATCCACAGCTGCATCACAAACAGGTGCTCTCACTCCGTGGGCCACCTGAAGGCTGCGTGAGACGCATTACAAACACAAAGTGCCTACAAACGCAAGCCCGGCAGGTGTTTCCTCAACAGGTGTTGCCCTGGACTACAGCATGAGACAGCCCCCTAAAATATGCATTCTGTTCAGTGCGTGAGGACAGGTGTCTCCACACAGGAGTCTACACACTTCCAGTGCAGTAAAAGTAAAAATGCTGCAGCGACTGATACAGAATTAAACCTCTCAGAGTTCCACAGCTCCCCGGGAAAGCACTGTTCAAGGCACTTCTTTTCTTTAGGGGAGATTCAACTGCAAATTCAGCTTCAGCCAAACACTTCCATATGTACTTGAGCAACACGGTTTTTTTTTCTTCTTCTTCTTCTGTTCTTTAAATAGGAGCATCTAACTTAATAAAGTGTCTTAGGTTCAAAATGTCAGTCTCAAAGCTAACTCTAACACTAAATGTGTGTGGAAATGTTTCACAGTGACCGCATGAGGCAATGTACAGTATGGCTGTGTGCTCAGTCCAACCCAAACTTCAGAGCATTCGGATTTTATACATGCCCGCCAGCTAGCTGCACTCACACAGGGTATTAACATGCAAACGGGACGTGTACTCACAGACGAGACATCTGCAGACATACAGGATAAATACAGTCACACAGGGTCTCTACACACACACGGGGTATCCACACACACACACACACACACACACGCGCGCACACGCACACACACCTTTTATATGTACACGCACACAGGTTTGGGGCAAGCCTATTCAGGTAAGCCCATCTAGGTGGTCCCTGTGTTGGAGCTGACGGGGTCCTGGGGTGTCGTTAGGGGGATCCTTGGGCCTGTGTCCCCCACAGAAGAAGGGCACATTGGGGGCTCCGGGGGAACTCCTACACTATCCCCGTTCAGCCAGAGTGCAGCGTATAGGGGCACGGGCGGGACCCCTCCCTGCGGGTCTGTGGAAGTCAGGGAGTCTGGCGGGACCCCGACTGCAGCAGAGTAGCTCAGGGAAGGAGGCAGGGGTGCCCCAAACGCAGCCGAAAGAGGGCAGGAGAGGGGCAGCTGGGAATCGGCGAAATTCATCTGGAGAAAGAGGAAAAAGAGTCAATAAAAAGTCTGTTATTCTTTCTGCTACTCCACACTGCTGCCCTCAGGTCCAGAGTCCAGCACTCTGCCCACTACTCCACACTGCTGCCCTCAGGTCCAGAGTCCAGCACTCTGACCACTACTCCACACTGCTGCCCTCAGGTCCAAAGTCCAGCACTCTGACCATGACTCCACACTGCTGCTCTCAGGTCCAGAGTCCAGCATTCTGACCACTACTCCACACTGCTGCCCTCAGGTCCAGAGTCAAGCTTTCTGCCCACTACTCCACACTGCTGCCCTCAGGTCCAGAATCCAGCACTCTGACCACTACTCCACACTGCTGCCCTCAGGTCCAGAGTCCAGCACTCTAACTGCTACTCCACACTGCTGCCCTCAGGTCCAGAGTCCAGCACTCTGACCACTACTCCACACTGCTGCCCTCAGGTCCAGAGTCCAGCTCTCTGACCGCTACTCCACACCGCTGCCCTCAGGTCCAGAGTCCAGCACTCTGACCAGGTCCTCCAGCTCTGCCCCACACTGCTGCCCTCAGGTCCAGAGTCCAGCACTCTGACCGCTGCCCTACTCCAGCACCACACTGCTGCCCTCAGGTCCAGAGTCCAGCTCTCTGCCCGCTACTCCACACTGCTGCCCTCAGGTCCAGAGTCCAGCTCTCTGCCCGCTACTCCACACTGCTGCCCTCAGGTCCAGAGTCCAGCACTCAGACCGCTACTCCACACTGCTGCCCTCAGGTCCAGAGTCCAGCACTCTGACCACTACTCCACACTGCTGCCTCGCACAAATGACAGACCTCCACCCCTCACCTGTGTGGCACTGAACTCATCCCAAAGCCAATGCATCCCAGCATGCCTGAGGACGGGGCTGTTCAGACTTGGGGTGGAGCTTGTTGGGCTGAGAGTGGGGCTGGTCAGTGCCATCTCCAGTGTCCCTCGGGCCCAGTCGTCCACCATCTTGTGCAGGTCATCTGTGAAGGTGCCTGACTTGTTGTTGCTGTTGTTTGCCTGGGCTTGAGCAAGCCCTGCCATTGGCTGATGGGGAGGGGGTGTGGACATGGCAGACTGCTGCTGATTGGATCCTGCCGGGGCCATTCCGCTGCTATTGGAGGGCCCTGCAACACATATGTGAAAGATTAGGGATGAAGATGTCTCATATGTACACACTCACTCACACACGCACGTAACACACAGACGTTTTATGGTCTTTTTGGTACATGCTTTCTGTAGATACCGGCAGATGCATCTTTTTGGTGGCATGATACCTCATTCACCTATTACTATCCAAGACCATTCCACACACACCCACACACACACACACACACACACACACACACACACACACACACACACACACACACACACACACACATCCACACAACATACAAAAACATGCAGAGTGGCTGGCTGGTATTTTTCTCAAGCTAATCACAAAGATCGCAATATATGAACTGAAAACACGCATAGGAAAACAGGGCCAAAAGTCTCTCAGCTAGTTGTATGCACAAACACTCTTAAGGGGTCATGCTTCAGAGCAAAACAAAACTGCATGATGGGAGGTGCATGCTGGAAGGCTATTTCTCAGAGTCAGAGGCAGACTCAAGCACACAGCACCCTCATGCAGGGAGAGGGAGAGTAAAAAGATAGTTACTGCTGCCGCGATCTTTACCCACGCAGAGGCGCCGCAGGGTGGACCCTACAAAGCAAGCACAGCGAGGACCCAAAGTCACAGTGAGAAATCAAACACTCTGTGAGGACCTACGGACACCCTAACGATCCACATTCGTTGTGAGGACCTGTACACCTACAGACTCTGTGAAGTCCTACAGATACACCATGGATCCACATTGACTGTGACGACTTACAGACAATGTGAGGACCTTCAGCTGTCTCAACAGAGCAGAGGGAAACTGTTGCAAACAACAAACTGAGGGTAGGGGTGGCCGGCCCACTGTCAGGATGTGTGAAGCTTGATTGGCTTCCTCTTCTGTCACTCCAAAACGTCTGGCAGACCCCTCACTCACACACAGGGGCGAAGGAGCTGATACTGTATGTTATATAGCTATAGACAGGAAACCACTCCTACAGAGACTCCTTCACTCCCACATTGATTTGCTTGGCTTTTTTTCTGTGTTATATTTGGCCAGAATCAGTCATTTTCATAGCTGGCTCCATTAATACAACTGGGAATAGTAGTGCAGGAAACTGCAAGGAATGAAGGCGAGAAGACAAAGAAGAAAAAGAAATACAAACAGATGGATAGAGAGACCGGCCCAGTCAGGAATCGAGCCCGTGCTTTGCCGCTCGGTTTGTAGGTGACCCTCTCAGCAGCTGGGTGGTGCTGGGTCCAACCTGTGGATGCCAAGAGAGGAAAGAAGAACCAGGTTTGTGCAAACAGTCTACACAATGATTCCTGCAGTGACTAACAGGGACTGTGCATGAACAAAAGCGCTCTTTGACTGCTTCTTCCCCAGGTGGTCGGATTCTATTAAAATGATTCATGCACATCGGCCCAAGCATTTTCATATGTGCTATTTGCAAAACAATGCATGAATGTGGTGTACTGTTCCATGAGTGTAAAGAAATTGGACACTTTCAATATGCATAGCTATTATTTACCATTCAGTCAATAGTGCAAGTGTGCGTGTGTGTGTCAGAGAGAGTGTGTGTGTGTGAGTGTGTGTGTGAGAGTTAGTGTGTGTGTGTGAGAGTGCGCGTATGTGTGGGTGCGTGAGTGTGTGTGTGTGTGTGTAAGTGTATGTGTTTGTGAGTGCGTGCGCGCATGTGTGTGTGCGTGAGTGTGAGTGTGTGTGATTGAGTGTGTGCACGCGTGTGTGCATGCATGTGTGTGTGTGCGTGAGTGTGTGTGAGTGTGTGTGTGAGTGAGTGTGTGCGCGCATGTGTGTGTGTATGAGTGTGTGTGAGTGTGTGTGTGAGTGAGTGTGTGCGCATGTGTGTGCATGTGCGTGTGTGTGTGAGTGTGTGTGCATGTGCGTGTGTGTGTGTGCATGTGTGTGTGTGTGCTACCTTGGCCCTGGCTCTGGGACCCTGCGTAGATGTTGTCGGAGGACAGTGAGGCCTTGAGGGAGCAGGGCTGGGTCTGAACGGGCACTGAGTGGGGAGGCGTGGCAGTCGCAGATGTGGCGGTGCTATCGGCCACGCCCATTCCTCTTACTGGCGAATCTGTCACACTCCCTGCCTCACCTTTCAAAGAAAAACACACCTACATTTCAGCTTATAGCATTCTTTGATTCGTTTTCTCTTTTTTACCACCTGTATTCCACTTCGTAACCAGCCACTGCAAAGCAAACCTCCCCCACAGTGAAAGCACACTGTTTCCATGCATCCTGTGCTGTGGGAGGAATGCAGAGTCAGCGTATTTTCAGACACATGTCACAGTGTGGATTCACTGGGTTTGGTGGTCATGGTCTTAACTCTGACTCACTGGTTTTACTGGTTGCGCTCTTCAGCTGCTGCACCAGCGGGCTGAAGAGCTTCCCAGGCTTCAGCCTGTGCTTGCTTGCCCTCCTCCTCCGGCCAGTAGGGGGTGCTGTGTGGGACGCACCCACGGCTGGAGGGAAAGGTTTTCCCAGCTTGCTGTAGAGCACCTCGATCTCTCTCCTATGGTAGGCCTGCAGCTCAGTGATCTCCTTCATGTGCCTGAGGAAAACATGAAGCAACATCCATAAACTTCTGTACCTAACCATACCAACACACACACACACACACACACACACACACACTCTCTCACACACACACACGCAAACACACACTCTCTCACACACACACACGCACACACACACACACACACACACACACACACACACACACACAGTCAAGCACACATAAACACACAAAAAACACACACTTGCTCAAAAACACTAATCAGCCTCTCTAACATAAAACATTTATGGAAAACCAAAGACACACACACACACACATTCATGCACATATAAGCACACACTCATAAACACATTAACACACAAAAATGCAAACACACACACTTGCTCAAAAACACGAATCAGCCTCTCTAACATAAAACAATTATGAAAAACCAAAGACACACACACACACACACACACACACACACACACACACACACACACACACACAGGCATACACAAAGAGCTTACTTCTCCCTGAGCCTCTGTAATTCCTTCTTAACGTCAGTGTCCTCAAACTCGGACTCGTTGTCACTGCTGGCGTAGGAGTAATATGAGTGGAGGGAGAGGTGCGCGGGCGTGGCATCCAGCCGGCTGGGCGAATCGGAGCTCTGCACGCTGCTGCTGCGGCCGGATCGCCTGAGGAACGCCACCGCCTTCTTCATCAGGTCCCTGCTCCGGCGCCGGCCATGGCCATGGGCGTGTCCGTGGACGTGTCCATGGGCGTGGCCGGGCGGGGCGGGGGGCAGCCTGGCGGGGCTGCTCTCCTCCCCGGAGTCGGTGGAGAGGCGTCGGCCGCGTCTGTGCAGGTCCAGGGGGCTGGAGGTGTAGGCGCGTGGGATTGGTGGGAGCTTGGGGGCTGTGGGTGCCGTGGGGGGCGCTGCCAGGCAGAAGTCGGGGGCCGCGGAGAAGGTGTTCCTGCGTGCGCGCACAGTGACCTCATCCCTGCTGCTGGCCACGGAGAATCGGCCCACAGTGGTGGTGGGGACCTCGCACTCCCAGCCAGTGCCTGAGGAGGGCGCCGGAGAGCCACAGGCACTCCAGCTCCTCTGCTTCCGCTCCTGTCTCCGGCTGATGTCCGGGGGGCCTGGGATGAACTGCAGCAGAACACAGGCACAACCCCTAAAACGCTGCACCCACATGAATATTCCAAAAATACTGTACCCCAATGATCATTTCTATAACACTATGCTACAATATATAGAACCCCGATAAAGACTCCTACAGTACTGTGCTCTAAAATCACCACTGAATGCAATGCAGTCCCCAATATACTTAAATACTGTATCCTGATGGTCATTTCTATACACTGTAAAACAATACTCATCCATAAACTATTGCTCTTGTCAATCCAGCAAAGTTAATATTGTAAAACATTGCACCCAAATAATCAGCTTTAACGTAGTGCACCCCAATAATCACACCCAAACAGAAAACACAATACACACCAGCAAAGGTCTCTTAAGCACTTCACCACAACAACAAAAAATAACCAGCACAAAAATCTCCCCAAAACTCTGATTTTCAAAAAAATACAATTGAAATACCGCACCACTATAACCTCGTACCCCAATAAACCTTCCGTCACACACTGCACCCCAGTTAATCCCCCCAAATCACCGTAACACAGTAAACATTCCAACACTGCACCTCGATACTCACCCCACTGCTCTGAGTTTGAGAGCAAAATAAAGGTGAAACAGGCAGTTACAGGTATGATGATTTATTCGAAATTTCTTCACACAAATACACACTTATAGGGAATGTCATTTATCAGATGATGGTAGATTTGTTTAAAGATGGAATATAAATATGTAAATATGCAAATTCATCAAACCTGCATAAAGCAAGGGTTTGTCTGTATATTTGAATATGTGTTACATTAGATTTTAACTAGATTGTACTTTATGTTTTAGGTCAATATTTCCAGAACAACATAAAAATGCCTTAAAACAGACATTTTGCACAAACTCAACGAAATTCACGTTCCATTTGTCATGAAATAAACTAAACATGTCTACCATCATACATGACAGGTTTGAGCCAAAAAAGGTGAAAAGGGGATTTCAAAAAAGGGAGTCGAAAACAGGCTGCAAAATTACATTATGATACTTCATACTGCCAGTATTGCTGCAGACTGTCCTGTTTTCTGAAGGATTTCTTCTTTCTCATCTCTGTTAAAATCTATACTTTGTATAGATTTTAATTAAAGGCAAACACAAACACACACCAACAACAACAAACTTAAAGGTAAACACTTACGTCAGCGCCTGAGAGCAGTGAAAATAAGGTGGCAGTCAATACCTTAAACCTGCTCCTGGCCCCTGAGCAGGACACAGAGTGTGTAATTGTGTGAGTCTTGGCTCCTCCCCTTCCTGAAGCTATGAGGCAAAGACCATATATGTTCAATGAGAACTACTACAGCGAACATTTGCAGAATTTTTCATTTTATCAACTGTTTGGTTGTATAACAAAAAAAAAACATTTAGTCCCACCAATCACCAGTCTCCTATGTGCTCTGCTGTTTGTTCGCATGATTCAGACAATGTCAGATAAGCAACTGAGATTCCAGTACTGTCCGTGTTAAACTGAGAATGCACACCTGGGAAATTCACTCACAGGTGCTCTGAGAGGATGAAACCTCAACATGCCACTATATATAAGCCCATTTTGCAAAAAACTAAAAACATGCATTATTTGGTTTTACGATACTTTCCATGCGGAAATGATTTGCAGAACACTTTATCGTTCTCAGGCTCCACAGTCAGGGCTTCATGTAGATTTTTTTTATTTTCCCCCTTTTTTCCTACCCAGTTTCAGCCACACTGTTTAGTCCATCACAGAAACAGGAGGATGTTGTGGTGACAGCCCTTGTTTCTTTCCACACTACAGATGCACCACCAAACACATGCTGCCTGTGTCATCGGAGGATGACAAAGTCAGTTTATGCATATGCACAGAGGTTTTTTTATTGACACAGCCATTCCCTGACATACATCCGAGTTCCGTTCTGACTGACCGGTTGTATCTGGAAGGGGACGTAAGTCGGACGTATGTTAGCATGGCACGTAGAAGCTATATACCTGTACAGCAATCTTTTATCCTACTCAATTTCTACCATGATTATCTTGTTTTATATTAACCAGTTTTATTAACTGACATTTTATATGATTCTGTAGTTTTTTAAAGATTATTTACTTCATATTTCATAGTTTTTATTTTTTGGGTTGTGTGTGCGGATGATTTTAAGTCACATAGGTTGTGAGTCAGGGAGAGGTTGTATTTGAGCATGGCTGTCGAGTAGGCTGCCACTGCGTGTGGTGCAGAATAAGGAAATCCACAAAGCATAGAGGGGAAGGAGAGAGCCGTACCGCTGATCACTGTGTCGCTGAGTGAGCTCAGACTGCCCTGTCTCTCTGGAATCTGGGGCTGGGAGGAGAGAGAAGCAGAGGCAGGGAGAGGGAGACAGGAAGTGCAAATAAAAAGCATTGACATTCAGCTGAAAAACAGCGTGAGCATTTAAGATGCGTATCGCTAGGGACATGAAAGTATTCTGACGTTTTATTGTTAGACATCCTGCCGACATACTTTGTTGATGGATTTGCATTAACAGTGTCAGAGACAGACAGACAGACAGACAGACAGGTATAAGATCACATTGTAATGGCAAACAGACAGACATATATAAGATCACATAGCTCAAAAACAGGCAGATTACCAATTGGTCCCCTTTCCTGGGGAACCCTTCCCCTACTGATGGGACATGGGTGTGTCGCTCAGCCCCGCCCGCCGTCCCACTCGGCCCGCGGGAGTAGACGTATTCCCCTGGGGTCCCGGCAGCGCTGCCGCTGGTGGGGTACAAGGGCACATATTCCTGGTATAGCAAGTTCCGCAGCTTCTCGTCCAGCGTCTTTATGGTGCTGTCCACCAGCCCCGCCCTGGGAGGCCCCTCCCCGTCTGACTCTCCTGGCCCCGCCCCCTGCTGCAATGGGGCGGGGCCTGGGGTTGAGATCTGCGACACCTGGGCGGGGCTTTGGGGGACTGATGGCTGCTTAGTCCCACCCACTGAAGATTGAAGGATGGGCGTGGCACATGGCTGCTGTAGGACTGGCCCAGGCTGGGGGGTGGGGCATGGGGCGGGGCCAGTGCAGGTGGGTGGGAGAAGGGGTGTGGCCGTTAGGTCGGAGGTGAGGTCAGAGGTCAGGGTGGGCACTAGGGGGCAGCATGGCACCTCGTCTGCCAGCTCGGCCACCGGCACAGGTGAGACAGGGCCCAGGTGGGTGGCAGGGACCATGCCCTGCTGCTGTTGGGGTGGAGCGACAGTGTGAGAGAGAGGAGGCACCATGGCAGAGGATGAGGGGGTGGGGCCCAGTGATCCGGCTACACCCTCAGACCAATGACCAGCCAGAGGATCTAGAAAGGCAAGAGATGTTAAAACTGAAACACAGGGGACATCCTGCACACCTTACAAACCACATACACTTGGGATTACCTGTGTGACTGTGTGGCAGGTGATGTTACCTGTGCAACTGTGTGGCAGGTGATGTTACCTGCGTGAGTGTGTCGCAGGTGATGTTACCTGTGCGACTGTGTGGCGCAGGTGATGTTACCTGTGCGACTGTGTGGCAGGTGATGTTACCTGTGTGACTGTGTGGCAGGTGATGTTACCTGTGTGACTGTGTGGCAGGTGATGTTACCTGTGTGACTGTGTGGCGCAGGTGATGTTACCTGTGTGACTGTGTGGCGCAGGTGACTCCTCTTCCTCCTCCTGGGTGGAAGACTCAGCCACAGGGCAGATAATGAACCACCGTTTCCCAGTGTGGAGCACTGTGAGGAACCAGGTAAACCAGGTAAACAACGCCTCTATCTTTACACTCATTCTACACCACAACCTGCTGACTCCACACTTCCACCTGTGCACCCAAACTATACACCCACCTACACATCCATTCCACACCTCCACCTGTGCACCCATTCCACACCTCCACCTACACGCCCACTCTAAAACTCCACCAGTATACCTGTACTAATCTCTGTAGGGATTCTGTGTAGAGACTGCAGTATTACCGTTCTGCTGGTAAACTGGCTGGTCCGTGTCAGGCAGCTGAGCCCTCACACCCTGGAACAGAGAGACATCGTTAGGCCTGGGGACCCTCCATTACCATAAAGTCACTCCAGGAAATGAACTGAGACTCACATCACCCACCGAACAATCCTCACAGAGATGGACGGCCATTTTCTCTTCATAAACTCAACTTCAGTTGAAAAATGCTCACAGAACATGGAGTGTATTTTTAATTCAAGAGCTGAAGTTAATTTAATTTCCAGAATCAAGTGAACTGAAATGGTATTGACCTCAAAACAGAACCCTGAACAAGAGGATCACTGACAACATACGGATGTGTGTTCTGTGATTGGCTGACAACTCCTCCCTGTCATTTTGGATCCCAGTCATTGGCTGCTCACCAGCTCAGTGTCTCCCTGCTCAGGGCTGGTGCCGAGGTCGGAGGCCCTCGCTCCCTCGGGGTCCTCGTTCAGCATGTCCTCAGCTTTGTCCACAATGTCCTTCAGCTGCTCAATGAACATCTCCCGCTCCACCATGAGGATGAAG
The DNA here is from genome assembly GCA_022829145.1 of Albula goreensis. Lineage (NCBI taxonomy): Eukaryota > Metazoa > Chordata > Actinopteri > Albuliformes > Albulidae > Albula > Albula goreensis. Next base: position 2,550,353 of record CM040754.1, read on the forward strand.
TTATTCTCCACCTGAGACCACAGGGCAGCCAAGTCACTCACAGGAAATCCCTGCAGCAAGGTTAAATTACCAACACCCCAGGTGTGCTAAACCTGTAGGATTGTTAAACTACCAGCACTGAAGGGTTGCCAAACTGCCAACACTGCAGGAGTGTTAAAGAGACTTGACTCACTGGACTTGCCATGTTTTTTCAGATACATGTCATATCCTGTGGTTTGCAAATAGTTTCACACAATGGTCTTAGTCCAAAAATATGCGCAGTCAGACCATTCAGCTGTAACACTTCCTAGGAAAATGATTTCTCATATGACAGATCATACATTCTCCCAACACTACAGGAGTATTCAACCACTTACAACCGTGGGATGCTCAACTGCCAACAAAGTTTGTCTCTCACATACACCCACACATATATAGAGAATTTGAACATCATATAAATGCTTGTAGACATGTACAGCAATGGATTGTTCATCTCACAATCCCTTGCCCTTTGACCCTCCATGACCTTTGACCTACCATGTAAGTGGCAATTTCCTCAGGCGCATCACCATCCAGGTCAAACTTGAACGTCACCATCTTGTGATTGTGAGTCTCCAGCTGGCACTGCACCATCTTGTCTCCAGTGTCACAGACCTGCAATAACTTCATCCTCATTCACTTATCCAAGATAAAACTATTTTACAATGCAAAAAAATACTGGGTGACCTGACCTTTGAACTCTCTCATTTAGCTAAAACAGCCATTACATACATATGTGGCTGTGTGTATGCAGGTTTGTATTGGAAAAGCTCGTACTAAGCACACTCAGTTTGTCAGATTCACACCGAGCATGCTCAGATAGCCAGGCTCACACTGAGCATGCCAAGTTAGCCTGACCCACACTGAGCACGCTCAGTTTATCAGACTCACATTGAGCATGCTCAGTTTTATCAGACTCACATTGAGCATGCTCAGTTTGGGCTTGCTGGTCCTCTCCTGGCGGGATCTGGTCCGGGAGGACTTGCGGTGGTGTTTCCGTGGTTTCCCTTCCGCTCTCCCGCTGCCAGTTGTTCCCTCTGCGCTGTCACTCATCTCCCTGCCGGAGGCTGTGTCTGAGTTCATGCTGCAGCACATGGGGGGGGGGGCGCATTAGCCTACAACATTTAATGTGTCTGTGAAAGAGAAAGTGTGTGTGTGTGTGTCAGAATTCCCTGTCATGCATTATGAAATACACTTCACTGATAAACCCTGGTATATTGCCTACAAAGAACATATAGACATTTTCTCACAACTACTGCAATAAACTCACACAATTATTCAGTGTTGCATACATATTACAGCATGCATACATGATAGCAGCGTAGTATAATGGTTACAGTGCTGGGCTTGCACTACAGAGGTTGCAGGTACAATTCCCAAGTATGGCATTGTCATAGTACTCTGGATCAAGGCAAATCACTAGAATTACATCAGAAAATGGAAAGTGTGTGAAGATGTAAGCTGTGTTAGTTGGTTTGGATGAAGGCATCTGCTAAATGCCTACATCTAAAAACTTGATTATTAAGTTCACTGTTGTTTTTGAGAAGAACAGGCCACAGCACCCATCTCTGGGACTCTAAGGTACAGTGATCACATGCAGTAAAGAAATGTTGCGCTGTGTAAATAGCTCTGGTTAAGGGTGCTTGCTGAATGTAAAAGTCAGTACTTCTTTATAAGGGTATTTTTTCAGCAGGTCTTTAAGACTGTGAACCTGATGTTTGTGTGGCATCGCTCTGACAGGAAGCATACCTGCATACCTATCTATGGTGTGATTCAGGGCCAGCTCAGGTGCTTACCTGTCATAGCAGTAGCTTTGACACAGTACAGGTTTTTCAGCCTCCGGCTCCTGCAGGCAAAACAAAGGAGCCGCTGGCATGAGCCCCCGACATAGAGACTCTGTTTCACACAACCACTGACCTCTCCCAACACAAACACACAAACCACAACACACAACCACTGACCTCTCCCAACACAAACACACAAACCACAACACACAACCACTGACCTCTCCCAACACAAACACACAAACCACAACACACAACCACTGACCTCTCCCATCACAAACACACAAACCACAACACACAACCACTGACCTCTCCCATCACAAACACACAAACCACGACACACAACCACTGACCTCTCCCATCACAAACACACAAACCACAACACACAACCACTGACCTCTCCCTCACAAACACACCCAACACACAAACACACAAACCACAACACACAACCACTGACCTCTCCCATCACAAACACACAAACCACGACACACAACCACTGACCTCTCCCATCACAAACACACAAACCACGACACACAACCACTGACCTCTCCCATCACAAACACACAAACCACGACACACAGCCACTGACCTCTCCCAACACAAACACACAAACCACGACGCACAACCACTGACCTCTCCCATCACAAACACACAAACCACGACGCACAACCACTGACCTCTCCCATCACAAACACACAAACCACGACACACAACCACTGACCTCTCCCATCACAAACACACAAACCACGACGCACAACCACTGACCTCTCCCATCACAAACACACAAACACACAACTCTCCAGCATAAACACAATAATACTCTAGCACACAAGTACACAAACACCCCTGCACAAAGAAATTAATACACTAACACACAACACTCCTGTACAAACACACTAATACACTCATACACAAGCATACAAATGCTTATACCTTCACACACAAACACACAAAGACTCCAACACAATCTCCAACTCTGTATGTTTGTACAAGTGTGTATTGATAATATGTCTGTGTGTGTGTGTATGTAGTCAGTAACATGGGAATGGGCTCTGCAGATAGCAGGGTTGGCATTGCCGTAGTAATGGGGCTGTGCTGACTCACGGGTTGGCTGGAACTTGTAGGGGGTGTGGCTATCAGGCTGCCAGTGGTCTGCAGGTCTGGAGCTGGGTCCTGCTTTCAGAATTACATGACATCACACTGCACTCTACATCCAACATCACACTCTATATATACAATGATAATCCTTTGTAGTTCTATGAAATAGATTACACTAATCCTCCTGTAATGGACAGACAGTGTAATCTTATATAACACACTATACTTGCTATATAGCAATATGCCGTACACTGTTTTTTGGTAACACACAGAGTTAATATGTAGTTATGCAGAATCCCAACAGAAACAGGACTGCTGGGGTTACCTGAGCAACCGGCTGAAGACAAGGCGGGGCTTGCTCAGGCAGAGTGGGCGGGGCTGGTTTGAGGGGCAGGGCTTGCTCAAGCACAGATGGGGGCGGATGTGGGGGCGGGGCTGGTTCTGGAATGAGAGGCACGCTGTGGAGTGGGGCCGGCTGTGTCTCAAGGAATTCTGGGATGTGAGCGGGCTTGGAGGGAGGGGGGTCTGCAATCGCACCCTGGCACCGGGGCAAGGTGGGCATAGCCATGGTAACAAGAGGGGCGGGGGGTGCCACGGCCGCACACTGCAGGGACATGGAGCTCGGAGCCTGCAGGATGGGGGCGAGGGAGGGGGCAGGGCCAGCAGCGAGGATGGGTGTCGCCGGTCTGGCTGTGCTGGTGGAGGGGAAGCTGGAGGTAGCAGGAGAGGGAGAAGCGACCGGGAATGGTGTGCATTCAGCAACACCGCCTCCTGCTGGGATGACGGGATATGGCAGAGGGAACTGCAAAAACCCCAAAAAAGAAAAGAAATAGGCTGAATAAAAAAGTAGGTTCAGAGGAGGTGAGAAATATGCTCTCTCTGTATACAGGGCACCTCTGTGCTAACATGCTAATGCCCTGCTCTACACAGAGTATCACTGTGTTAACTCTGCTCTACACCGGGCATCTCCATGCTAACCTGCTACAGCCTCACTCTACAGAGGCTATCTCTATGCTAACCTGCTAATGCCCTGCTCTACACAGGGCATCTCCATGCTAACCTGCTACAGCCTCACTCTACAGAGGCTATCTCTATGCTAACCTGCTAATGCCCTGCTCTACACAGGGCATCTCCATGCTAACCTGCTACAGCTTCACTCTACAGAGGCTAGCTCTATGCTAACCCTCTAATGCAATCGAAAACCTGTCAACATGTCAGGTCTGGGCAAAAGCCCAGATGAGCACTGTGCGATAGCTGGTTCACTCCTCCAGTCACCAGGGGGAGGTGTGACAAAGGGCAGGGTTACCTGTGGGAGGTGCTGCGAGGTGGAAGAGATCTGGAATGGGTGCGGGGCCTGTGTGGGCGTGGCCACTAACGGAGAGGCGTGGCCTGAGTCCGTGGGTGGGGCTTGGTGAAGCTGGGAGGGGAGTGGCTGCCTGACTCGGCGGGGGTGGCTCTGCTCCGGGAAGAATTGCTGGAGGGAGAAAAGAAGGAGAGAGAGAAAGAAAAGCAGAAGAAAGGAAAGGGGAGAGAGGGAGGAAAATAGTGAAACAGAGGGAAAGCAGAGGGAAAGGGGAGGTAGGAGAGACAGTAAGTGGAGAGGAAAAGAAGGGAGAAGTTTTTTCCCAGTGGGTGAAGCAGAGATCACTGTCCTCGCCTTGTGGACGCTCACCTGCTGGGCTTCTGGAGGGGACATTACAGTTTGGAAGGTCTGCACACTGCACTGGTTGGGCTGCGCAGCTGGGAGGGTCTGTGCAGTCTGTTGGAAGGTATGCGCAGTCTGTTGGCTAGCCTGTGCAAACTGTTGGCTGGGCTGCGCAGCTGGGAGGGTATGTGCAGTCTGTTGGAAGCTATGCGCAGTCTGTTGGCTAGCCTGTGCAAACTGTTGGCTGGGCTGCGCAGCTGGGAGGGTCTGTGCAGTCTGTTGGAAGCTATGCGCAGTCTCATGGCTAGGCTGCACAGGTGGGTGGGTCTGCACAGTCTGTTGAAAGCTCTGCGCAGTCTGTTGGCTGGTCTGCGCAGTCTGTTGGAACGCCTGCACAGAAGGCTGGGAGGTGGCTGCAGGTGGACTCTGAACCATGGAGACGCAAGACTGAAAAACAAGGAAGGTGGCAGCAATGAAACGCTCTGACGAACATGCATAGACACGAACAACATGTCTCTTAGAAAAGAGGTTCTGTCAAGCACAACATTCCTCTTATAGCTCTGTTCCACCAGGATGGTGCCGGTGCGGAACCAGTTCTGCCTTGGTGCCTTTTGAGAACCGGCCCGCATTTCGACAGGTTTGAGAACAGAACATGCGCAGAAGTTGGGGTAATTTCCCCAAATTTAAGTGGCTAACTCATGCGGGAGCCCCTTCCGCAGACACTAACGTCAGTGGTTCCATCTTTTGGACCAGCAATTATGGGGAGTCGTGCTGTTGCCAGCTTTTTGGCACCGGCACCAGTCTTTTTCTGATGGAAATGCATGGAACCGGTTCTAGATTAGGCACCGGCACCGGCCTCGCATCAGTGTAAAAGGGCTATTAGATGCTGATATCTGTATGGGGGTTTCTCGTAGAACACTCAGAATCAGGTTGTACATCATACCCTTGACAGGATAGCCATATCTAAGAAGGACCATTAAGGGTTCTGATTATGTATTTATCTTACAAACCCAACTCAAAATGAATTAAGATACGAGAGATAAGGAGTTTTTTTTAAAAGAGATAAGCCTAAATGTTGGCTGTAGTTCATATACTGTGAGTGTCAGTGTAAACAAGCTTGGAACATATAGGGGCTCAAAAACATAGGGGAGGTAGAGTTAGGAGAGGGAGGAGGTTTTCTTGTGCTTGAACTCACTGGTTGGTGGTAGGCTCCCTGGTGCAGCTGGCTTGAAGGCTGGTGGTAGGCTGTCTGGTGCAGCTGAGTCGAGGGCTGGGAGTAGGCCTTCTGGTGGAGCTGGGCTGATGGCTGGGGATACGCCCCCTGGTGCAACTGTACTGAGGATTGGGAATAGGCCCCCTGGTGGAGCTGTGCTGGGGACTGGGGATAGGTCCCCTGCTGCAGCTGGGCTAAGGCCTGAGGGTAGGCCTCCTGGTGGAGCTGGTCTGATGGCTGAGGGTAGGCACCCTGATACAGCTGTGCTGAAGACTGGGGATAGGCCCCCTGGTGCAGCTGGGTCATGGTCTGGGGGTAGGCCTCCTGGTGGAGCTGGGCTGAGGGCTGTGCAGGAGGGCTACACACTTGCGGTGTAGATGGAAGCATGCTGGGAAAAGGTTCCTGTTGAGACTGGCAGGGGGCGCTGTGCTGGCTGCTGAGGGGGTCTGAATGGACGGTGGAGCCCAGTCCACTGTCAAATGTGCCGTCTGCTACAGAAAGGAAAGACAACATCACGTTACAAACAATGCAATTATTGTGTGCGATAAAGTAATAATAAGAATACTAATAATGACAGTAATCAGAATAACTGGACCGCCACCCTGCGGGAAAATCTGAGTGAATGCCCCGCTTTAGTCCCTGTTTTAATATTTCTTCAACAGGTCATCCACAGGGCTTAGTCCATGCTAACCCTCCTGGCACCTGAGACTTTTACCCCCTCTAGCACTTTAACACCCTTTTCCCGAAAGAAATGCATTTAATGTTGTTAGTCGCTCTGGATAAGAGCGTCTGCTAAATGCCTATAATGTAATGTAATTATGCATATAATCCTATGAAACAGAGATAATGCTACATGTTTGCTATTAATCAATGTCCAGACTTATTTCTATATTTGGACGTACCTTTGACATGATGCATTCAGATTGCTATCTCTCAGCCTCGCTATCTCTTTTTCCTACTCCTATTTATTGTGTTTACATCCCAGCTGAGCTTCCAGTCAATCACCTTTAAGCTTTGAGCTGTTCATGGAACACTGATCTGGTCTGAATGTGACAATTGCCATTTACCTGCTGCCATTGCAGGCTTTCTGAAGTGTGTTTTTGCCAATTTGCGTATAACAGGACACAACAGAAAGTGTTCCTGCAAATTTTTCTCATTCTGTTATTTATACCCTGATTGAATAACAAGACCTCAGAGGTGAAAACACTCACAGTTGTGCCTTCAAATATTAACTAAACAACAAGAAAAATGTACTGAATATTTATGTTAATTTGAACAGTTAACATTATCTCTCTTATTTAAAACAAACATCTCTAGCAGAGGAGTTCCTAACAGAGAGAGTTTGGTGTGAATTAGATGCATAGATGTCAAACAGAGATTTATTTTCGGGTAGTGGATAAATCAAACCACCCGCTGCCAGGGAGGTATCCTGAAAGTGAAGCTGACAGTGTGTGTGTGTGTGTGTGTGTGTGTGTGTGTGTGTGTGTGTGTGTGTGTGTGTGTGTGCGTGTGTTCTCAGATAGAGGAGGTGATGTAGAAATGAGCCATAAGTTATCACAGCAGTGTGCGTGTGTGTGTGTGTGCGTGTGTGTGCCTTGCCTGCCAAGTGTCTGATGTCCTCAGTAAACCCTGTTCTTACTCAATACAGCACTGTGTATGAGTGTATGTAAATGTGTGTGCGTGTGTGTGAGTGAGTACTTGTGTGTACCTGTGTGTGTGTATGTGTGTGTGTGTTAGTGTGTCATAGATCTTGTTCAAAAATGTATTTTAACACATTAAATAAAAAATGATTAAACATTTTGTCTCTTCAGATATTGGTAAAAAAAAATTCATGGAAAAGTCGAGAATTTTCAACTGTCAAAACCTAAAATCCCAGGGAAAGAAACACTGATGAAAAGAGCTGGTTCTTTTAAAAATAATAACCTGTAATCAGTAAGAATTTCACTGGGGACTTTAAATACCAGTGTGTTAACTTGTGTCTGCGTTTGCAAATGCCTGTGCTCACAAATATACACGTGCATTGTGTGTGTGTGTAAGTTTCTGGTTTGCATGGTCACATGTTTGCATGTGCAGGCATGTGTTTGTGCATGTGTGTGTCAGTGTGTTCGTGTTTGTGTGTGTGCATATGTGTGTATCTGTGCATGTGTGTGTCAGTGTGTTCGTGTTTGTGTGTGTGCATATGTGTGTATCTGTGCATGTGTGTGTCAGTGTGTTCGTGTTTGTGTGTGTGCATATGTGTGTATCTGTACATGTGTATGTGTGTGTGTATGCATATGTGTGTATCTGTGCATGTGTGTCTCAGTGTGTTCGTGTTTATGTGTGTGCCTATGTGTGTATCTGTGCATGTGTGTCAGTGTGTTCGTGTTTGTCTTTGTGCATATGTGTGTATCTGTACATGTGTATGTGTGTGTGTGTGTATGCATATGTGTGTATCTGTGCATGTGTGTGTGCATGTGTGTGTGTGTGTGTGTGAGAGAGTTTGTGCATGTGTGTGTATGTGTGTGTGTGAGTGTGTGTGTGTATCTGTGTGTGAATGTGTGTGTGTATGTGTGTGTGTTTGAGAGTGTGTGTGTGAATGTGTGTGTGAGAGTGTGTGAGAGTGTGTGTGTGTATCTGTGTGTGAATGTGTCCTTCCCTAACACATTGCTGCAATGTCTCACATTTGTCAGAGGTGGCGCTGCTGGGCGGGTTGCAGGGCGGGGTTTGCTGGTCTGGCTCCGCCTCTGCTGCCTCAGGCTGGGTGATCTGGCAGATCTGGGCTGCCGTCCCGGCAGGAATCTGCAGGGTGACATTCTGGGCCTTTCTGGGCTCCGTCTCCTGGACACCCTGGACCCCCTGGCCCCCCGGCGGCCGCTCCGGGTCCCCTTGCTCCTGCTTGTCGATGGTGGGGGCTCTCCTCACTCGCCTCGCCCTCCTCCACTGGATCAGAGACACCCGGTCCCGTATGGACTTCCCCACGATCTTTGCGTCATTCTCATGGAAGAGGCCCGACTCCACCTGCCAACATTTATTTTACAGCTATTTATTTTAGCACTGCTTTGCTTATTTGGTTACTGGCACTGTAAGTTTAAGGGTAACCTGGTCAGACTCATAGCACAGTGAGTTTAAGGGTAACCTGGTCAGACTCATAGCCCAGTGAGTTTAAGGGTAACCTGGTCAGACTCATAGCCCTGTGAGTTTAAGGGTAACCTGGTCAGGCTCAGTTTAGCACTGTAAGTTTAGCCCTGTAAGTTTAAGGGTAACCTGGTCAGGCTCATAGCACTGTAAGTTTAGGGGTAACCTGGTCAGGCTCATAGCACTGTAAGTTTAGGGGTAACCTGGTCAGGCTCATAGCACTGTAAGTTTAGGGGTAACCTGGTCAGGCTCATAGCACAGTGAGTTTAGGGGTAACCTGGTCAGGCTCATAGCACTGTAAGTTTAGGGGTAACCTGGTCAGACTCATAGCACAGTGAGTTTAGGGGTAACCTGGTCAGGCTCATAGCACAGTGAGTTTAGGGGTAACCTGGTCAGGCTCATAGCACTGTGAGTTTAGGGGTAACCTGGTCAGGCTCATAGCACAGTGAGTTTAGGGGTAACCTGGTCAGGCTCATAGCACAGTGAGTTTAGGGGTAACCTGGTCAGGCTCATAGCACAGTGAGTTTAGGGGTAACCTGGTCAGGCTCATAGCACTGTAAGTTTAGGGGTAACCTGGTCAGGCTCATAGCCCTGTACGTTTAGGGGTAACCTGGTCAGGCTCATAGCACAGTGAGTTTAGGGGTAACCTGGTCAGACTCATAGCACAGTGAGTTTAGGGGTAACCTGGTCAGGCTCATAGCACAGTGAGTTTAGGGTAACCTGGTCAGGACTCATAGCACTGTAAGTTTAGGGGTAACCTGGTCAGGCTCATAGCACTGTAAGTTTAGGGTAACCTGGTCAGGCTCATAGCACTGTGAGTTTAGGGTAACCTGGTCAGGCTCATAGCACAGTGAGTTTAGGGGTAACCTGGTCAGACTCATAGCACAGTGAGTTTAGGGGTAACCTGGTCAGGCTCATAGCACAGTGAGTTTAGGGGTAACCTGGTCAGACTCATAGCACTGTAAGTTTAAGGGTAACCTGGTCAGACTCATAGCACAGTGAGTTTAGGGGTAACCTGGTCAGACTCATAGCACAGTGAGTTTAGGGGTAACCTGGTCAGACTCATAGCACAGTGAGTTTAGGGGTAACCTGGTCAGACTCATAGCCCTGTAAGTTTAAGGGTAACCTGGTCAGACTCATAGCACTGTAAGTTTAGGGGTAACCTGGTCAGACTCATAGCCCTGTAAGTTTAAGGGTAACCTGGTCAGGCTCATAGCCCTGTAAGTTTAAGGGTAACCTGGTCAGACTCATAGCCCTGTAAGTTTAAGGGTAACCTGGTCAGGCTCATAGCACTGTAAGTTTAGGGGTAACCTGGTCAGGCTCATAGCACTGTAGTTTAGGGGTAACCTGGTCAGGCTCATAGCCCTGTAAGTTTAGGGGTAACCTGGTCAGACTCATAGCCCTGTAAGTTTAGGGGTAACCTGGTCAGGCTCATAGCCCTGTGAGTTTAGGGGTAACCTGGTTTAGCAGGGTAACCTGGTCAGGCTCATAGCCCTGTAAGTTTAGGGGTAACCTGGTCAGGCTCATAGCCCTGTAAGTTTAGGGGTAACCTGGTCAGGCTCATAGCCCTGTACGTTTAGGGGTAACCTGGTCAGGCTCATAGCCCTGTACGTTTAGGGTAACCTGGTCAGACTCATAGCCTGTAAGTTTAAGGGGTAACCTGGTCAGGCTCATAGCCCTGTAAGTTTAGGGGTAACCTGGTCAGACTCATAGCCCTGTAAGTTTAAGGGTAACCTGGTCAGGCTCATAGCACTGTAAGTTTAGGGGTAACCTGGTCAGGCTCATAGCCCTGTACGTTTAGGGGTAACCTGGTCAGGCTCATAGCCCTGTAGCACAGTGAGTTTAGGGTAACCTGGTCAGGCTCATAGCCCTGTACGTTTAGGGGTAACCTGGTCAGGCTCATAGCCCTGTAAGTTTAAGGGTAACCTGGTCAGGCTCATAGCCCTGTAAGTTTAGGGGTAACCTGGTCAGGCTCATAGCCCTGTAAGTTTAGGGGTAACCTGGTCAGACTCATAGCACTGTAAGTTTAGTTGTAACCTGGTCAGACTCTTAGCCCTGTAAGTTTAGGGGTAACCTGGTCAGGCTCATAGCCCTGTAAGTTTAGGGGTAACCTGGTCAGGCTCATAGCCCTGTAAGTTTAGGGGTAACCTGGTCAGGCTCATAGCCCTGTAAGTTTAGGGGTAACCTGGTCAGGCTCATAGCACTGTAAGTTTAGGGGTAACCTGGTCAGGCTCATAGCCCTGTACGTTTAGGGGTAACCTGGTCAGGCTCATAGCCCTGTAAGTTTAGGGGTAACCTGGTCAGACTCATAGCCCTGTAAGTTTAAGGGTAACCTGGTCAGGCTCATAGCCCTGTAAGTTTAGGGGTAACCTGGTCAGGCTCATAGCACTGTAAGTTTAGGGGTAACCTGGTCAGGCTCATAGCACTGTAAGTTTAGGGGTAACCTGGTCAGGCTCATAGCCCCTGTAAGTTTAGGGGTAACCTGGTCAGGCTCATAGCACTGTAAGTTTAGGGGTAACCTGGTCAGACTCATAGCCCTGTAAGTTTAGGGGTAACCTGGTCAGGCTCATAGCACAGTGAGTTTAGGGGTAACCTGGTCAGACTCATAGCACAGTGAGTTTAGGGGTAACCTGGTCAGACTCATAGCCTGTAAGTTTAGGGTAACCTGGTCAGGCTCATAGCCCTGTACGTTTAGGGGTAACCTGGTCAGACTCATAGCCCTGTGAGTTTAGGGGTAACCTGGTCAGACTCATAGCCCTGTAAGTTTAGGGGTAACCTGGTCAGGCTCATAGCCCTGTACGTTTAGGGGTAACCTGGTCAGACTCATAGCCCTGTACGTTTAGGGGTAACCTGGTCAGGCTCATAGCCCTGTAAGTTTAGGGGTAACCTGGTCAGGCTCATAGCCCTGTAAGTTTAGGGGTAACCTGGTCAGGCTCATAGCCCTGTGAGTTAGGGGTAACCTGGTCAGGCTCATAGCCTGTGAGTTTAGGGGTAACCTGGTCAGACTCATAGCCCTGTAAGTTTAGGGGTAACCTGGTCAGGCTCATAGCCCTGTAAGTTTAGGGGTAACCTGGTCAGGCTCAGTTTAGCCCTGTACGTTTAGGGGGTAACCTGGTCAGACTCATAGCCCTGTACGTTTAGGGGTAACCTGGTCAGGCTCATAGCCCTGTAAGTTTAGGGGTAACCTGGTCAGGCTCATAGCCCTGTAAGTTTAGGGGTAACCTGGTCAGGCTCATAGCCCTGTAAGTTTAGGGGTAACCTGGTCAGGCTCATAGCCCTGTAAGTTTAGGGGTAACCTGGTCAGGCTCATAGCACTGTAAGTTTAGGGGTAACCTGGTCAGACTCATAGCACTGTGAGTTTAGGGGTAACCTGGTCAGGCTCATAGCCCTGTAAGTTTAAGGGTAACCTGGTCAGGCTCATAGCCCTGTAAGTTTAGGGGTAACCTGGTCAGACTCATAGCCCTGTAAGTTTAGGTGTAACCTGGTCAGGCTCATAGCCCTGTACGTTTAGGGGTAACCTGGTCAGGCTCATAGCCCTGTAAATTGAATGTGTATTTATAAATGCATTATATGGCACTTATACATTCTATTTTAAGCTTGAGTTATTTATGCATGACATATTTACATTTAATTTTATTTGAGACCAAAAGGCACAAGAAACAGCTGAAGGGGGTGAATTTTCCTCGTTACTGTAAGGATATATAAGGGTAATCCATTGTTATTCATTAGAGCATACAGAAAGCTGAAAAGGACAAAAAGGACAAGATTTCTGAAGCTGCAGTTTAGACTGCAAAAACCCCAAAACATTTACACCTGTTTTCTTCACATAAGGTAACAGAAAGGTGGCAGATATGCTTCATGTTTTCATAAAAAGTAGAGTAGAGGTTGTTAATTTTACACCAATGACCATGCGTTTTTTTATTTTAATGCCCCGCCCCTTATGCTATTAGCAACAGACATGACTGGAGCCCTACTGCAAAACATATTCAGTATAACAAATCTGGACTACATTTCTGCATCTGGACTACATGTCCCATAACCGCTAGAACTGTTTCAGTCACTGCTCTGGTCCTCTGAGGTCATGCAGTTTCTGGAAGGACCCATTGCAGGGCAGGGCCTGCAGATGTCAGATGGGCAGACAGAGGGGAGGGCAGACAGCACTGTACCCTCTGCCTCTAAACAAAGACAATTACATAACCTCTAATCAGAGCTTGTCTGTTTCCCAAAGGAGATGGTGCAATGCGAGCCAGAGAGAGAGACTGAGAGACAGAGAGAGAGTAAAGGGGTAAAAGAAAGCCAGAGTCAGATTCACATCTAAATCAAACTCACAGCTGCTCCTACGGATACAGACACTGTCATGCTGAATACATCACATTTACCGTGCTTCATGACTAACCAAACACCGGCTCAGTTGAGGCTTCTATTAAACCCTGTGTTGCAGCAGGGGAAGCCTGGTGTGCGTGTGTGTGTGTGTCTGTCTGTGTGTGTGTGTGTGTGTGTGTGTCTGTGCAGACTTTTGTGTCCATCAATTTATTCCAGCTCACTTAGCCAATTAGCTGTTGTATACCAATGCTGGTACTCTTGAAGACAAGGCCAGGGTAAAACATTCCACTCAGGGGCACCAAAACAGCCCTTAGCTGTCATTCATTAGCTTATTTAATAAACAAAATGCCGCTAAAAATGCACAGAGCATGGCCATGATTGGATTAATTAAATAATTATGTGTAGGATTTGGCATTAAATCCATAAATATCTAATACCATCATTTCCTACTCCACACACCATGGCTATATGCTTTACTTGAGCTGACTTGGCCTCAAGCCCACTTACAGCTCATTTATTATTCCTAACCTTAATTTTTGTCTTTCTCGCTCTTATTTCACACAAATAAAAATAAGCCAGAGAATGTACCTAAAAAGGCATGACAAATTGCGCTAGCAAACCCACATGGGCCTATGAGCAAAACCTCACCTTAATTTATTAGGCTGCATGCAGTCAGACAAAAGCCTTGTGCTTTACCATTACAAATAAGTACCACAGCCTCTGCACGTAAGTGTACTAGTTACTGCACTTCAGTCTCCCTTGCTCCTGAAACTTAATTCTCTAAACAAATCACCTATGCAACTATTCCACTGCATCTGAATCGCATAACCACTGAATCTAAGTTCCTGCAACTGCTTCTCTTTGGTATCCCCTCCACGCGAACGAAATGCATGCCAGTCCCATCCAATCACAGCCAAAGGGCTCCACCATTTTCTACAGTGAAAAAAGATAAGCACAGGGCTCAAGGTTAAACTGATGTCCTTTCTTTAAAAAAAATAAAAATAAATAAATATTCTTTGAATTGCCCCCCCTTCACCTCCCCTTTCCCATCTGAGCTGAACCTTTCAGCTCCACCGTTGAGACCTTTTCTCACAGGCTCAGCGGGGTGGGTCAGTCTGTGCAAATCGCCACAGTTCACACGGAGAACAAGCTTGCGACTGTTCGCACTGCAGTCACATACTGCCTGTGCCATCAGAGGACCAAGAAGCCACCATGTGCTTGGTCCATGTGCTTGCAGGTGCCCAGCTGGGCAGAAGGGGCCGCTAGAGAGCAATAAGAGACATGATTTCAACCTATTTGACTGTGCTGACTGAGCCAGTTGTTGCCTCGCTATTGTGACACCCCTGGCTTTAGCTGGTAATGGCGTAGCTTGAACAGCGGCGTAACTTTGAGTCATGAACCTGGCATTTAACTCTACCTCCCTTCTGTGCCCTCACAGACAAACACCCTACTGAATCAGCGCTGTATTAGCAGACTCACACTTTACAAGTCTGTGCTGCAATCAAATTAGTTTGACAGTTTTGTTATAGGTCATTGGTTTAGTAGTCTTGAATTGCTGTCTCTAATTGAAGTCCCCGCCTCCACAAGTCTGCACTTGGTCGGAGGACATAGCTGACCTGATATAACCTTTTATTATTTTAATATTTCACATCAGAGAGTCAACCTGTTAAGCTGCCCAGTAAGGCTTATGGTGCTGTAAGGTTATGAGCAGCCTGGTCAGGCTCATAGTGCTGTAAGGTTATGAGCAGCCTGGTCAGGCTCATACCCTTGTATAGTCTGCATGGTTATGAGCACCTTACAGCACTATATCTAATATGTAATTATGACAGAGGACAAATTTATAAACTTGCAAGTAATTCCAAGCAGGGGCAGGCACTTAGCACAGGATTGGATGAACACAGAGACGGAACCCAAAACCACAATGTGGCTGGAAACACAGTCGATCACAGTCTCTGAGGGTCTAAATTTGGACTGAATCTGGACACAGAGATTAGGAGCCTGCCAAGAGGAAGCAGAGTTTCTGAATAAATAGGATTAAAATGAGCCATTCTGCAGCGTGCTGCACCAAATTACCTCACCGTCTGCAGCTATTGCAACCCGACAGAGGGAGGAGGCTAGTGCATAAAACAAGCAGAACTGTGTGAATGTGTGTTTGCATGTGGGTTTATGCTACTACATACATCATAATTACCATGCACACATGGGTTGCATTATTTTTTTTGTTTGTGAGGAATACTTCCCGTACTGTTTTACATGGCTAATGTGTTTAGCTTTGTGGTCTAAATCATGAATTTAGCATTGTGCTGGACATTCATGTGGCTAATGCATTTAGCACGATGTTGATTATTCACATACCACCACAATATTCACATATTCACCATGAAGTTATTTAGCATGGTGTTGCTAATACACATAGCCATGTGTTTAGCATGGTGTTGCTCATTCACATAGCCAATGTGTTTAGCACAGTGCTGCTCATTCACATGGCTAACATGTTTAGCACAGTGTTGTTCATTCACATGGCTAACGTGTTTAGCATGGTGGTGCTCATTCACATGGCTAACATGTTTAGCACGGTGTTGTTCATTCACATGGCTAACGTGTTTAGCATGGTGGTGCTCATTCACATGGCTAACATGTTTAGTACGGTGTTGTTCATTCACATGGCTAACGTGTTTAGCATGGTGGTGCTCATTCACATGGCTAATGCATTTAGCACAGTGTTGCTCATTCACATGTGAAATATGTTTAGCATAGGGATGGTCCCAGTCCCACAGGCTTACCATTTCCTGAGCCACACCCTCTGGGACCTCCTTCTCCAGGTCAAAGGTGAACTCAACAGCTCCACTGTCTTTGTATTTCCCCTTCAGTTTCTTAGGGTCCTCCACCCAAAGTTTCAGGGCGATCGATGTCTTCTTCCCATCGTCCTCCTCTGCCAGCTCCACTCTCACCCCCGTGTCCTCTGCGAAAAAGCCGTGGTTCAGGAGGTCCTTTATAGAGTACCTGCCAATGCAGAACGACAGTGCATTACAGAGACAGCACGGCCAGTACCCAGCCAGCACTGCATCAAAGGACCAGCCAAACTCACTTCCTGATCTGACACAAGGAAAACACTGAAGCAGAATAAAATCAAAGCAGATAATGGTGGCATAGCAGGTCAAGGAACTCATGGGAAAAGTAATACTCCTTGCTTTCCTTTTGTATGTTTACAAACAGTTAAATCACATATGTACTAAATCCAGGAAACTATGTCAAACTATGGAAAATTATTTTTATGACCAAAATACTCAAGCTCTCACTGATGTCACTTTCCAGAATTGGATCATTGTGCAACACCTTCGCAGCCACAGGATGTGATATATCTGGATATATCTGTACAGCAGAAATGAGCCTACATGAGTCAAACAGGCCTTTAAACTCTCAGCTCTTACTGCACAGAGCCATGACTGTATTACACACACACAGCACTGAAAACATGGGGCAATCACTACATTACAGACTCAGTGCTGACAACATAGGACTATCTCTGTTTTATGCACAGAGCACTGACCACACTGTCGCTGGCTAGATTGGCTGCAGTACAGACATAGTATTGGTCCACACACAGTACTGCCAATACAGAGCACTGCTCGGGTCAACAGCCTCAGTGCTGTCTTAAAGTGCTGTCTCATTGTGTTACTAAGCACTAAGTGCTTTATCAGTGTGTTACACTGTCCAGCTGACCGCCCGCTGACCGGGACTCCACCCATGATTCTCATAGCTTCTCAGCTCATTTCCATGCCACGTCCATGCCTGTGAACGCAGTAGTTCCCGGGTAGCTTACCTCTCTTCCTTTTTGTAGCAGATGCACTCTCCTATAATTTCCTTAATTTCAGGATCTATTATCTTGTTGTAACTGGCTGGTTTCACACCCTGGGTGAAAAACAGACAAAACAAGGAGTTCAGAGAAAACCCCTTCTGCCTTTCTCCATTAGCATGACTAAGCTCCCAAATCTTCTGATTCTGACTGGTTTAAATGGAACACTGATGGGACACATACACTGACCACTGGCTTAGAGGGAATGCAGATGGTGAATACAAGCATCTCATTGGACAAGAAGGAACAGTGATTGTGGCTATTTGCATCTGACTGGTATAGAGAGAACATCAATGGTGAACATACACTTCTGATTGGTTCAGAAAGCACACTCATGGTGAACACATGTCCCTGATTGGTTTGAAAGAAATGATGAAGGTAAATGTACGTTTGGGATTGGTTTGCCGATGGTTCACGTACACTGGTGACTTTGCGGTAGATCTGTGCGGCGTTCTGGCACTCGGAGTAGGGGTACTCTGAAGTTGCCATCTCCAGCATGCACATCCCAAAGGCATATACGTCCACCAGCTCGTTGTAGTGCTCCTCGTACATTTCCGGAGCCATGAACTCAGGAGTCCCTGAGAAAGAACAAATCAGAGAACAGCCGTTACTCACATCCTGTCCAGGTGATTTACTGTCGTCTGGCCCCTGAGAGAGTTACTGAAGCCCCACTTATTTCCTGAAGTCAAGCTCAAGAGAGGTACATTGACCCCACTGGTTTCCTGACGATCTGCCCAAGACAGTTACATATGCACTGTCTAAGAGCTTCCGAAGCCATACCCATTTCCCGAATTTCTGCCCAGGAGAGAAACTGAAGCCCCAGAGACAGAACTATCTGTTGTTGTTGTGCTCTCCGTTGGTACACCCAGTACCCACCAAGTCAGGTTTGGGAATTTAATGAATAGAAAACAGTTTTGCGACATGACATATAAGATTCTGGAGCTCTGGTCTCTCTATGGCTTCATTTACCGCTTTTCTTCATGAGACATGTTTTCCATCCTCTGTATAATCTACGACTCAAGTGACAACCACATAGGACCTCCTCAATGGTGTTAGCCATTCTAAAGCTCCACTCTGCTATCAGCCATACTGAAGCAGGTCACAGTGGGACAATAACCCAGTAATCCTCCCTGCCTTCCCACCCTTATACAAGAAGGCCAGGGAAATAAGAGTTGGGTCCATGAGTTATGGTCTTGGGTGTGTTTGGGGCGTATTGCATTTCCGTAAATCAATGCTGAACTATTGATAACGTTCCCAAATGGAGAATCAATAACCACTCCAGTCAGAGGTTTATCCGAGTCTTCGGTGATGTAAATCGTTCTGTATTTTTCCTGACTGATCAAGAAATACTGATCCCCAGATCTGAAATGCTTCAGCCGGTGGCAGGTGACTTGGCTAAACAGTAAGCAGCCCACATCAAGAGCTCCTGGTCTCTGCTTGAAAGCTGATAGCAGGAGAGATTGTTCAGCGAAAATGCCACTGCCCCGAGAGACATGTAGGGTCTGAAAATCAGTATTCCCCGGTTAATCAGCAAAAATCAGAGACACATCACATTCCCGCAGTCTGTGTGTGAGACTAGCCTCAACTTCAGACACTCGATTTCTGACAGTGCATCTGGTAAACAGACATATATTTTCTTGACACAGACCGCTTGCAAAAACGTTCTGGTGCCCTATGATTTCTGAAGTCAGATTCAGTTTGCTCAGAAAAGCTTGCCGACAATGATATCGACAATGACTTCAGAAGAATCATGAGACAATTTTCTGACCTCCTTCCTGACTTTTTTAGCCACTTCCTGTTGGACTCTGGCCTCTCGTGGTGGTAGTTCGTCAGCAGTGGTAGCTGATCATTAGTCTTTCAGTACAGATCATCCCTGACGTTAGGCAGCATTTTGAAACATCAAACACTCCAGTTTTTCAGGCTAAAAGTTATGAATCAGAGTCTTGGGTAATGAGCTGACCTGGGTAAACCATTAAACACACTTTTCACTCATACAACCTCATTCCCTGAGGTGAGGATGTACACGATTGCCCATTCCATACATTACTAGTGCTAGTTAGCTGCAGGAAGCAGGTGTCCCCACCAACTAACCAACAACCGCTCAGCTAATTTCAGGACAATAACCATTTAACAAATCCAGTATTTTTACTAATAGTCACCAAAACTTCTTTACAATAGACACAAGTTTTTGTTTAAATTGTTAAGTTCACATTTCAGGTGCCACTTACTTCCTGATTTTGCTCAGATATTCATAAAACTGAAGCAAGAGTTCTCAATAATTCTGCAAACAGAATTAATCAAGAATGCATGTTGTGGTAAGCAGGAAATTGTTTAGGAGGAAGTTGGAAAATTGACTTTTACGGCCATAACACTAAGACTTTCACGAACCTGTCCATTTTTTGATGTAGACTGTTGTGCAACACCATTTCCAAAGCAAAGCATGAGATGTATGAGTAAGAAACTTCAGAATGAGGCAAGAGGGCCTGTGTGGGACCTAAACTGCTTGACGAGAGCTGTTTACCGATGACGCTCTTGGCGAAAGAGGTCCGCTTCAGCGTGGCCAGGCCCAAGTCGCCGATCTTGACGGAGCCCGTGGGGCCGGTGATGAAGATGTTGTCGCACTTGAGGTCGCGGTGGATGATGGGCGGGGCCCGCGTGTGCAGGAAGTGCAGCCCCTTCAGGATCTGCCTGCACCAGCTGCGCAGCACCTTGGGCTTCATCACTTTGAACCGCTTCAGGTACCTGCGGGGAGAGGAACACCTGGGTCAGGTGCTTAATATCGCGACAGTTACCTGCAGGGAGAAGGACACCTGATTCAGGTGCTTAACATCACAAGAGATGCCTGTAAAGAATCAGGTTTTTAATATTGCGAGAGTCACCTGCAGGGGGAGGAATACCTGACTATGGTGCCTAATATCATGAGAGTTACCTGCAGAGACAGGACTACCTGAGTCAGGTTTTTAATATTATGAGAGTCACCTGCAAAGAGAGGAGTACCTGACTCAGGTGCCAGATATCACATGTGTTACCTGAAAGAAGAGGAACTCTTGAGGCAGATACATAAAAATGATGTTTTACCTGCAGGTGAGGAAAACCTGTTTAAGACACTAAATATTATGAGTGCTACCTGCAAGGACAGACACACCTGACTCAGGTGCCTAATGTCTCAGGTGTTACCTGCTCCAGGGACAACCTGCCTCAGAAACAAGGGGCCATATTTTTGTAAAAGTGCAGTGAAGTGAACATTCATCTTTGGATCTGAAATATAACAACCACAGGGATATACACCTACATAACATACCTGTATGGCTTATATTTATATTTGCCGAAAATGTAGCACTGCTACACAGCCCAAAAAATATACCCTCACACTCAATTGAGTCCAATCAGCCAATCAAAACATTATGTTGATCATAAAGGTGAAATATATCAGGTGAGGATAGCTGGGGTTTCCCACATTCCCAAAATTCAGCCAATCTGCATAAAAAGAGTTTTTGAACAAAGCTGTAAGTCTAATAGACGAATAGCACATGTACCTGCAGGCGTACCTGCACTACACTACGTGTGTTACCTGAGGGGACACCTATCTCATAGAGCTAGTGGCAGACGTTATCTGAAGTAGGGCACACTCACGTTTTTAGGGTTCCTGATGTCATGAGCTCTGTCACCAGCACAATGTACTTCTTCCCTTTCTGCACAGACTCCCAGAAGTCATAGAAACGCACGATATTTGGGTGCTGTAAACCCTTCAGCATCTCAGCCTCCTCCTTAAACCTCTGTCTCTCTGCTCTGGACAACTTCCGATCCTGAGAGAGAGAGAGAGAGAGAGAGAGGGGGAGAGAGAGAGAGAGAGAGAGAGAGAGGGGGAGAGAGAGGGAGAGAGAGAGACAGAGAGAGGGGGACAGAGAGGTTGACTGATTGTCACTTTGTTGATTCCTGAAATTTACTCTGCCACCTGCAGTGACAACCCAATGAAATGCATAACTCACAAAGTCAAGTGACAAACAGAAGGAACCCATACTGATAAAAAGAAAAAAAACACATTACCAAAAAGCACAAGTCGTCATGAATCAGTAGACTGCAATATTACAGCAATCTGTTTCATTACGATACCTTCTGGTGGCTAGAATAAAAGACAAACCATCACCATGAAAAAGAGAGAGAGAGAGACAGAGGGAGAGGGAGAGAGAGAGGGAGGGGGGAGTGTTGACACCTAAGTTGGATGATAAAGCACTCTCAGGGTATCTGGGTAGTTGACACAGAGAAACGGGTCTCATCGAGCTTGTTCCCCTTGCCCAGAGTCTTGCCGCACTTTAAGGATGCAGCAACCTGGGTTCAGCTCAGTTGGAGCGGGCCTGCCAAAAAAAGCTGACATGGCGCCTCTCTGGACCGTTCTTTCAGACCCAGGTAAAAGTTCTAAGCAGGTGTTTCCGATGGCACCATCCTGTCAGGGTGGGCGAGACTGGACTGATTGAATGATAAAGCATTCTTGAGTCATGATACCAACAAGAGAAACTGACTCGGGCTCACAAACCCCTGGAATGAAAGCTGGCCCTTGAGCAGCAGGGTCTCTTTATGCTGCCCCCTACTGGAAAGCTATTAACTCTGCAGTCTCTAGTCACGGTCAAAGTGGATATTTGGCAGGAAGGTTTATATCAGGATACGAATCACATGACGGCCAAGGGGGGGTGGGGGGTGGGGGTTCGACCCAGTCAAAAAAAGACAAGAACTCCCTTGGATGCATCAAATGTGAAAATTTGGTGGAGGGGAGGTCTGTAAAATATACACAATTTGATTATGTCACGTCATTTAAAAGTACATTCCTGTATATTGTGAGACAGACTGCCAGCATAAAATATGAGCACATGAAATATAAACACGGAGGTGGGGGTGAGGGGAACCTTTTTCAATACAGCTTGTATAACCATTTAGTGCCAAATATAAGTGTCTCTCAGACTCCCGGGGGTTAAATGACATCATCTCTGACAGCAAATACAGTTAATTCTACAGGAGCCAGGGTGCCTGTCATCACTCAAGTATCTGGTTCACATAATGCTGTCAGTGTGTGAAACACAGAGCTACATCTGTCTATGACTGTGTGCATGTGAGAGTGTGAGTCTGTGTGTTTGTGCATGCATGCGTGTAACTGTGTGTGTGTGTCTTTATTTGTATTTGTGTGTGTGTATGCATGTGTGTATCTGTGTGTGCGTGTGTGTATTTGTGTATCTGTGTGTGTGTGTGTGTGTGTATCTGTGTCTGTGTGTGCGTGTGTGTGTGTGTATGAATCTGTGTGTGTGTGGCAGCAGAGGAGAGTGCACTGAAGGCTGAGCTCTCAGAGGGTAAATGAGGTCGTTGTAGATCAATACTGGACTCCTTCTGGAGGAGCTGAGTGCCGTGAAAGTCATTTTCCCCGTGCCTCCCTCCTTACACACACACACACACACACACACACCCGCTCCAACACCCCAGCTCTTACACACACACTTACACACCTGCTCCTACTCCCCAGCTCTTACACACACACTTACACACCCGCTCCAACTCCCCAGCTCTTACACACACACTTACACACCCGCTCCAACTCCCCAACTCTTACACACACACTTACACACCCGCTCCAACTCCCCAGCTCTTACACACACACTTACACACCCGCTCCAACTCCCCAGCTCTTACACACACACTTACACACCCACTCCAACTCCCCAGCTCTTACACACACACTTACACACCCGCTCCAACTCCCCAGCTCTTACACACACACTTACACACCCGCTCCAACTCCCCAGCTCTTACACACACACTTACACACCCGCTCCAACTCCCCAGCTCTTACACACACTTACACACCTGCTCCTACTCCCCAGCTCTTACGCACTCACTTACACACACACTTACACACCCGCTCCAACTCCCCAGCTCTTACACACACTTACACACCTGCTCCTACTCCCCAGCTCTTACGCACTCACTTACACACACACTTACACACCCGCTCCTACTCCCCAGCTCTTACACACACTTACACACACACACACACACACTTACTCCCCAGCTCTTACGCACTCACTTACACACACACTTACACACCCGCTCCTACTCCCCAGCTCTTACACACTCACTTACACACACACTTACACACCCGCTCCAACTCCCCAGCTCTTACACACACTTACACACCTGCTCCTACTCCCCAGCTCTTACGCACTCACTTACACACACACTTACACACCCGCTCCTACTCCCCAGCTCTTACACACACTTACACACACACACACACACACACACACACACACACACACACACACACACACACACACACACACACACACTTACTCCTCAGCTCTTACAGACACACCCTTATCCTGGCACACTTACACACACACCTTCAGCATCTCTGCAAATGAACTTACATTTACTCCTTAGTTCTTACACAGGCACACTTACACACACAGCACATTTATGCACATGCACGCAGAGAGATAAACAAAAACACAACACCCAAAAAATTCCACTTATATTTTAATCAATTCCACCATTCACTTCATCTTTTTTGTCTGCAGGCCTCTCCCATTCCTGCATCCTCTCCCGTAAATTCAGAGGAGCGCTGCCTGGAACGTGCTTCCTTTGAAATGCACAGACAGCTGCGGCTTCCTTTTCCTCTGCAGTCAGGGAGCGTACGAGTACTCCACACTGCGTTAATGAAGGAGCATATGAGTACTCCACGCTGTGTTAATGAAGGAGCATACAAGTACTCCATGCTGTGTTAATGAAGGAGCATACAAGTACTCTACGCTGTGTTAATGAAGGAACATACAAGTACTCCACGCTGCATTAATGAAGGAGAGTATGAGTACTCCACGCTGTGTTAATGAAGGAGCATACAAGTACTCCATGCTGCGTTAATGAAGGAGCATACAAGTACTCCATGCTGTGTTAATGAAGGAGCAAACAAGTACCCCACGCTGCGTTAATGAAGGAGAGTATGAGTACTCCATGCTGCGTAAATGAAGGAGCGTATGACTACTCCACGCTGCGTTAATGAAGGAGTGTATGAGTACTCCACACTGCGTTAATGAAGGAGCATACAAGTACTCCACACTGTGTTACACGGAGCATACGAGTACTCCACACACTGCGTTAATGAAGGAGCGTATGAGTACTCCACACTGCATTAATGAAGGAGCGTATGAGTACTCCACACTGCGTTAATGAAGGAGTATACGAGTACTCCATGCTGTGTTAATGAAGGAGCATACGAGTACTCTACACTGTGTTACACAGGAGCGTATGAGTACTCCACACTGCGTTAATGAAGGAGCATATGAGTACTCTACACTGCATTATACAGGAGCGTATGAGTGTTCCACACTGCATTAATGAAGGAACGTATAAGTTCTCTACACTGCGTTACTGAAGGTGCGTATGTGGACTCTCCACTGCGTTACACTGGAGCATATGAGTACTCCACATTGCATTAATCAAGGAGTGTACAAATACTCTACACTGCATTATACAGGAGCGTACAAGTATTCTACACTGCGTTAATCAAGTTCCAAATGTGTACTTTACACTGTGCTAATGAAGGACTCTACACTGTGTTAATCAAGTGCATATGCGTATTTCTCTCTGCATAATTCAAAGGAATATGAGTTAGTACTGTATATGGATTGTGCACTGTATCAGAGTGCACAATCCATAAGACTGACAAGTCAAGCTTCACAGAGCCTACACTCTGTCATGTAAATACAGGTATGTGTTTGACTCATAAACAAAGAGGATATACACCAAACACATGCACAATCCACACACTCACACACACACACACACACACACACACACACACACACACACACACACACACACACACACACACACACACACTCACAAACCTTCACACACACACACACACACACACACACACACACACACACACACACTCACACACAGAACATAGAACACCACACTCCTGTCTCTGGTGTAACACACTCTTGCGTGGGTGTGTAAAGCACCGTTGCATGGCTGTGCAGTTGAATCCAGCACGGGCTGGGTGCGTACTGCACTGTTGCATCGGTGTGTAACTCTCTCTCTTTGTTGCGGGAGTACAGCATGCTCTGGCGCGAGCGGGTAGCTGTCTCAGGCGCAGGTGTGTAACACTGTCCCCAGAGTCTGGGCCCGGTGTCTCTAGATGACTCATCGCTCTGTAAAAACTGCTGTTCAGCTTTCTTCCCCCAACAGCATTCATCACCCCTCCCCTCCCACCCAACCCCCTCCACTTCTCCCAAAAATTCACTCTTCAGCCCGCCTCCCAATCCAACGCACTACACCCTCACCTTCTTTATAAAGCAATGCATGCTGCACCAAAACCCCCGTCTGCTCTCTGAAACAGCACACTGGCACACTTTAACCTTGCCGTACCTTATAACACTATAACACTTTACCCCACATCCTAAAACAACGCACCACACCCACGCTTTCCCCTGAGAGACGCACACTCCATCAGCACTGCCCCCCTGACGCACCACCGTCACAGAACTCACGCAAGAATATGTAGGCTCTGAGGTTTGCGTAGCTGTGTGAGGCAGGGCGGTGTACTGTGGGGGAAGTGCAGAGGGATGCAGGTTTGACTCCTGAAGGCTGAGCAGCTGCTGTACCCCGTGAGCACCAGTAAACATCCAGATGAATTCCTGGACAATAATGAAAACTTTACGCTCTGCAAATCGCTCTGGAAGCAAGTGCCTGCTAAGCATATAAATCTGCGGTTTAATGTGACCCTCATTCTGCTATATAAACCAGATGGAGCGTACAGGAAGATATGAAGTAAGCAATGCAGCGCGGGAAAGAGAGGGAGAGCGTTACGGCTTACTTTGGCATTGAGTCGCTGCGCAGAAATGCTAATCCACAGCATCTTTTCCTTTTTTACGTTCAGATTTACACAGATAGATACCTATTGAAGCAAGCTTCTCAAACTAATTACCTTGATCAAAGATACAACAGTAAAGGGTCTCCTGGGAATCGAACCTGCAACCTCAAAATTAAACTGTGTCCTCTAAATTAACCTGCGACCTAGCTGTCTATCCTTTGGACTACACTGCCAACTGTTTATTTAGGAGCAGAGGCCAAGAAAACCTGACCTGGAGTATCGGCCCTAAACAATATCTTAACAAAATCTAATTTTGTCTCTTGTTCCCATAACCTGCATAAATAATACCGCTGTACCATCTACTCCATTAATGGCCAATGGCAGGAAGCCAGTCTTGGTTACAAAGACGTCAGTGCCAGTATCACAGTGAGAGTGGGTGTGGCTGACAGGCTCTGTAGTCTTAAACGGCTTCCATAGTGGACAGGGTTAAACAGGCTCTGTATTTTGAGGGGTTAACCAGGATCAGTAGTGGGTGGGCTTAAACAGGCCATTGTTGTGGGCGGGGTTAAACAGGCTCTGTAGTGGGCAGCGTTAAGCAGGCTCTGTAGTGGGTGGGGTTACATAAGCTCCTGCTCTCTCCTGTCTTCCTTGTCAGTTTTACTGTCTTCAGTGAGTCAGCAGAGGTCGCGCAGCTCCTCAGATGCCCGTGGAGTTTTCTCACACCCTGAGCTGCCCTCCGCAGAGCCTGCTGTCCTCGAGCGACCCAGCCGGTGCCCACTGCAGAAGCATCCATAGACCGGGACAGCAGCCCCTCTCTCCCCCCACACCGAGACCCTGTCACTGGGCCAGGCCTGCCGTATGCCGGGCCACACACCCCACAGCGGGACAAGCTTCCAACACCACAGTGATCAGAGCGAATAGAAACCACTGGCCCTTTTCCCAACGCAGACTGCATCCTGGCTGCTCTCCTACCCCCACCCTTTAGTACCATTTAGTGCAGCAATACCATGGCGGTTGTTGTGGCTTTGGTTACATTTTACGTTGCTTCATGTATTTACAAATGACAGCGTGATGGCCCCAGTTAGCATAGCAAACGGGCGCTGGTGCTTTAGCAGTGGTGCGCTCATGCTGATCTCTGGTCTAAGGGGTGCAGTTAGCCAGGTCTGTGTCAGTGTTCGTCGTATCACAGATGTGAATGCATTTATGCTTCCTCCCTCAGAGTCAGAGCGCCCGCTCACTGAATATGTAATGAGGTGAAAGCTGTTACTGTATCCAGATTCCTCTGAACTGGCCAATCAGGGCCAGCCACTTTAAACGGCTGCACATACTTGCTTCTGCACCCCGGACTGCTCGCTGAGACGGCCCCCCAGTTTGAGAAGCTGAAGGCCCCATCATGACCTGAGGCCGGCCCTGCCCCAAAAGCATTTTTTGAGGTTGTGAAGGCCTACGAAATAAGACAGTTACCACATAACCGTTCCCAGAGTGTTAAAATATTAATATAAACATATTCACTCTATAGAGCTACAAAATGGCAGACTTCTGTGAGAGTCAGTAGAATGTACAGCACAGCCTGTCAGTCGCCTGCACAACTGGAGCAAGACAATAGGTGCATTAAAAAGGACAGTTTAGTATAGATTTAGCACATGCTTTAAAGCCTACATTTCCACTGAGTACTCAAGACATGATCTGTTTCTGTTCATTGAATATGCCTAAGTATTTAATAATGAATTAATCCAGTTAGCTGTAATGGGTGGCCACAAATAGCAGTTTTTTTTTGATGCAAGCAATAACTCTACTCCATGTCTGTTTTTCAAAGAATTAAGTCTCTGATGTTAAAGCATACGATACTCTTTGTTCATTCACAATCCTGTAGAAAAAAAAAAACTCTGGTCAGCCAGCATGATGTTACTGAACAACTGGTTTTGTTATCAGCAAACACATCAAGCGATGAAGGGGGAAACTAAAGTAACAGCACTTCAGTAACGTCACATCTACACCGGCCGTTGTTCGAAGGCTTCACACTTTTTGCCAATCCTGCGTAAAAATTTGCTCCATTCACTCACCATGTCACAGGAAGACCGTAGGAGAAGCTATACCCCCCACAAAGATAAACCTAGAATCAGCAGAGTGTTTGAATATCTGTTTACACACCACTATCTTCGCTTTATAATTCCAGGTCATTTAATCTAACAGCTCAAAATCAGCTCATTGCTTTGCAAATGACTGGAACTCATGAGGAAGACAACCAAGCTGTCACAGCAACCTCGGCTGTAATTGACGTGCCAGGCAGACAGCCACACATACACATTTTCCTCATTCATACATAGGCAAAAAGCACACATGCTCAAGAATTTTTGGCATCTACAATATTTACCATATTGGATTGCCATACGGAGGTCAAGGCGAGCAAAATTAGTGACCTTTGGCATTATTTTTGTGTTGCAATGGAAGAACAAACTTCCATACAGGACGTGTCTGTCTGTTTAACAACACAGAACCAATAATGAGTCATTCTAACAGAGCCACCTAAACCTTATGCATGTAAAATATTCAATGTCAAGCGAGCCATACTAGTATTTATATCGCCACCCACTGTAGTAGGCCCTCATGTATGGTGGACATATATACATTGGTAATTTCGTTAAATTAACCCTTGGATCAGCATAAATTAACTCAGAAATACGTGTATACCAGGAAATTATACGTGTATACCAGGACATCAGGAGTTTTATTTCGTCTGCATTATTTGATTACCAAAGTAGAGTCATTTACCTGAAGTTCACACCAGGCAACCTCCACCCAGGTGTCGGTGTCCAGACCCTTGTAGACTGTTTTGAAGGAGCCTCTCCCGAGCTCAATGTCAAACTTCAGAAATCTACCCCCGGGAGACGTGGAGACCGCTTTCATCTCTGCTTCCTCTTCGTTCTCGTCGCTGTGCTCTTTGCCATTACTCTGCACATCCACCGCAGAGGTACCCTTGGGTTTGTGCTCCGTTTCACCTTTCCCCTTATCCTCGTCTGCACTGGTGCTTTCTGCGCCGCTTGTCGCTCGGCCAGCCTGACTCTCGGCGCCAGAAGGCTCCGGCTCCACAAAGCCCACGCGAGCTCCCGCTGTCCCGCGCGTCGCAGCCAGGAGGTTTATATTCAGGATCTTGGTCCGGGTCTCGCATTCTGCTGTCTCACACGTTTGGTCGTCGGAGTCGGTAAACCACAAAGTTCTCCTGATAAAACGTGGACGTGCCAGTGCCTTGTTGCCAGATGAAGGGTACATGCTCGGGTCGCTTCCTCCCCTCGGCGGTGCTGCAGTATCCATGATGTTGATGTTACTATCACTGGTAGCTTCGTACAAGTTGGATCTAAGGTTAAGTTCATACTGTGAATTGGGGACAGATGAGAACGTATATCCCAGCGGGGGATTAGCATTCAGTTCGTCCCCCGACTGCATCTTTGCTAAGGGTTTAATTATGTACCACTTGCGACCTCTGGACTGCTGTTCGCATGGTCCTACCCCAACAGTATAGTGGCTGAACGCATACAGAAGCTACCTGCAGCGCGCGCCCTCACTGACGCAGTTCGCTGTCATTGGTATCCACCGTACCGGCTACGTTGACATCCAAACTAAAAAATAATTAAAAAAAAACCGATAATTATTTCCCCCGTTTAAATTAAAGGATTTAAATGAAGAGTGTCTAATAAACATTGGGTTTCATTCCGATTTCTACTTAGATTTATTTACTGAGCTATGCCAGTGTCGGGTGACAAGTAAAATATTCCACCATTGAAATACAATATGCCAATGCTTATTGTGGCATTGACTGTGAACGCATGATTGTAAGCGCGAGAGTGTATGACCCCTCAGGACGTAAAACTGTCAACGTGGGACCTTGCATGTAGCCATCATTACCCGGTGGAGTTACATCACAGCCTGCTCAAAATCTATATGCCGTTTTATTGAAATGACAGGATGATACACACTCATTTCGGCATGTAAGGTTATGTGCGCGACAGATACAAATTACTAAAGCTTGACAAAGATTGCTGACTAAGGTACCTACAGCAAACCCAAAAACAGATCCAACACAAAACTGCAAAGCGAGCAAATGTTATTGATTTTAATCACACCTATTCCTTTCTCCAACATCTTGCTGTCGAGTCACGCTTTCAGCCAAAATAAACGCAGTCGCTACTCACGCGGAGGAAATGAACAGTACGCAGCGGCTGTCAGCTATCCTCGCGCCCCTTTAATTGTCGAATTTTAGAAAGGCATGCCAGTCAAAGCGACGCTCGGCTCCCAAAGGTTTACAGAATCCCGAGCGCCGGAGGGACAGACGGCTCTGGCTTTTTCCCATCTCAAGCTGTGCGACATTTTCCGGTTTAATATGTGCCACCAATCTTGACATAAAAAAGCCACCAGAAGAGCGTCCCAGCCGTTCAGTCACATTCCAGCCAGAGCGCAGCTTCATTTCTCCGAATGAATTCCACGCCCATAGCAACGACGTGTATCCAATAAACGCTCAAGTTGGCACGACATATCTCCAACCGTATTGGATGGGTCGTTTTTTTTCGTTACAGCAACCGCGTTGTTGGGCCAGTCTATTTGTTGTGATGTTACATCGTAAAATCAAGGAGCATTCATAAAATCGACTTCAGAATGTCTTTTTGAAATGAATTATCTGTGTTCTGGTTTGGCAGTTGGAGGGGAAGACTTCAAACTAATGCATTTACCTAGCGTTTCCCATAATCCTCTCCATCATATTAGAAAAAAGAGTCATTTCTGAAAGGTGAATCTTAAAATAATATTGACAAAACAT
Source organism: Albula goreensis (assembly GCA_022829145.1). Lineage (NCBI taxonomy): Eukaryota > Metazoa > Chordata > Actinopteri > Albuliformes > Albulidae > Albula > Albula goreensis. The sequence continues at coordinate 2,581,077 of CM040754.1, forward strand.
TTTCACATGTATCATAATCGAGATTCAATAAAGCCTGAGGTGGAAGAATATTCTTTCAGCATGTACATATATGCAATCACTCTTGAATATTGTCAATAGGTAAAAAAAGAGATTGTTCAATCATTTTTGTGGAAGATTTTGGAGAAACATCATACCTGAACAGTTTCATATCTGGCACTGAAACAAACTAGTTCATCTTGATCATATTGCTCATGCATTGGTCAAAACTGAAGTCACTTTGTCAAAACTCTTCACACAGTCAGCGAAACAGAGGTCTATGTGGACCAAACTGTCAATCATTTTTCATTGCTTTCACACAAAATGCATTCAATGACCACATTCTCCAAAATCCATGAACTCTTTTTTCATTCACACTCCACCACCTGCAAAACACTATATATTTGCAGCACATTTTTCAAATGCTAATGCACTGTTTCCAAAATAGTTAGAACACATTCAAAACAGAATGATGGCAAATTTTGTGCATTTCTGCAGTAACCATATAGCAATATATAGAAAATCTTTATCCTGGTTTGCTGCACATCCCAGGATGTCAGTGCTATTCCTGCCTCCATGCTCCCCCTTCCTAAACCCCGTAGAGGAGTTATTCTCTGCGTGAATGTGGAATGTTTATGACCACCATCCACATGACCAGATGTCCTTATTGGATGCCATGAATGAAGGGTGTGGAGACACTTCTCCTGAAGACTGCCAGGGTTGGATTACACATTCCAGAAGATACCAAGATGCATCAAGACATAAAATGTGATGTTGATGAGACCTTGTGGCCAAATGCAGGAGAGAGAGAACTATAACTAGAATGTGTGTGCACATTCGTGTGTGTGTGTGTGTGTGTGTGCACATTTGTGTGTGTGTGTATGTGCATGCACGTGTGAATGTGTGTGTTTGTGTGGGCACGTGTGTGTGTGTGTGTGTGGAGCATATGGACTACCTGGAATGACATGAAAACATATGGAGAGGAGTAAGTTTTGCATTGTATGGAGTGATAAAGATGCTTGTATGATGCAGGGATAATTCAGTATCGTGTGGGGCACTGAACACTGTTAAAATGCTGAACACTGTTAAAAATGTTTTAATACATGATTGTTGTGTATTGAAAAACTAGATTTAGAGTGAGAAAAAGTGTGAGGAGTGTGTTTGCTTGGAAGCACCATTTTGGTGATTAGATGGTATCAAGAATTACTTTCAAAAAGTGTTATCCGTGCTTTCTGTGAAAACATGTATGACTCAGAGTCTAAATCCACTCTTGCTGTTATAACTATCTTATAAAGCCCATATAACTGTGCTTGAATATTGTTATAAAATTGCATTGCAGTATAATTGAGGTAAACATGTGCTTAATCTCTCAACAAGGCTAATGGGTGAGTATACTGCCTGAGGAGGTGGGCATACTGTAACTCCAAAGCCCATATGGATAGAATACAAATGCTTTGAGTGGAACACCATACTTCACCAAGTGGTCAAATTGATATTTGTCTGTTTACATTCACTGCGTCTGTAGTATCCTTACAGAAATAGACAAACACTTTGTAGCTAGAATGCAGGTAGCATTTAGATATCATTAGCAAGTCTATGGTGTGTGCTGTTAGGTGTTACAATGTAAAATTCCATAGATGGTATTCCAACAATCTGCCGATGCACTTCCGCAACAGCATACATGAGTGACAGGCGTGAAGTTGGAAAACTCTTGGCAGATAACTGGTTAAGTAACACGAATTGTATGTAACGGGGGTGGACAACACAACGGACAGAAACACAATGTGTTGAGGAGCGGGGCTGTGAGAATAACTTTGTGTTATTCATAGGTCAAAGTAAATATTCATCTTTGCGGGATTTTAGGTGTATGTAGAGTATACGGAGTATATAGAGATGAGAGTTGAGTTGTCTGTCACTCCGGATAAGAGCGTCTGCAAAATGATTATAATGCAATGTAATGTATTTCTGTTGAAAAGAGAATATTCCTCATTTGCACAAAACTGATATGTTATGGACATCAAAATACAATGAATATATAATGAATACTGACATTAATGCATTTGAAATCATTTTATGGAAACATTTATTGATTACCATACCATTACCATTCCAATGAACTGTGCAGGTACAGAAAAATATTTCACAACTCACCATTTCCATGTTTTAAATATTAGCCTACACACATTACACAGACAGCTCTCACAAACGATAAGAAAGCTCAAATCAGACTCACTAACTTCAGTAGTAATGAGCTTAATGTAATGTGCCGCTACGTTTTATATTTTTGAAACATGAATATTTTATTTGCAAACACTGAAGGGTGATATATAGAACTTGTAGTCTTGTAGTACTCACATAGGTGGATATATAATGATGAACTTAAGGTAAGGAATTCAAGGGCTACAGCCCATTCCTACACAACACACCCACTTGATGATGCAGTGCAAAGGTAAGAGCCCATTGGACTCTTCCCTTATTCAACTATCCAGTAATACATTTCTTTTTTATGTTACATTTTTGGCATTATAATTTAATTATCCATCCAGAAACAGACCGCTGCTTCAGATTCTCATTCTCCAAAAAAAAGCCTCTCTTTTATTTTGTACAATTTTAGATTTCAGTTTTACTCAGAATCCTCCCAAGCAAAGGTTTGGGTTTGCCACTTCAGCTCTCTGTTGATGTTATGCTGTCAAAGACAACACACACACACACACACACACACACACACACGCACGCACACACACACAAATACAAATAAACACACACACACACACACACACACACACACACACACACACACACACACACAGATACACAAACACACACACACACACAGATACACACACACACACACACACACACACACACACAGATACACAAACACACACACACACACACACAGATACACACGCACACACACACACACAGATTCACAAACACACACACACACACAGATACACACACACACACACACTCACACACACACAGATACACAAACACACACACACAGATACACATACACACACACACACACACACACACACACACACACACACACACACACAAGATCATTACATAAGGCTATACATTACATTACATGAAGGGCACTTGTTAGACGCTCTTATGCAGAGCGAATTACCAGGCAAAGTGCATATGAATGGTACAAAAAGTACAAAGATAACCCTAGAGAGGGGTAAAGTCCCAAGTGCCAAAGGTGACTGAATAGACAGGACTCCCCTACAGATCTAAGGAGAAAGTTAACAACAACAGTCAAGGTTAAAAACAAATCACAGTTAAAAACAAGTGGAGATAAGTGCAGATATATTGTTATCCTCAATGAAACATGGAGCTAGCATTGCTAGCATTGCCGCAGTGCACAATTTAAACTTGCATACTGAGCCATGTATGCAGGGCCGAATGTAGCCATTAGGATTTGGAGGGTGCTGTCAGGTCTAACCCGGTACTGCCACGCACAGTCTCACTCACCGCAAAGCACTAGACCAGGGGTGTCAAACTCCAGTCCTGGAGGGCCGCAGTGTCTGCGGGTTTTTGTTCTTTCCTTTTGATTGGCAGCCATTTTAGGCCTTGGAAACCAGGTGTGTGGACTCTTTAGCCAACCAGTGATTTTAATTAATCAATTAAGTGCTAAAACACACCAAAAACCAGCTACCACTGCGGCCCTCCAGGACTGCAGTTTGACACCCCTGCACTAGACCCACGCCTCTTACCCGTCACCTCGTATAATACGCAGTGTTTGCTCACTCTGAGTCTTCATTGGTTTATTACTTTACACATTACGCTCCATGCACAGCAGGGTTGTGGGACCGGCTGCATGTGCCTGAGTGACAGCAGGTGGCGCTCTTGTACCGTGATGACACAGGGATGACAAAAGCTTGAATGCATTTAGCAGTATATTGAGGCGATGACACAAGTTAAAATAAAATAATCTTTTTTTGTTGTTGTGAACTAATTTCATACCTTAAAATATGAATGGGGGAAATGTTTGTTCTTTATTTACGGCTCCATTCCTTTTTTGCTCTGAGTAACCTCAACGTGTCTTTCTTTAGGAGACATAAGCTGTCAGAACCACTCCACCTACAGATCTGGACTCCACCTGTTCATCTGATATTCACAGTGTGATTGGATAATATAAATATGGGAGGAGAACCAAACTCCGCCCAGGACAGAGACTGACAGTCAAGCAGGTGGGGAAATGTCTCCTGTAAAAGTGAATGTGAGTGAATGGGAATGGTGCATTGTTAAGGGTAGCAGCACATTAACACAGAGCTTACACAGCCCATCCATGCAGGAAAACGCTGGGTATCATTTGAATTATGAAGCTGTGTGACAGATTTAATGGTTTTCTAAGGCATGTGGTATATTGTGGGGTTGTGTTGTGTTGGTAACACTCATGGTAACATACACGCACACTTGTGCACAAGCACGCGCTCACACACACGCTCGTGCTTGCCCACACTCCAGCAAACGCCCCTGCTACGCCTTCAGCATGTGTGTGTGCATATGTGTGTGTGCGTGTATGTTTGTGTGCATGTGTGCGTATGTGCACATTCATGTGTAAGTGTGTGTGTGTGTGTGCGTGTATGTTTGTGTGCATGTGTGTGTATGTGCACATTCATGTGTGAGTGTGTGTGCATGTGTGTGTATGTGCACATTCATGTGTGAGTGTGTGTGTGTGCATGCATGTGTGAATGTGTATGTTTGTATGGGCATGTATATGTGTGTGTGGAGCATATGGACTACCTGGAATGACATGAAAACATATGGAGTGGAGTAAGTTTTGCGTTGTATAGAGTGATAAAGATTCTTGTATGTTGCAGGGATAATTCAGTATCGTGCCAGGCACTGAACACTGTTAAAATGCTGAACACCGTTTATAAAAGGTTTTAATACATGAATTTTGTGTATTGAAAAACTAGATTTAGAGTGAGAAAAAGTGAGAGGAGTCTGTTTGCTTGGAAGCACCATTTTGGTGATTGGGTGAAATCAAAAATTGCTTTCAAAAAGTGTTCTCCGTGCTTTCTGTGAAAACTCGTATGACTCAGAGTCTAAATCCACTATCGGTGTTATAACTATCTTATAAAGCCCATGTAACTGTTCTTGACTGTTGTTATAAAATTGTGTTGCAGTACAATAAAGGATTTTTTAATCTATTTTCTCACAAGTGGGATGATACGCGACTGAAAACGCACTATTGACAATTGCTAGTGCAATAACGACTTGGGCTGCACCTGGATGGCTGCATTACTGGATTTGTGCACTAGTCGGCGCTATATGTATTGGGATATACCGCAAGCTGTTATTCAAAAAATGCAAACATGCAAGTGTAACTAAAATACTATTTCCAATAACTTGAGAGAACATACAAAATGAAGTAAATCATATTTATTAGTATTTTCAGCGCTATGCCTAGCAATGTAAAACAGACACAATGCCTGACACATTTCAATCTGGGGACAATTTATTTTTACTCACTATATCTTTCTGGAGGGAACAGATGTTTAAGTCTTACAGTTATCGAACTTTTCACAATTTTCACAACATTTTCTGGAGATAAGTGCTGTATCGCCATGTCACGGTCACACAAACCTAACAAAAAGGCACGTTTTACAATGGGGAAGATGATATGGAATACAAAGTAAATTTAGCTACTACCACTACAAATAGCCAGAGGGTGCATTAATTGCATTGTTCTGCAATCCAGGAAAATTTCCCCAGCATGTAATGCAGAGACAACATCGAGTAAGTTACTTTCATTTTTGAAGTGACCGCAGACCGCATTTCCCTTCCCGCACGCCCCCAGTCGGAAAACGCCAGTTCCAAATGCCCCCGGTCCACCACGGCGAGCTCATTTGACACAACGACAGCCCTGTAGGCTAATACACATAACAAATAAGGTTATCTAGTAAGTTTTGTTTGTCAGCGGGTGCCCATGTCTTCGGAACACATTGAACTGAATGGAGATGCGGACAGGAATAGGAGAGAGGTAAGGGTTCCCGTAACGATGCAAGCCATGTCGGCTCAACCTTATCCTGCGGCAACTGAGGGTTTATTTGTTACCACACCACGAGATTACCGTCGTTGTTTCTTTACAATGAGCCTGAAGCATCTTGAAATTAAATAAGGTTTGACAATAATTACCTTTTTTAAGGACAAGGTTTCTTTTGGCAACAGTATCTTGCTGATTCTTGAGGTAGCCTACCTAACTCGGAGCGGAGAGCTAGGCTATTACCCTGTGCTGGAATTCCGACTGTTGACTGTTGACTCGTTGAGATTGCTTACAACATGAAGCTATTTTATTGCAGTTGTTTCCCATTTTACACTGGTGAATTTGTGCATGGTTGTCCAAAGTTCCACAGTAATTTCTCTGGCGAATTTGAAAAATTGTGATGCGCTCTCGAAAAGCAGATTTTCCCTGCCTTTACTGGCCACATTGAAAACAAATATAGGCTAGTTTGCTTACATACCGGTAAATTAAGTCAGATAACGAAAGCAGTCAATTCAGATAGCACTATTTAAACGAGGGGGGAAGGTACACTTGGGACACATGGTCATATCCCAACTGTAATCTTGCTGTTTAATGAGTTATTTATGATAGATGTGGAGGTTTTTCAGTCATGCTTGTATGCAATCGATATGGTGCGGAAAAGGGAAACACGGGAACCACATTGTAGATTTGGACCCGATGAAACCCCAAAGACTGTGAAACTTACTGAGTCTCTGAAGTTTATTTTATGAAAGCAGCAAGTCAATGTGCTTATATTTTCACGGTCATGTAGCCACCTGTCGGGTCATGGTGATGAGGTCAGAAAAGCGCGTCAGATTACAGATGAATGACCGGTTGTTACATAATGCATACACCTCTGTGCCGCTGCTGTAACTACACCAGCCCCAGCGAGCGAGGCCTCTCTACACTTCATTTTCCTTCAGCTACCGTCCAAATGAGTTACAACGATGCAGCAGATCGATACAAGATAACAGTTTCACTCAAGACATTTTCTGTGAAAAGCTTCTTGAGACCGAATTTTCAGAAAATATTTCCTAGTTTTAATCGGAGCAATTGATAAACTTCTTCGACTGGCTGAGAGAAAGCAGCAGAATTCCACTCGAGGAATCGAACATGCTGTTCTTGTTATTCACTTACAGCGTTACGCAACTTGTCTTCATAGTGGATGGCTCTCTTCTGTCAAGTCGGATTCGTTGCAGAGGATCGATTCATTTGAGTACAAGTGCGACTTGTGTACCTGAGCCGTGATTCAGTCATCTCCTTTTCTATTATATACTGGCCAGTTATACAGTGACCAGTCTGTCAACATGGACAAGACAATGTATATGAACAAAACGCCAATAAATGAGCAAATGCAACATTAACTAATGTTTAACTTTAAACAAGACTGTATGAAAGTTGCTTAATTTCTCCAAAGGGGGAAAGTACTGCACTATTTGCAAACAGGTTGTCACTCAGTACTTTACAATGGACATATTTTAGTTGGAACCAAAGAACCAAATAGCCCAACTGGAGACAGTCTGAAGAAGAAAATCTTCTAGCTGTAACCTTAAACTGCTTGAAAGGAAACTTCTGAGCAATAATGGGATACAGAAAGGAACAGATTTATAAACACCAACGTGTTGGGAGAAAATAATTCAGAACTCTTAAAGGTAACACACCTACTTGTGTCTTGTGATGACTAGCTCAACACATTGTCTACAGGAATAATTGTAATGGAGTCTGTGAATAAGGGCCATGTTCAGGGTTGTGTGTGGCAGATTTCTGAGAGGATCAGAAAGTCCTCAAAAGTTTTGAGGCTTAAAGAAACCCCAGAAGGTGTTCATCACAAGCCCTGCAGCAAAGCAGAAAGAAAAACAAAAAATGTGGTAACTGGGAGACTTGTCAGATACCACGTAGTCTATGGCTCTTGATTTTCATGTCTTAGTATCAAAGGGGGTGCTGTGGTGGAAGGTAAGGTCACAGTGCTCTTTGTTTTTCCTTGAGGTTTTATGAGAAGGAAGGGGAAGTGGCAGTTTCCCTTTTCATCTATCTGTTTTAGTTCCCCATGCGGCTCTGGGCCTTACTGGCTCAAGCCCAAACGTCTGCATGCACAGAAAGAGAGTTCTGGGGCCCATCTCCATGGCTTTGCGGCTCTCTGTGGCTCTGCTTGTGACCGTGGTCACTCCTGAGAGCAGTGTAGTTCTGAGGGTTTGATAGTGACAGAGTAAAATCAGTGAAGTTTAAAAAAGAGGAATAATCTGAAACCGCCAAGTCATTAAGAAAAAAGAAGTTCAAGAGATCATAAATATGAGAATGTTTGACTGGCAAGCGTCAATGCATATCAAGATGTTTGACTATTCATTTAACATGTCAGCTGTAGTATTGCAAATTTTGTGCTTAATTATTTTTTTCTATCTGCAGTTTTCAAACTGTATCATGTTCATAAGCATATCTGTGTGCACAGCTCTGAAACAAAAATTGTCCTGTGTATTTTTTGGGTGTGAAAGCACAAAGCTTATCCATCATGGTACACCCCTACCCGGTTTCCTTTTTTTCCCACTCATTTCTTTCCAATGACATTCCATTTATGGGCTGTACTGTCCACTCATTTCCTTTTCCTAGAAATACCCACACTCTAAAAAAAGATTCCAAACAGCAGTAGAAGAGGACTCTTTGCTTGTAATCATGGAAGAGCCCGATTGTTCCACGTAATATGGAACCATATTGAAACCATTAATGATTCTCTTGTGTCTGCATAATTTTGAACATGGAACACCTGAAGAACTCTTATTTAGAGTTTATGTTTCTTTTGTATTATTGCCGAGAAAACATACTTTTGCAAACTCATCTATTTGCCATTCTGTAACAAATTAATTTTGTTCGGAATATTGGTGAAAATAGAGGTTAATTTTAATATTGTCAGTAATCAACTGGAATTGTGTAAGGTTTGCTTAAAACAGAAAACACGGATGCTACATCAATGTTTGGCTGAAGAATCCATTCAGGTACCATAAATGGGGTAATATAAAAAAGGAACTCTAATGGAAACTGAAAACCATTGAGTGGAACATCCCAAAAAGAGACTTTCTCTTCTCTCCCAGTTTCCCATTAACAATTATTAGATCCATTAACAATGACTAGAACCATTAACAATGATTAGAACCATTAACAATGACTAGAACCATTAGCAATGATTAGAACCATTAAAAATGACTAGAACCGTTAACAATGATTAGAACCATTAGCAATGATTAGAACCATTAACAATGACTAGAACAATTAACAATGATTAGAACCATTAACAACAAAATAAATCATGTTAGTAGCCCGATGTTCTTTACAGTACACGTTACAGTAAGGCCAGAGTAATCAGAAGATGTGGTCATAATTAACTTCTCTCTAATTCTATATGTTATAAAATGATATGTACAAATATAAAACATGAAATAATTTGTGAGAGTGATGATGATGGATAAAATACATAAAAAATGCTGTGCCATTATTACTGAGAGTGTCAGTAAGGGATTAGTCATAATTTAGGAAGTTCCACGGAAAGAGGAATTTAAGACGAACCTTGCCATATTTCATCATGTTTTTTGAAATACACCTGGTATTCTCAGAGACCTATACATTGAAAATGTGAAGATATCGCTGAGTACTGCACTGGTCCTGGCTGTTCTCCAGCTGGATCAGCCAGTTAAGATCCAGTTTGATACAGATTGATACAAATCTCCATCATCCGACATCAATTTTGGAACCTTGGGCTCCACCCATGTGTTCTGTTCTCGTCTCCCTCGGGTGTGACTGTCCCACTGATTGCTCTGGTAAGCATAAATGGACCACCAATCCCAAGGTTGTGCGGCCTTTTCCCCATCTTCAGCACCTGCCTTTTTTATTTTAGTTTTGCATAACAATACAAACATACAAAAGTAAAAAAAATAATCCTTCTGAAGAGCTGAAAGCAGGATAACTCACTGTGCCCCTTTCCACCGTCAAGCTACAACCATGTCAACAAAAATGTGATTCAAAACACAGAAACCAGTGATAAATTCTCTCTCATCTAATGGGGCAGTCTGTAGTCTAGTGGCTAAGGTAAGAACACCATTCTTGCCCTTGAGCAAGGCCCTTAACCCCACATTGCTTCCAGGGGGGCTAGGCCCTTGGTAAGCCTAATCAACTGGAAGCTGCTTTGGATAAAAGCGTCAGCTAAATGACAGGAGAAGGCAGGAGAAGTTCTCCTGGACACAGAGAGCAGGGTGGAGACTGGCTCATTTCCCCGGGGTCTGCTGGAGGGCTCGGGGGCTGGCTCGGTGCTCTGCGCTTTAATCATAACAGCATGGCTGATAAAGTTTGGGGCACACTCGGGAGACCCGTACTCCTGCTGCGGAGACGAGGCAGGGGAACGGCTGATTTAGAGTGCAGGCTGCGCCTGGCAGGGTGTTGTGCTTCATCAGAATGGAATGTGTTCTCCTCACAGCTCACGGTCACTGGGGGCTCTGCTGGGGATGGGAGAGCACACCGAGTTCAGTTTAGTTAAACTCTGTAAGGAAACTGACTGCTCTGAACCATTTTAGCAGAAAAACGTATTCAGTTCAACAGTGTTAAAGACTGCTAAAAAATGACAGCTTAACTTTGTTGTATTCAAATGGTCTACAGAAAATGGTTTCCTCAAACCATCGGGGTAAACGGACTTTGCTGAGTTTTTACAGTGCAGGGAGGGAGAGCCATGGCTGAGACAATAAGACTGCGGCTGAATCTCAGTAACATCCATTATCAGAGCAAACCCAGCGCCCAAGCCGTCCTAATGGGATTGAGTTTATGAGGAGAGACCGTCTCCAATACGTTGACTCACTGTGCAGTACCACTCGAGCCAAAACACCTTCTCTCTCACCCAACCTTTCATCTTTTCGCTCGTACCACACCTCTGCCAGCAGTGAGTGAGTATGAATGTTACCAAGAAACGTTATCATCTAACACCACTTCCTGGGGGTGCAGTTGGGGCTGCAGGTATGGCTGCACTGTGGTGGGCAGGTTGTGGTTTCAAACTGATGTGGGACATACCTTCATATGGAAAGCTGCTCAAGGTCAGAATCAATCGAAATCCAGTATATTTGCTGTTAAGGGAAGAAATTAAAGTTTTCCAGATCATTGGAAAATGCCACAACAATTCTGGAAAAACAGGATGTTTGGCAATCCAGTTTCATACCTTCTTTCTTCAGTGATCTTACTGGAACATATTGCTAAAATGTCACAGGAAGTGGGTTTTCTCTTCATGTCAACACTCATATCTTTATTTTTCCAACACTTACACATATTTAAGTTGTTTGTTTTTAGATTGTGGACTGAAAATGGTGCTGTAATGATACATTACCATGTGCTCTGCAATGGCGCAGTGCACTACATTACGTACCTTGAGGTAGTGGTACAGTTTGATGTGTCATATTACTGTGTTGTAATGTTAATGGTGCACAGGAATTATGGGTATTCTTAGGAAAAGAAAGGCCAGCTGTGAAGCCTTGTGCAACACCTTGCTTGTAAAAATTATTAATTCATTCGTCACAGTTCAGTCTTACTGAGTGTCTCTGTGTTATGGCATAGTGGCGAGCAGTAACAGGAGGCAACAAAAGGAATTGGGGCGAACTAGACAGGACAATTATTTGTGCTCAACAACTGATAATATATTAGCAAGGAAAACAACTATTTACAATGCAAGGGAAAAATAGACATAGGGCAGCTGTCCCCCAATACAGCTGGCAATGTAAAGAATTCTGCTCAGCCTCTCATCGACCGATAGCAGCTCAGCTGCTCAAATAGTGTTAGCCCCGCCTTGGGCTGAACCAAGTCTTAATACTGACAGAAAATCATTTAATGCAGATAAACCACAAATTTACAGTTTGGCATCACCAACAATTTACAAATTTCCCAAAACTGACCCATACAATATCTAGCATCCCTTACCGTAGGTTAGGACAATGTAATAAATATAAACTTGAAATAAACTTCCCCCCATTACTCCACCTCGGGAAACTACATTTCCCACAAGCCTATAAAACCTTATGGATAGAGTGTGCAACTCTTGGTATTCCGCGTCCTGCATGTTGTCCTTCCACTGGTTAGTAGACATTATTATTATAAGAAGGAATGCCTCACACTTTGCTCTGTGACTCTGTGCCAATGTTAATGAGTGACTCTGTGCCAGTGTTAATGAGTAACTCTTTGCCAGTGTTAATGAGTGATTCTGTGCTCAGGCTCCTTCAGGCAGGAGGTGGGACCGCAGGGAGGAGCCACTCAATATGAACACCTATGCCAATAAGAAGAGTGCAGCGGAGAGCATGCTGGACATAGCCCTGCTAATGGCCAACGCCTCCCAGCTGAAGGCCGTCCTGGAGCAGGGCCCCGACTTCACCCTCAGGGTCCCCCTCATCGCCCTCATCAGCATCTCCCTCATCCTGCAGATCGGAGTGGGGGTCCTGCTCATCTTCATCGGTGAGGATGATGCACGTACCTTTGCTGGGCTAAACTCTGACTTTAAACTCTCAGGTTTTCTTTTGCTCGGCCGTTAGCACATATAAGCCAGCAATGGTCACACCGTGTGATAAATAATTCCTGTTTCAGTGGAATCAAATTGCATTTCATTGAAATTTCATTGAGTGGATTTCATTGGAACTCAAGACAACAAGTTCATAAATTAGACAGCTATAGAGAAAAATGTAGAAGTGCTGAAAAATCAGTTTGATTTTTTGATTTTGAAATTCAACAGGAAACAGTGTAGGACAAACAAGCCGTCATGTGAGGCAGTGTCCGTCAGGTCAGGGTATCTCTGAGCGCTTAGTCTTGCCTTTTCCTTTTGCAGTGAAGTGGAATCTGAACGATGAGAGGAATCAGTTCAAGCTGAACGTCCTGGAGAACATTGCCACTGCCATGATCTTCATCATCGTGGTTGTAAACGTCTTCATCACGGCCTTTGGAGTTCAGCGGCCCCAAGAAAAGGCCTAACGACACCGCAAAAACAGAAGACCCGCTGGTCAGTTGTCTGGAAGAGTTGGAACAAGGCCGGCTCACTATACCCCTTCATTAAAATGCTCCACAGTTCTTTGAGAGATATAAACCTGGAAAGCAGATCTCCATACAGCTATACTAGCCCTACCCTCACATATAGAAATGTAATGAGCATTTCACCTGATTATTTCAAAGACAGTGATTTCAAAGTGGGTGAGATGTTTAGGAGGTCGTAAATGCCCCCATAACTGAACACATATCAGAGTTAATGACAGCTGAGAGACTCAGGGGCGGGGCAGCTTATACTAAGTGAATGCAATCATTCAAATTGAAAAGAGAGGCTACCAATGAAAATAATCGAAACCCATTATTATGATGTCATGACTGACTCCTGAACTGTCGGTGACATCAGAAAGGGTATCCAGACTCTCTGGCTAGCTCAGTAGCAATGCAAAAAGAATGGGCGGGATCAGGCTAAGGTCATCCAGAGTGTGAAATCTGATCCATCAGTGACTTAGTATCTGGGGCATTGTGATGTGGTGCAGTCATTGCAAAGCAAATGAGCTGTTTTAAAGAGCAGGAGAAACAAGAGTAAATAGTTTAAAGGGTGTTTACAACAGGATTCAGCACTGACAGAACGCAAATGAAAAAGGCAAGTGCTCTCATACAGCCGCATTCCCAAACCAGATATAAACCAAGTCATCTCTGTATATTTGATCGTTTGTCCCAGTTCAGAACTGAGGCAATTCTCATTATTCATCATGCTTTTTACATTTCATCATGTGCTTATTTATTTGTTTACCAGATGTCCTTATCTATGGTGCCAGTTTTACATGCTGTCCATTTGTACAGCAGGATATACAGTAGCTATTCGGTTGAAGGAACTGGTTTAAGAGTGCAACAGGAAAGCCATACATGTGATTTAAACCTACATGGCCTTTTCATAGACCCAGCCCTAGGACTGTTAAACTACAGAACCCACAATTCCAATCACCAGAGTAAGTCCGCCAGGAAGGACAGTACCTGTCTCCCTGTTAATCCAGTTTTACAACACAACCAGTGTTTATATGCCTGCTATGACATTTTCTTATTGTATGTTAAGCTGTCAAAGATGCTGGCAACAGGAAGGTGTCGTGATTTTTTCCGCAGGGTGTTTAGAGTAGGCGTAATGTTTGTGGGTGTTTGCCTGTAAACAGATATGCAGAACTAGGCCTTAGAGGACCAGGGCACTGTGAGACAGGAGGGCCAGGGCACTGTGAGACAGAAAGGCCAGGGCACTGTGAGACAGGAGGGCCAGGGCACTGTGAGACAGGAGGGCCAGGGCACTGTGAGACAGGAGGGCCAGGGCACTGTGAGACAGAAGGGCCAGGGCACTGTGAGACAGGAGGGCCAGGGCACTGTGAGACAGAAGGGCCAGGGCACTGTGAGACAGGAGGGCCAGGGCACTGTGAGACAGGAGGGCCAGGGCACTGTGAGACAGAAGGGCCAGGGCACTGTGAGACAGAAGGGCCAGGGCACTGTGAGACAGGAGGGCCAGGGCACTGTGAGACAGGAGGGCCAGGACAATACAGAGCTAACGACCCACTTCTGTGAAAACAAAAAAAAAAAAAAAAACCCAACATATAACATGCACAAACATTGACCTAAAGAACACATGATCCCCCTGCATTATGGTCTGCTGTTGAGAACTGCAGCAAAATGTGGCGTCTGTTTAAAGTGGAAACTCCCTCTAAGGGGCCCATATTTTCACCACACAACTCGGACACGCCCCCAGGTGCAAGTGAAAACGCACTGACTCACGGTACAGCTGAAGCTGCTGCGTTACATCAGTCGATAAAATACACCCAACGAGCGTTGGGGAATTTAATTGTTTACAGCAGAAATTGCATACGAGCAAATGTTTTAAAGAACGTTTTAACCTGTAAAGTCAAAATATTTATTCCATATTATTGGCTCTCTAACATACTGAAAATGGCAGTTGAATGGACCTGGGTTTCTTTTATCGATTAGTCTGGTCTGCTTTGATGAAGTCTTCAGTTTGATAGTGAGAGAACCATTCTTCAACTATGGGTTCTCATGGCCACAGTGCCTGTAGGTGTTTGCTCCAGCCACTAAATACATCTGAGAAAGTTCACTAATTATTTCATAAAAATCTCATCTCCTGGACCAAAGGACATGATTCATTCAAATCAGTGTGGAGTTGGAGAAAACGCCAGCAGAGACCGTGGCTCTCAGCACCTGGAGTTGATTAGATGAGTCCATCAGATCACAGAAGATTTAGTCTTTATTTTTTAGGGCTGTATTTTCTTTTTTTTTTAGAAATTGAAAGAAAAACCCAGTGTTCTCTTTACTTCCTCATCAATACTGATGAAAAAGCACCAGAGGATCCTGTGTAATAGAACTGCCTTTTTTCCCAATAGCTCTCTGCCTGGACACACAAGACCTGAGGTTTCATGTTTTGTATGGTGAGGGGGGATTAAAAAGGAAGCTAGAATCAAAAATTGTAATATATTATGTTGTCTTACCTTTTGAATAACTAGTATGACCCATGTTTTGTGCATCAAACCAAAGCTTTATCCTATATAAGCAAAAGACCAAATTGATGATGTCATTAGAAATGTGACTCAGGTGAAGTGCATTGTGTTTTTAGACGGAGAACACACTGTCATGTTGACAAGCTGTTTCTCTAACACTTCTTTCTGATGTCAGAATATGTTTTTTAAACTGCACCCCTCACTCAGTTTTCAGAATGGAATTCTCTATGGCGGGGAGAGGGGGAAGCATTGGAGGTGAAATCATCCATTTGGGTGGGGTTCTGTATGCTCTTTGTTTCGGGAAACACTGTAGTAAAGACATAGGTAAACAATTGAGATGAGGACTAACATAATAAACAACGGATTTTGGCTCGAGTTCCCCTTTAAATGAATTTAAATTAGGAAGCAATGGAATATTCCACCTCAAGCTATTCAAATACAGCTGTGTACTCTTGCCTGTTGACTAATTTCCTTATTGCTTTAACTGAAATATGGAAATGGAGACCACTTCAGTAATGCCTCCGTTTGTGTTGTGATATATCAGAGCTTGTTTACATTATACTGCCTGTTATAACCCATGTGTACAATAGGGCACCACTTTGACTGAAGATCTGTACATACCTCATCATTTACTGAAAACTGTTTTTTTGGCGATAAATGTTTTAAATAAAGTTTTTTGTAAAAAAAAAAAAAAAAAAAAGCAAAAAAAAATGTGTCATTATACTGGCTGAATTCCATCCCACTGCTGTTGAACAGAAAAGGTGAGACGGAACAGGTAAGGCAAAGGTATAGCCTCTGGTACAGCACCACCCTTGGCTACATACAGCACAACAATAAGTGTTATTAAAATGGTCTGTTTTTTTTCTTCTGAATCAAAGAACAGGAAGCACTGATGTTGTAGTTCCTTCAATAACTGCCATTGTGAATGATTCACTCCCAGACAGAATTCGATTGGCAGCCAGTATTATGATGTCATAACTGGATCAAAGTTTACAGTGGCACAGGTGAGGACAAGGCGCCCAATGGCTAATCAGACAAACAGGTTCAGACTGCATTGCAGTCAAACAGTTGCGGGATAAAAGTCTATGTCGAAATCAAAGCCCCAGTAACGGCAACATCAGCAGGTTTATGCGTTTTCCTTTCAACCTACAGCCAGTTCAGGCATTGGGAACAAGGTGTGTGGACTGCTTAGCCAATCAGTTTGACTTAAACTCTGAAGCACACCAAAAAGCAAGCTGGTCACCAGCCCTGTAAGACAGGAGTCTGACAACACTGCCTGTCCCCAATGTAAAATCCCATCCTCTTTGCTTTAATGGAATTAGCTATGCTATTTATCGCCGAATCGCGAAAAGACGAAACCTCAGCGATATTTAAATCTAAATCTTACATTAGTTGTGCTCCAGTTTGTGCTGTTTCGTATCCTCTGTGCCTTTGATTGCTTATTTCTTATTTGATTTGAATTGCTTCTCATTGGCTAATGCACCTTCACTGTGGTTTTGCTTTGGACGGGAACTGGCAGATGCTACAGGTTAAAATGGCTAAGTGACCAGTTCAGCAACACCTTAGGAGTTTTTTTTTAGTAAAGAAGAAGAAAATGACAGGTGAGATGATAATCAGTCTCATTTTTATTAATACATAATAAGTCCCTTATGAAACAAAACTTTGGCAACAGTTCAGCCAGTGTTTAATCTTGAATGAGACCATCGCAGGTTACATGTTCCTGAACATGTTCTATAGCTGGGCAGCTAACCTGTTCACTTGTGAGCAAACGAGCATGTGAGCTGTCAAACGTATTTATTTGCTTTAAATAACATGACCGAGTTTAGATTGTAATGAGAGGGTGACGTATTGAATGTAAAAGGTATATTAAGCAGTAACCTGAATGCAGTGGTGGTTACTGCTTAATAACCAGGCAGAAGTCTGTTCATGAAACCCCGTGCTAGTAATATCACTATTATTCTATAAATAAATATTACAAATAATTGGATACTTTTTGTATTAATAATACCAATTACAATTCCATTTTCTGTCTTTTTTTCTTATGATTATGTATGAATATAAAAAAATGCAGGCCTATACCACCTTCGCCCTTGCATTTTTTTTTCTACCACTGCCTGTTACAAAAGGAATCTGGAATGACACAACTGTATATACTTTTCAAAAAACAACTGTGTCCACGATAATATCAGGATCGTATGGAAAAAAAACCTCTTTTTACCTGTAATACTGAGATTATAGGGCGTTGACCTTTATAGTTATAGATACACTGAAATCATGTGCATGTTTTATAGCATTTTATATATGGAAAACGTCATTGCCTGGTGTAGCACAGCAGTTTATCACGGACGTTGCAGGCTGGAGGCCTAGATAAGACACCAATTTTTTTTTCCCGATAAATATTTACATAATTCATGTATTTAAAAAAAAAAGACTACTGTTGCTGCCTTACTGAGGCCATCAGTTAAGAAAAATGACGGGAATAACCTGAAAGAGATGGAGCTTTGCGGCAGTGACGGAGGCGCTCGGCGGAAAAAGGAGCTAGCTGCAGCGTGCTGGGTGGAGCCAGTGACTCGAGGCTCGGCCAGGAGCCAGGCTTGTGGCGGTGATGTGATTACTCAGGAGGCCGTGTATTGTCTGTGGTAGTGATGTCATCACTAATGGGGTGAGATCATTATTCTGGCAGAGATGTGAATTCTGTAGCAGTGATGTCATTACTTGACAGTGAAGTGATTTGTGTGGTGGCTGTGATGTGACGGTTACTATGACGGTGATGTCGTTCTCATTCTTGTGTAAGGCCTGAAGACCCCTGTGAAAGGTGACCTGGGGAAACCTGAGTGAATTCTGCAGCTGGAGCCAAACCTGCTCTCAGTGGGACACACACTGAAAGCCACGCCCTTTTACACCAGAGGTTTAACTCTGCCACGCACCACAAACCACTGCCACATGCTTCCAAACTAACCAGTGGCCTCAGCCAATCAAAACGCTCGGCCTGTTGCTTTGTTTGTGATGCAATCAGGAGGCCCTGATTGGCTGCTGAGTGAGAGTGTGATTGAGGTCCGAAGATTCTGCTGGGAAGTGGAATCTAATGTGGCACTGGAACACTTTGTACAGAAGCTCTGCTCCTGAAACAACATCCTGCACTTACAGTACACTGTGTAAAAAACGCTTGTGTATTCATATATATATACACTTTATACATCTGTTTAAAAAGCCAGTCCAGGCCAGTGTGGTTGTTGCATCAGTGATTCTGGAGTTCCCTCACTGTCCGCCACTGGAACTGCTGGACTCTAGGGTTGCCGTGGGAACTACAGCTTCCTGTTGCCGTCCTCTGTGTAGGAAATGAGCAGCTCTTTGGCCGTGCGGCTCAAGCCCAGAGGTGTGACCCCCAAGACCTTCCTGGGGTCCCCAAAAACCTCCCGATCTGTGGGGAGATGGAGACGGTGAAGAGAGTGGTACCATAAGCATACAATAACACACGGACACGGACACGGACACGGACACGGACACGGACACTGACACGGACACGGACACGGACACGGACACGGACAGGGACACGGACACGGACACGGACACGGACACGGACACGGACAGGGACACGGACAGGGACACGGACAGGGACAGGGACACGGACACGGACACGGACACGGACACGGACAGGGACACGCACACGGACACGGACACGGACAGGGACAGGGACACGCACACGGACACGGACAGGGACAGGGACACGGACAGGGACAGGGACACGGACACGGACAGGGACACGGACACGGACACGGACACGGACACGGACACACACACTGACACGGACACACACACTGATGCAATACATTTCATATGCTGTGAAGCTGTATACTTTTTACACATGCCTGTAGAGTCTATGTATACAAGTATAATGCTTTATAATTACCTATATAGTATAGACTATATACTAAACCTATATCGTATATCCAACAACATATCAGATAAATAAAAGACATATCAGAAACATGCTTTTGTTATATTAATTATGTCTGTTATACTTTTGCTTCTACCCACCACAACATATTAACGTTGTCGAGCTTCCTATGTACACTTACTTTGTGTGTGTGCAAGAGCTGAAGCTGACCGGGCAATGAAACTGAATGTGCAAAACAGCATAAGAGGGTGGTATTGTGGGGGTTGGTTTTTGGGCAGTACTGGAAGAATGTAAGATTTTTTGGTGGACTGTGACTCACCTCCATAGTAATACATCAGTGCTAGCCCCACTGCTACGCTGAAACAGCCCAGAAAGAACCAGGGACCTGCAGGGGAGAGGAGACAGACCGCTACAGAGAGCTATGCGCTACTACAGAATACTAAAGACTGCTCCAGACTGCTGTCGTCTCCTATAGACTGCTACACAGACTGCTACAGTGATTCCAGACAGCTATAGAAAGCTCAAGACTGCTACAGAATGCTATAGGCCACTATAGACTGCTACAGTGAGCTACAAACTACTACAGAAAGATAAAACCTGCAATGAAAAGCTAAAGCCTGCTACAGCTATAGCCAGAAGCTTGTTACAGGCAGTTGAAGTCCACTATAGACAGCTAAAGCCTGCTACAGAGACCTAAAGCCTGCTAAAAAAACATTTCTAATTAATGCTGGCTGCTAAAGACCACTGTCTCGGGCCACTGTCAGTTGCTAACCTCTAAAGACTACGGCCTCACCAATATGGACCTCCAGCCAGAGCAGGTAACCACACGGCTAGGAGTTAAACACCCCGCTGCAGGGCCCAAAGCTGCACCAAGAGAACGTGCTTTTACTCTGCGAGACACCCAAAGCACTACAACAAGGTATTTCTAACACTGACAGTATGGTCTCTGTTTTTGTTGAACAGGGTATGATGGAGGACAGTACACTAGCAGCACAGCTGCACCGTTACAAAACAGAACCAAGCGCAATAAGGAAGCACAAAGACCCATGGTCACACAGGAGCTCTCCATCTGGGTTTCACATAAAAAATCTGCCACAGGGGCTAAGACCACATAAACCAAGACATGACACACATAACATTTTACTTTCACATTTAACATCAGTTGATCTTTCTCTTATGTACTGCACAGTTTAAAAATAAGCTGTCACTCAACACCACACAGTTGGCGCAAGTTTTCAGACTGGAATTTAAGAATATGACTCCAGTGGGGTGCAGAATTAGAATATAAGAAACAGGTGCTGGGTTGTCAAGTTTTGGGTTAACTGATTATTATTATTAACCAAATTTCCATGGTGGGTTTTAAAACTGTTCTCACTGCTGGACATTACACATAAACAACATAAACATAAAAAGTTTGAAAACTGTATCACCATGATGGCTAATGGGATTGAAATTTCATTGTTTGGATCTCCAGAATTGTGACAGCCCTTGACAGGTGGTGAACAAGACACTTAAAAATAACCGTCAAGTCTTTGTCTGAGGAGCGAAATAACATGAGGCCTCCTGCACAGTCTGGGCAAGGTCACTGCACTGCTTTGGAGCCCTGAGGCTAACAGCACTTACAGCAGATTTAAGCATGAAACAGACTCACAGAGGACAGAATATGAAACAGGCCCAAGGTGCAGAGCGCTATGAGAGCTTCTCGGCAGCAGGGGGCTCCACTTACCCCTGTCATTCAGCGCGTATCTCTCCTTAAGGGGAGCCACAGGCGAGATTCCGTTGGGCTCTGAACAGGCCACAGAAAGTGCACATGAGGAAAAAGGAAGTATTGTCACAGGAAGTCATGTCACAACCCACTTGCCACAATCAATGCACCACTACACAAAACAATTAGCCACTACACTAAAAAAATTAGGAAGATGTTCTTGCAAATAAAGTGAATGAGCTTTAAAAGGCTTGACTACAGTCTCGGTCAAGATTACCTACAGGTCTAAAACCTTCACGGACACATCAATGTCACTCTCTAGACCTCTGCCCTCCATTGGCCATCTGCTATGGCTTGCATCAAATTTAAAACATTAGGGCTAGCCTGTCTGGTTGCTAAGGGGACGGCCCCAGAATGCATCCATAAGGACATCAGAGCCTACATGCCTTCTAGAACTCTCTGCATGGCGACCTCATAATGCCTGGTGATTCCACCACCTTCAAGCTCAGGCTAAGGACTCATGTCTTCAGGTGAGTGCTGCACCAGTCCTCAACCCTCCCTCGCTCTTCTCATGTAGTTACACATTCCTTTAGTCCTACAGCATCTTTCATCACACAAAATCTTTGAACTTCTATTATCTTACTGCACTCAGCTATTACATTTTACTTGTTTTGTTACTATCAGCCTCATAATCTTATCTGTGCTGGGACTGTTATTCTCTCCATGGGTTAATCTGCAGGGTCCCACTCCATGTTCTTGTGGCTCTTGGGACTTTCTTAACCCTATAGGAATTAAAGCACTCTGTCCCTGTTTCATGCGCTTAGTGTTGTGAGTCGCTCTGGATAAGACTAACTCTGTGTTAAACACCTGTACTATAATGGGCAATCATGTAAAGAATATCTTAAGCACTTTGAGACTTTAACAATAAAAGTTCCACAATGTGTAATAGTTGTTGCTATATTGTTATTGTTATCACACTGACTAACATTGTAATAACAAGTTATTAAGAGGATACTACAGCAGCTGGCCTCCAGCTGTATTTATAATTCCAGCTGTGGGAGTCAGCAGAGGGGAGCAGAAAGACTCACCGCGCCTCCTGCTGATGCGGGTGGGAAGGCTGAAGTACACCTCCTCCACATGGAGGTGCAGGGCCCGGTAGAACTCATGGCACGCCTCCTCCCCCTTCTCCTGCAGGTGCGTCAGCAGCTCGGCCAATCGCACACAGGTGGGCACATCCAGGTCCCTGAACTGGACGCAAAATACAGGAGCAAGGGTGAAAAGTCACATACCCTGACTGGGCCGGCCTGAATCACTGACACCCAGAGGGCATTGTGGGATTGGAAGGTCTGTGGTGCACTGTTGTCTGGTAAAATAAATCTTCTAAATATGACATTATTGGATCAGTAAATCCATGCCTGTTTCACAACAACTCTCTCTGGAATTATGTAACTCTTGACCAATATGTAGTTCCATGATTTGAGTATGCCTGCTTAACTAATGACTGAGGTGGTACTGAGTGACAAGTAGTTTCTTGACTTGACTTTGGTTCATAACAACTCACAGGGGTACTATGGGATCATTAGTTTCTTAAATGAGTCTTCCATGTTAATTAAAATTCACTATCACTATGGAAACGGTAGCTGAGTGAGAGAGAATCTGCCAGTAAGACAAAAGCTGGCTAGTGGCCTCCGTAATGTGTCTTTATGGCGCCCTCAAGTGGAAGGGAAGACCTCCACCCTCACTCACTCTGTGCGCCTCCTTATCGGTGAGGATCTGAGGGTAAATCCTGTTGAGCTGCAGAATGAGTTTGTCCACCAGCTCGGTGTCCAAACGCTTGTCAGATCGGAGGAACCGAGAGTCCGCTTGCAGCTGCTCGTGGAAGCTGTCTGCGAAACAAAGCCACACAATCCTTAGTCAAATCGCAGCTCAGCAGCTCCATGGCAACGCCTTGCAGTATCAGCCAAAACAAACTGCCGCACAGACTCCCTGCCCCTGCCGTGACTGCGAGGGACTCAACTTGCGTGTGGAGTTACGGAAGTTCCAGAGTTGGCACACACAACTATTCACAAATATCATAATGATTACGATGTTATAACTACTAGTACTAATACTACAACTACTACTGTTAATAGCAACAACAATCTGCATTATTATTATTACAGCCTGTATATTCAGGTTTCAATCTCCACATTAAATATTTATACAGCTCGGTGTATTTACTACGGCAACTCAGGTTAAGTGTCTTTCTCAGTGAAGAATCAACGGTACTATTAAGGATTTAAGCCCGCTCATAGCATAATCCCATTAACCCAATGAAAACGATTAACTAAATCCGGAAAACTTTCTCCATTGCCCAGTTGGAGTTTAAAACTTGCCACGCTAAAACCAGCTGGGCCAGTTAGGCTGACACGTTCCACTGGAGGCGGACACGCCCGAGCGTGATTCACGGTCCCTGCCCAGCCCTGCCCTGCCCAGCCCAGCCCATTCAGCGGATGGGGTTTCAATGGTTCACGAAGCTCCCCAGTTAGCCACCAGACTGCTCTACTGAAGTCGCCACATCAGTTTCAAAATGTTAATCGAATCACCAGAAAATGTAAAACACATATTTACCCTACAGACTCTAAAGTGCGAGTTATTGCATGATCTACACCTGGGATAGCTAAGGTAAAGATATAACAATATTTCCCAGCATCTAAAATATGAAACTTTAGTGGAAGACTTCAACTGCATACGGTGGCTTGCTAGCTCTCGCAAACAATGGAGATCATCCACTTACTTTTAATTAGCTATTGTATTTTTAGTAAAATGGATCGCTAGCTTGGTAAGTGAGCTGAAAGTGCCGTTTAGTCACTCGTCTAACTAGCTATTGTTGCTAATAGGCCAGTTCTTATTGTTGTAATAACTTACACTTTAACGTTACTGTAGCTAACACTAGCCTATTATCTTGGTGGCTTGTTAGCTCGCTGTAAATGCACATTTTAATTTTATTAAAACTTATTTGTTTGGTAGACTAACAACAATGACCAATGCACAATGTAAGACTGGAGCCACACAAATGAAAACACTTCCTATACCAATATATGGACATTGATTCACTAACCTCCCATTGTTGAGCGTCTTGCTTACTTCTCTTCCCTCTTCCACGGCTGCACGCAGCTTCTTCCTCACTGACAGTTCCTCCCATCATGGAAACATCAACCATGCAGCGCCACTTAGTGGCAGAAGAGCATCATCGCACTCTCTGCCCTGACACCAAGTGACGTGTACAGTATTAATTTTATTACATTCTGTTTAACGTAGTAATTCTCAGTATGCATTTCCAACTGTGAAATTTTACTCAGTATTTACAGTTTGAATGCAAATTTTCATATTTCACATCAGATGACAAATGTGTGTGTATTTGTGTTTGTGTGTGTGTGAGAGAGAGGGCGATAATTGTGAGTGAATGTGTGGTGTGTATGTGTATGAAAGAAGCATGCAAGACTGTGTGTAAGTTTGCTCATGTATCACGGTTTTGTGTGAGAGGGTTTGGTTCTTCAGAGCCACAGCATTCAAATGGTATCAGTAGAAGATCAAAGAGCAAAGTGTGCTTATTAGCTTTAGTCAGTGTTATCAGAGCATCAGGTGGGAGGGAGCTGATAAATAAAACTCAAACCCTACTTTAAACTCAATACCATTGTGCACACTGTGTGTGTGCAATAATAACCCCATGCCAGCACTCCTGTCACACAGAATTCTAAGAGTCTCCATCACTGTTAAACGATGAAGGTCTGAGGACATGTTCTGTTCTGCTCTGTTCCAGTGAGTCAGACTGTGTGAACTCAAACAGCATGGTTACAGACACTAATTACATTGCAGAATGTAATAGTCTCCCCTGACCTTAAACAGAGTGACTGACACAGCTTGCATTTTTGTCACGGGACATTCACTGAAGCCACACAGGTGAAGTACCTTCTCCAATGGTACCATGGCAGTGTGTGATTTAGGAGTAACCAACAGCCTTTAACTTGCAGGCCCAGCTCACAGACAATTAACCTACGCTTCCATCAGAACCTACAGGACATCCCAGGCTATCCAAATATACTACATCTATACAAGGCACATTGTTGAAAAGAACATCACAAAGTAACGTCATAACTGTATGACTTGGCTGATGTATGAAAATATTAGGCGACTGACTGACTAATTTAGTTGGCTGTCCTCATGTAATTGTGTATTTATATAGTCTGTTTTTGTATAAGTGGTCACAATGCTAAAGAGACAATGCTCTGATGAAGGGCCCAGCAACCGATACTTCTTGTACATATGAAGTAAAAAGTGTAAAATGTCAGCATACACAATGTGTAGTTGTTTGATTTTTAGCCATTGATGTCCCTTGCTTAGCCAAAGGATGGGTGAGCTGGAGGGTGGTGACACTAAGCACAGACTGCTTGTCCCAAAATAAGCTTTCCTTCTTCAGGGGCGTTGGTCAGGAATGGAGCTCTACCATTGGCTAAAAATGAACACCCAATAATTTTTTCTCACATTTTTTTTTTTCTATGTCAGAGGAACTGACAGCGGAGGTCACACATCCCCTACCTGCAGCGTCAGCGCAAACTGGGCAGACCCCCCCAGGGGAACCGTGTGGGAGTGAACTCATCTTCAAAACAATCGATGAATACAATGAGTGCAAGACAGGAGAAAAGAAAGACCAGCGATGTGTTCTCATTGCAGCTTCTCTCAGGGCACTGATAAACTTATTAGGGCACTGATAAACTTACAGGCAGCCTATGCCAAAAAAGTCATGGCTCACTTTCTGGTTGCTGAATGAGAGTTTGAAGTGGAGTTGCTGCTGACACGCAGTGTGTGGTTTCCTGTTTGAGCCGGCACCAGCCTGGATACCACCTCCACAGAACCTGCCATGGCTTTCTGTAGGGAAGCTGTGGGCACAAGTCAGCAATCAGTCTCTCAGATTCCACACACCTACTGTTCAGTCTGTCGGGTGATGTGCAAATCTCCCTGTGCTTTCTGCCTGCCATCCTGTCTGTCTGTTTGTGGCGGGAGTAACATATACCCACAACCAACAGGTTCCAACCAAAGCTATAGGCTGAATAAGACCTGTATCAATTCTGTATCTATGATTTTAGCATGGGGTTTAGGCTCAAGTGAGGAAAAACATACCATTATTTAAGTCAGTCCTGATATAGGCCAATGGCTCAGCAGTATAAACTCAGGGCATAACATGAGTAGCAAGACTCCTTCAGTGTTGCATAAAAGCACACTATCTGTATCTGGTGGTTGGTTTGTGCCACAAACAACAAAAAAAGTATTTTTAGTAGAGCAGCAGCAACAAAGCTAATTCCATTATATTTCTGCCCTGCAGATGAAACTGTGTCTGGTGCTGAAACAAGCTCTCCTGGGATGTTTGTTTCCACAGGAACCTGCCCTGCACAGAGAGCAGCATCAGCACCTGTGATAAGCACTGTGATCCACACCAGAGCTGAGTCATTCCTCCACACGCTCAGGAGTGGGCAAAGCCTGCGTGTGAGCTCTCTCTCCCAGTGACCGCTAAACACAGTCCAGCATGGTCTGAGACACACAGCCCACTCCTGCAGTTCAGACACATCGGTGTGTGAGATGATTCAGGCTGTGACAGGAACGATGTCAACATAAGAAAACTGGAACATAATTAATGATGAGGACAGGCTGTTCAGCCCATGCAGGCTGATCATGTACCTATAATGTAGAGCATCCAGTGCTAAATCAAGCCTAGTATTGAATGCTCAAAGGGACGCTACTGCATGACCCAGTGAACTGTTCCAAGCATCGACAGCTCTGTGCAAATGCGTACCCTCCTGATATCAGTGCATAGTTTATCTTGAGCTAATTCCCCCCCGTGCCCTCCTGTTCTGCCAGTAAAACCGAAGCTTACTAATGTTCTGTGGTTCGTTAAGTTGATGCCGTCGAGGAGGGCTGTAGCAGACATGCTGTTAAAGGTGAATCAGGGGAAAGTCTCCACTCCAGCCCAATCTCTGACTGAATCCTACGCTTTTTTTGTGCAAATGTTGCTTGCAGACTTATTGATGCCCTCAAATCTCAGAGGGTGCAGTCAGTTGGCAGAGAAAAGTTTGCTTGTGTCCACATTTATTACAGAAGAATCAGCAGAGAATTTTCCTGCTCTGAATGGCCTCTTCCAAGTGCAGTCCCGCCCCCACAGGAACTGACCATTGGCTAATTAGCAAAGAACATCCATGATGTCATACAGTGTGATGTCATAAAGGATGCAGGCTTTCATGTGGCTGAGAAGAGAAGCTATAGGTGGGGATAGTCTCTCTCTCTCTCAACTAAATTCAATTAGATTTATTGGCAGGGCAATCAACATACAGAAAACACAGGAATATGAAAACCATATACAAAACATGAAAAGTATGACTTTCTCTACTCAAAACTAACACATTACATCAAACATATCAACATATTAAAAAAATAATCAAGGTGTGAGAAACATTAAGTTGTGCTCTTACGTGTATTCTAAAACAAACAATCAAACAAACAAACAAACAAATAAATAAATCAATGCAGTATAAGCTAAAGATAGTTGACCATTTTCAACTACATTTTTTCTCCCCTAAAGCTTTCTAGCACTCTCAGAAATTTCCAAGGGCGAATTTAATTGTTCCAAAACATTTGCTAATTCAAGTCCTGCTTGCATTATTAGTAAATAAAAAGTCATAACCAACCATCTATTTGTTATGGAAGATCTTCTGTGAGGTTTGGAGGGATTCAGTCAAAACCGAGACAATATTTTGGCAGGCTCATAGTTATTATTATGACCCTAACAAGTGAGGCTACAATCTGAGAGAACAGCCAGTGAGGATTCTGGGTACTGCTGATAGGCTGTTTATAAATGATGGTTCGGAGTGCACATTAACCATGTGTGCCAGCCCCCAGCCTGTGCTCTGACAGAGCTGCAGAGAGGAGGCCCTCCACTGTGCCTCAGGGACCCCAGGTACCATTTCATCAGCCCACTTATGTGACATCACATCACACTACATTACAGGCGTTTAGCAGGTGCTCCTTCCCCAAGTGACAGTGTTGGGGAACAGAAGTGCAACGCCCTGATTAATATAAGCAGTAGTGAAAAAAAGCCACAAAGAGATATAAGAACATTCCAGTTGACTCTGTGTTTGTTTTGGGTTTGATACTAACGCGCACTGTTCTCTGCTACAATGGCTGCACATGTACCCTGATCTGTTTTCAGTTTTTAACTCTGCCGCTTTTGTTGAACTTGGTTTGTTTTCCCTCAAGCTGACTGCAGCTTGGTCCATTTTCAGAGGCTGAACTGTTACAATGTGTACACATAAACACACATGCACACACACACACACACATAAACACACATAAACACACACACACACACACACACACACACACACACACACACACACACAACACACACACACACACACACACACACACACACACACACACACACACACACACACACACACACACACACACACACACACACACACACACACACCTAGCCAGTGCTATACCTATCCTCATTTCAGTTTCTGATGGTAGCATAATAGTATGAGTCATTTCCACCCCTGTAGTTTTAAATTATAGACTCTTCTGCATTCATGCCCGGCATTTGCTGTGGGTACTGTCAGCCATGTGGGGTACTGTCACCACCTGTGCTTATTAGCAGATGTGCTGTAGTTATCAGTATGTGTTGCTATGTTAGTGGGTACAGTTGTCTTTTTGTTGTTAAGATGACAGAGGCTAAAGTTGTTGGTGAAATTATCACTAATTGTAGTTTGTGTGTGTGTGTGTATGTGTGTACATGTGTTTACACTGTGTCTGTGTGTGTGTGTTTTGGCAGTGTGTGAGGGTGGGTGGGTGGACTATATCCTTTCACCACTGCTGTATGTGACTGAAGCGTGTCTACCTGTGTTGTGGGTGTGTGTGACAGCAGCGTGTTTACCTGTGCTGTGGGTGTGTGTGGCAGCAGCGTGTTTACCTGTGCTGTGGGTGTGTGTGACAGCAGCGTGTTTACCTGTGATGTGGGTGTGTGTGACAGCAGCGTGTTTACCTGTGATGTGGGTGTGTGTGACAGCAGCGTGTTTACCTGTGATGTGGGTGTGTGTGACAGCAGCGTGTTTACCTGTGCTGTGGGTGTGTGTGACAGCAGCGTGTTTACCTGTGCTGTGGGTGTGTGTGACAGCAGCGTGTTTACCTGTGCCGTGGGTGTGTGTGTGCGTGTTTACCTGTGCTGTGGGTGTGTGTGCAGCAGCGTGTTTACCTGTGCTGTGGGTGTGTGTGACAGCAGCGTGTTTACCTGTGCTGTGGGTGTGTGTGACAGCAGCGTGTTTACCTGTGCTGTGGGTGTGTGTGGCAGCAGCGTGTTTACCAGAGATGTGGGTGTGTGTGACAGCAGCGTGTTTACCTGTGCTGTGGGTGTGTGTGACAGCAGCGTGTTTACCTGTGATGTGGGTGTTTGTGACAGCAGTGTGTTTACCTGTGATGTGGGTGTGTGTGACAGCAGCGTGTTTACCTGTGATGTGGGTGTTTGTGACAGCAGCGTGTTTACCAGAGATGTGGGTGTGTGTGACAGCAGCGTGTTTACCTGTGATGTGGGTGTTTGTGACAGCAGTGTGTTTACCTGTGATGTGGGTGTGTGTGACAGCAGCGTGTTTACCTGTGATGTGGGTGTTTGTGACAGCAGCGTGTTTACCAGAGATGTGGGTGTGTGTGACAGCAGCGTGTTTACCTGTGATGTGGGTGTGTGTGACAGCAGCGTGTTTACCTGTGCTGTGGGTGTGTGTGGCAGCAGCGTGTTTACCTGTGCTGTGGGTGTGTGTGACAGCAGCGTGTTTACCTGTGATGTGGGTGTGTGTGACAGCAGCTGGCCCTTTCACGTATGCCGCTGTCCTTCAGAGCTGCAAATTTGATGACTCAAAGAGTCTGACTGTGGAGAGTGAGTCAGATTCACAGCACCAGAACCAAACTTCAGAAACGGCACCAAGCCACACCAGGCAGGTCCCTGTGCAAGGTCAGTCTCTCCTTCTGTCGCCATGGGAAACAATGCGATCACATGGGATGTCTCTCTCCTAGTTCACCATAATGAGTATACTTAACCTGCACCTCACATTTTAATGGAATGGAAAATAAAACACAATCCTTAAATGTATTACAAATTACTGATGTATCCATGATATGTATGTCATGAACTACAGTTTTACAGTTGTGATCTGTATGTTTCTTGCTGCTTCACAGCTGTTTGTGAGCTTGCTGTCACAAGCAACTGAATTTTCTTTTGCTTAACCAACAATTTAATGGGAGAGCTGAAGAATCTGGTGAATATGTTCTCAGAACTGTACTTTAATCTTTCAATGTTTTACTATTTTTTCCCCAAAAGTATTTAATGTTTGTTTGGACAATGGAATTTTTGAATGTAATGGAATTAATTATTTTGAGTATCCCTTCTACAGACATTAGAATTAATTTCCTCACATTCTACACATGACGTGTGTATATATTTGTGTGGGTGGTTGACACATATGCAGTAATCTGCGTGTGTGTGTGCGCGTGGGTGTGTGTATGTGTTTCTGTATGCGTGTATGATTTTGTCCACGGTTTAAATGTATTTCCGTGGGTACAGAGGCAGCACGTCCAAGCATAATAGGGTTATGAATATTAGCACTTCATAAATTTACCAGCAGAGGGCAGAAAACTGCAATACACGCTATGAAGGGACAGCTCGCGACGAACGTAAAATGAAAGCACCGTTACAGTACAAATCAGCAATAAGCGCAACGATCAGGAAATAAATAGCTTCCTGAAGTTTGTATTGACCACCTGTCATTCAGAAAACCCTGATACGTTGTTCAGGGATGCCTTTAGTATAATTAAACTAATTAAAATCAGTACCCGCTGCATTCAGTAATTACAAGAAGGCTCGTTTCCCCGCCTTGCTGAAATATGCAGTAGTGTGCACTCCGAGAGGGAATGGTAATGTTGATTGACCTCCTGGGTAGCGGGAGGTGTATGGGGATGAACTGTAAATACTCCACAGCTTCAAACAGCAGGACTGTGTTGTGTTGAGAGTGTTTAATGTTTTGTTGATTTTTACCCTTTTTTTGGTGGCTGCGTCCACGGCTATAACCCTGTAATGAGAGAAGGAGGTATTGTGACACCAAAATGGGTGGAGCTACCATGTGACAGCAGAAGCTAACTGGTTAGAACCAATCATCGTGTGTCTGTGGTAAAGAGCAAACCATTTTGATTCGTTGAAACAAGTCTGCGATTGGCAGTTAATTATAGCCCTACCCATTTTTTTTGGTGTCTTGATATCTCATTCACCAATCAATATGGTAACTGGTGGCAGGAAGCGAACTGGAGTCAAAACACACACGATTGCTCTATCTGCAGTTCTAGTAACTAGTATTCAATAGAGCATTGTTTCAATGTGTGACACAGTTCACTGTGTTTTCATTATGTTGAACACAATCCTACTACTACCAAGACTACTAATAATTCTGTGAATTATGAATGAGCTTCATCTTTCCTAAAACTTACCACTCATAAATAACATGAACTCATTTCACACACCAGCTGGCCCATGCGATAGCACAGTCTCATGAAATGTCACACATCATATGAAGTTTCATAAGCAGTTATTGAGTGTTTATGTAAAGCATTATGAAGTGCTATGAACTCTTTCTATGTGATTTTTTAAAAGGGAAATTCAAAATAATCATATCATAAATGACTGGTGTTGTGATGTGGATGTTGGCAGCTTATCTGAGTCACAATGGTCCGGTCATACAAGGTTTAGCATAAGAATTATCACTGGGCCATTTGTGTTTTCAGTCATAAGTCACCTGTGACTGAATCTTCAGGAATGAATGAAGCCCTTCGGGTCAGCTTGTTTCTGAACCCATGAAGCATTCATAGCCCCCTGTTAAAACAGTCCAGTATGTCATACATTCTACATGAAGCAAGACAACTTCAACATTATAACTAAGCTCTGTTTTATTTATTCTAAAGGAGGGATTTATTTCTGTCCATGCAGCACCATGTGACATATGAATCTGTGAGAAACGCTTTGGTCTGGGAAATCAGCCTTTTGTCAGAGATATTCGTTATTGAGACAGAAAAAATTACGCTTATGTTGAAAGGAAGTTGAAGAAAGGTGGTTAGAAGGTGTTCATTGGATGGACCTCTGGATTCAGTCTCATGAATAAAGAAATCCAAGGTGCCAAGCTGTCTTTAGCAAAAATGAAAATGCTTTTTATCCCAGTGGCATAACAACAAGGGTATGTTCAAGCATGACACACCGACATATTTTTGGGACACATAGGTGTGCAGTGTTTTGAATGTCCTTGTTGTTATGACACCACAGTAAAGACATTTTCATTTTTGATTCAGACAGAAGAGGGCCTTGGATTTCTGTAATCAAGAGATTAATATTCATTTTATAATTCAAAGGTTTACAGCCTCTGACTGCAACCACCCTTTGGGCCAAAATAAATATTAGATAGTAAGTGTGCATGTTTTGAGTTTTAAACATAAACAGAAAGTTTGCAGCATGAGATGTGAACTGTCAATGTTCCATGTCTCTGTGACTAATAGTGTGACTCTTAGCACTGTGTTACTAAAAATGGGTTTAATGTAATGCCAAGTGATAATAATTTTTTTTGCTAATTTCCTAAATGAATTACTCTTTCCATAACACTGAGAATTTATGCTAGTCTTTACAATGATACCTGTTGTATATGGATGAGCAGAAGACGGTGAAGCTAACCGTTATAGGTTTATTGGCTAACAGTTAGCTGAATCCAGACGCTGCAGCTCAAAAAGACCTTCCTTCATAGGTTCATAGACAGATCACTGATTATAATTCTCTCCTGTTGAAGGATGAACTGAAACACCCTTAAGTATTGGTGCGGGGGGAAATCGTTTTTAAATGTCAAATTTAAACGTGGGCTTAATATTTTCTTGCAGTTTTTCATAGCCATTGGATTTGGATAATATGTGTGACATTTAAGTGTTTTGGTTGTAAAGGCATTTTGTGTCAGCATTTCACACCATAAAGACAATCTGTGAGCTTTGGAGCTGAGCTCCTCCGTAAGCCCCTGTAGCCTGCACTCTATCCAGATCACACCAACCACAAAAATGCACATGCCAGCAATCAATACTAACGCCACACCCAATCAATAGCCACCTCTCCTCCCCCAGCCCCAAACACAACCCCTACCCCAGCACAACACCAAAATCAAATCATTTTGAAAAAAAAAAAAAAAACTGATTACTTCAGACTTCAAGTTATTTTCTAATTCAAACAATCTACACGCGTTAGGATTTGTACAGTGTACACATCTGATGGAGGAGCGTACCACTTTATGGTATGTGGTATTTGTCTTGACTTGTTTTTGGGGTTATAAGATGGTGTAGCGTATCTCACATTAGTACTTCAGTGATATTGAAACTACACTCCCTGGTCTGAGAGTTCTGTTTCCCAATTGCTCACTACTGTTGCTCTTGACGCATTATGGAGAGCAGCATGTCCTCCCTCACTGAGAGTCGCTCTGGATAAGGGTGTCTGCAAAAATCTGTAATACAATGCAAAGGAACATTAAAAATGTCTGCATTGTGCTTTCTGAGCCCGACCTGAGCTTATCTTTGAAATGTATGCACAGCTGTATTTATAGGATAATGTATTCATTTCAATTCAAATCAATTCAAAGAACAGAGGAGTGTGTGGAAATTAGCTTGGATGCAGCCTAGATTGTGCTCTGCCTTGTTGGCAGGTACATTCACTGGGCTCACTGCACTTAAAATACTTCAGTTTCACTCTTGGTTTTGCGTGAGTGTGTGTGTGTGTGTGTGTGTGTGTGTGTGTAAGTGTTTATGTGCGTATATAGATAATTTTGTGTGCCCTGATGTGTCGTGTACATGTTTTGTGTTGAGTGTGTGAGGGCTAGCCCAGTTCATTCCGGCTGAAGTGAACAGTTGTCCGTTTGGGTGTCTAGATTCCAGTGTGTGAGGACTAGCCCAGTTTATTCCTGGGTGCAGTGAACAGTTGTCCGTTTGGTTGTGTAGATGCCAGTGTGTGAGGACTAGCCCAGTTTATTCCTAGGTGCAGTGAACAGTTGTCCGTTTGGTTGTGTAGATGCCAGTGTGTGAGGACTAGCCCAGTTTGTTCCTAGGTGCAGTGAACAGTTGTGCATTTGATTGTGTAGATTCCAGTGTGTGAGGACTAGCCCAGTTTATTCCTGGGTACAGTGAACAGTTGTGCATTTGGTTGTGTAGATGCCAGTGTGTTTAGCCCAGTTTATTCCTGAACCATTTGGTTGTGTAGATGCCAGTGTGTGAGGACTAGCCCAGTTTATTCCTGGTGCAGTGAACAGTTGTCCGTTTGGTTGTGTAGATGCCAGTGTGTGAGGACTAGCCCAGTTTATTCCTGGGGTGCAGTGAACAGTTGTCTGTTTGGCCCAGTGTGTGAGGACTAGCCCAGTTTATTCCTGGGTGCAGTGAACAGTTGTGCATTTGGTTGTGTAGATGCCAGTGTGTGAGGACTAGCCCAGTTTATTCCTGGGTGCAGTGAACAGTTGTCCATTTGGTTGTGTAGATGCCAGTGTGTGAGGACTAGCCCAGTTTATTCCTGGGTGCAGTGAACAGTTGTCCATTTGGTTGTGTAGATGCCAGTGTGTGAGGACTAGCCCAGTTTATTCCTGGGTGCAGTGAACAGTTGTCCGTTTGGTTGTGTAGATGCCAGTGTGTGAGGACTAGCCCAGTTTATTCCTGGGTGCAGTGAACAGTTGTCCGTTTGGTTGTGTAGATGCCAGTGTGTGAGGACTAGCCCAGTTTATTCCTAGGTGCAGTGAACAGTTGTCCGTTTGGTTGTGTAGATGCCAGTGTGTGAGGACTAGCCCAGTTTATTCCTGGGTGCAGTGAACAGTTGTCCGTTTGGTTGTTAGATGCCAGTGTGTGAGGACTAGCCCAGTTTATTCCTAGGTGCAGTGAACAGTTGTGCATTTGGTTTGTAGATGCCAGTGTGTGAGGACTAGCCCAGTTTATTCCTGGGTACAGTGAACAGTTGTGCATTTGGTTGTGTAGATGCCAGTGTGTGAGGACTAGCCCAGTTTATTCCTGGGTGCAGTGAACAGTTGTCCGTTTGGTTGTGTAGATGCCAGTGTGTGAGGACTAGCCCAGTTTATTCCTGGGTACAGTGAACAGTTGTCCGTTTGGTTGTGTAGATGCCAGTGTGTGAGGACTAGCCCAGTTTATTCCTGGGTGCAGTGAACAGTTGTCCGTTTGGTTGTGTAGATGCCAGTGTGTGAGGACTAGCCCAGTTTGTTCCTGGGTGCAGTGAACAGTTGTGCATTTGGTTGTGTAGATGCCAGTGTGTGAGGACTAGCCCAGTTTATTCCTGGGTGCAGTGAACAGTTGTCCGTTTGGTTGTGTAGATGCCAGTGTGTGAGGACTAGCCCAGTTTATTCCTAGGTGCAGTGAACAGTTGTGCATTTGGTTGTGTAGATGCCAGTGTGTGAGGACTAGCCCAGTTTATTCCTGGGCAGTGAACAGTTGTGCATTTGGTTGTGTAGATGCCAGTGTGTGAGGACTAGCCCAGTTTATTCCTAGGTGCAGTGAACAGTTGTCCGTTTGGTTGTGTAGATGCCAGTGTGTGAGGACTAGCCCAGTTTATTCCTGGGTGCAGTGAACAGTTGTGCATTTGGTTGTGTAGATGCCAGTGTGTGAGGACTAGCCCAGTTTATTCCTAGGTGCAGTGAACAGTTGTCCGTTTCCTGTGTAGATGCCAGTGACTAGCCCAGTTTATTCCTAGGTGCAGTGAACAGTTGTTTGGTTGTGTAGATGCCAGTGTGTGAGGACTAGCCCAGTTTATTCCTAGGTGCAGTGAACAGTTGTCCGTTTGGTTGTGTAGATGCCAGTGTGTGAGGACTAGCCCAGTTTATTCCTGGGTACCGTGAACAGTTGTCCGTTTGGTTGTGTAGATGCCAGTGTCTGAGGACTAGCCCAGTTTGTTCCTAGGTGCAGTGAACAGTTGTGCATTTGGTTGTGTAGATGCCAGTGTGTGAGGACTAGCCCAGTTTGTTCCTGGGTATAGTGAACAGTTGTGCATTTGGTTGTGTAGATGCCAGTGTGTGAGGACTAGCCCAGTTTATTCCTGGGTACAGTGAACAGTTGTGCATTTGGTTGTGTAGATGCCAGTGTGTGAGGACTAGCCCAGTTTATTCCTGGGTGCAGTGAACAGTTGCTTCGCCCTCTAATGATGCATGCTGTGCATTGAAGCTTTGCCTGATCCCTCACAGTGCAAACTGCTCTCACAAGCCCCAGGGAGAAACAGACACAACCAAGTCCTCAGACAAGACATCCAGTTATCTACACAGGAGGCAATGAGTATACAGTATCTCCAGCATACCAAACCTCACACATGCACTAACTCTTACTGCAAACCACACACTCATTGTCACTGCAAACTACACACTCACTCTCACTGCAATCCACACACTCACTCTCACTGCAAACTACACACTCACTCTCACTGCAATCCACACACTCACTCTCACTGCAAACTACACACTCACTCTCACTGCAATCCACACACTCACAGTCACTGTAAACCACACACTCATTGTCACCACAAACCGCACACTCACCTTCACTATAAACCACACACTCATTGTCACCACAAACCGCACACTCACCTTCACTATAAACCACACACTCACTGTCACTGCAGACCACACATATATTCTCTCTCTTACGGCCAGGAATATGATGTAAGCATGGTGCTTTCATCATCCTTGTACTGAAAGACACACACACACACACATCACATACATGCACACTCACACACACACACAGTGACAAACACACACAGGTACACTCGCTCTCTCACACACACTCACACACACACACACACACGCACCACATACATGCACACTCACACACACACAGTGACAAACACACACAGGTACACTCGCTCTCTCACACACACTCACACACTTACACACTCACACTACACACACACACACACACACACACACAATCACACTCAGAAACACACACAGTGACAAACACACACAGGCACACTCACACAGGTACACTCTCTCTCTCACACACACACACACACACACACACACACACACACACACACACACACACACACACACATGCGCAGTAGTTCATTCAGTCCTCATGGCCCCTCACTGTGACCCCTCCAAAGGCTCAGATGTTGCGGGTTGGGTGTTATAACCCTGCCTTGGCCTGGACACCACTGTTGGGCCTGCATGCACTGTGATATCAGCATCACAGTGATCAGAATGTAGAATAACAGCAGAGTTAAGTCACACATCTGCAATGGAGAGAGGATGCTAAGGAAGTATATGCTAACCTGGCTCATCCATTGCCTTTAAACTGACAAAACCCAAAGTGCATGTCATCCACTGCAAACAACTCATTCTATAGCTTGGTAAGGACTGGCTGTGTGATGTTTTGATGGCTCTTGGGGGCTCGAGGGGGCTACGTTGTATTCTGAGGGTGTTTTTGTGGCGATGGATGGCTACGGACAGCTCTCTGCCATCTCAGGAATGAGTGATGGATGGCTGAAATATTTTTCATCCGTCCATTTCCGTTTTGATTCAGTCAGGATTCCACTAACCGAAAAGTGTCTGTGAAAGACTTTCGAAAACAGAACTCCTCAGAGCCCAGGCGACCGCGCGCGCACGCACGCGCACGGGCTAATTGCATGTAAGGCGCCGCTGTTACAGCCCTGACACGACCAGCTCGGCATGCGGAAACCTCGCCCTCACAGCTGTATGTAATATTTAGGACGGAACTGTGTGTGAAATTAACTGGAAAAAAATAATTCAGTTAGGTCCCTGTCTGTTTTCAGGGATGGCTGATAATTACGAATAAAAAAGAATGAATCATCTCTGCCCGGATCGATCTAAAAATGATTACAACGGCTGTTGTGCGAATGCGGTGAGCTTCCCCCGGGCTCAGTCCGAGGCCCCTCGCGAGCATCAGCAGCACAACTGTTCAAAGCCAATCGGGTCAATCCGTGTCATGGCTAGGTGACGGTGGAAGGCAAGGCTGGGCGATCGGCTGGGTCGCTCGTGCCCGGACGCCCGGTGCTGATGGGGGTCTGTCACGCGCACCTGCCTTTATTCCAGGCTGCCCCTTTAATTGTGTCAGTGCTGAGCGGAGCGCGTGTCAGGGGAGGAGGAGAATGCTGGGAACGGTGAGGGAGTACAATCCTGGGGGGCGAGCGGCGCACTGATGGAGGGGAAATAGCGTTACTAAGGTAGGCAAAGCATTTAATGTCCCTACAGGCGCTTGGCTTCGGTTAAACCACGGTAAAGAATAGGAATTACTCCTGTTGTAATCCGTATGCAGTGGAGACGGTGGGATACCGTGTCTCCATCCCGAGATCATCTCCGTTTCACTGGGCATGTAGTTGCGGAGAGAAGGACGTGTGAGCGAGATGAACAAAATTCTCTGTTTAAATCTGCAAATGAGTGATGTTCCCCGTTTTCATTTGAAAGGTGGGATGAAACAAATGCTGTCGCAGTTTGGTTATAATCGGCGAAATGTTGACCGGTGACGGTGAAAGATGTAACGTGTTGCTTTGAGGCTTGATTTTGTGAATACTACCTCGAATGCTCAGACCTTATCGCTCGGTAAGGACCCGCTCTTGTTTCAGCCACCAAAGCAGCGGAGAATTGAGAAGCTGCATTTCCATCCACCGAGCCTGCTGTATTGAGCCGTCACGGATGTAAAGCGCACGTATCGGTGCATCCAGCGTATAGAAAAAGGGGACAGCGGTATTTCTCAATCTACAGCATAGCACACACGCAAATACACACACACATACACACACAAACGCACTCACTGCTCTGGTGTATAGCATATGTGAACATTGGGTTCCGTATATCATGCGATATTTGGTGATTGTAGTTGTTGATAAGCCCTGCAGTTTGATGTCAGAATATAAATCAAAGGGAGATATTATTATATCACTTCCGTGACAATACACAATTAAGTAGTTTCCATTAATATCTTGATCCCAGAGAATACAATTAAATGTGGTCATGCTAATGTATTCTAGCCTTCATTTGTAGCTACATGTGTCCCTCTCATACTAACAGTCATGGGAATTGACATTTTATTTGATTGCCAAGGCTTTGGGCCAGTCAGCAAACATTATTCTAACTTCTTGATCACAACAACCAATCATTTCTCTCCGCAGGAGGGGTTTAAGACTTGACGTTAGGTGTCCTCCATACTAGATTCTTACAACCAGCGCGAGGTATGTAGCATCCGTACGAGCGCCTCGCGCGTCTGCTTGTGCTGTTTAACACATGATTTTCTCACTGACACATAAAACGGTGCATGTTGGTGTCTCAGCCAGTTACGGAGCCTGACTCTGAGATGCGTAAAACGACTTCATGCTGTTGAAATTGAGCGACAAAATGCGCCTTTTTACGATAAAATCATGTCACATGAAAAGTATCTGTAGGGAAGGTTATAATGTATGTGACTGGTTCATACATCAGAGAGTGCTAGCGACATAAATCAGGATTTGCAAGGAGTTATTCATTGGTGTTTTTTGCAGAAGATGTTTTATAATAGAAGACTATTATTCGGAACATACAATCCATACTGTAATTAAGGCACGCCACATGATAGCGAGAATTTCACAAACGATGATCATAGAGTATTTGCAAGAGGGTATTTTACATAAAATAACCAAGACCCATCAATGATCCCAAGCACAAGATGCAGGTTTTTTTTGTAGGACTATGAATAAGAGCTTCAATCAGAGCACTTCATTCTCCTCATGTTCCCTGCCGTGCTTCCAGTCATTTTGCAGTTATGCATCTACCACGCGCTTTGCGATGCCCAGCTGCACGCTCTTGCCGCGCGCTCCGCAGCCAGTGCGCCCGGAAACGAACCCGGTGGCTCGCGAGAGACAGACCCAATGAAATTGAATAGGGTTGAATGAGAACTTAATGACTGGAGGGAGGTTTTCGTTGATTTATGGTAAGATCCAGTTAAAATCCATTCACCAAAGCCAGGTAGTCAGAATTAGAAAAAAAAAATCAATATATCAGCTAATAAAGATGACACATTCTGCTGAAACAAATTTTTTCTTCACTGAATGCACCCCTGTGTTTGTCTGCACTCACACTTTCTGGATTTACATCAAGAGATGCTGAGTGCTTGTAAGGTTGAAAGCGCTTTTCTTCTGTAGTTAAATTTGATGTCAGGTTTTCCCTCAGTGTTTAGGATATATTACAGTTAGCGTGGGGCTTTAAGTGCATCGATTCCTCTCCTGCTAAATCCTTCTGCACCCAGAGGCCTGTATGCCTGCTTCTGCTGCCGGACCATACAGTAATTAACCTCCAAACTCAGCCACATAGCAGGGTTTCACACTGGCCCAGCGTATTAACATGTGTAAGCCCAGAACCAAGTGTCCTGATCCATCCATGTTGTTTTCCTGTGCACCCTGTGTGTAAGGTTGCAGAAGGTTCATTTGAGTCTGTATCGGCCCTTTTGGTGCAGTGTTCACGGGCACACAGCTTCAGATGGATTTGAATAATGAAAATTATGTGTTTTCTCTCCATGTAGGAACATAGTATTAACTGGCATGTATTAACTCTGGGGCCATCTCAGTTCCTTTAATTGGAAGATAAATTCAGAGCTATCTGGGCTGTTTTGAGATGGGAGACGTAAGGCTTTGTAAACCTCGTATTGAGTTGCACTACAATGAACTGTCAGTCACAGATTTGTCTGAGCCAATTGCAAGGCTGTTCTCGCCACTGAGACCACACGATGATTGGTTCAAATCAATGTGTCACTCTGCCCATTTCTGAACTGAACACACCTTGATCTCCCATCACTAAGGCTGTTTGGATTTCTGATCTGAGCTGGTGGGCCTGGGGTTTAGACCACAATTTTGTACCAATGGGCGGAGAAGATTCTGGAAATGGCAGAGTTCACAAGCTTGTCTGTCCCTTGCCATGGAGGGGATGATCTGACTGATGATGTCAGCAAACCCACCGCAAACGACTCTGTCTTCCTCAGGACAGTGAGTGTTACCATGGAGACCAGGCATGTCAGGAAGGGTGACATCACCAAGGCTGAGCTTTTACAGTTTGCGACAGGCGCGAGGCTGGCGCCAACACCTTGCATGGCGCTCAGTGAGCGCGTGAGTGTGCTTTTCACAGAGTTAGCGTGAGTGGGTTTTTAAAATTTTTTTTTTTGTTTTTGGAGTGTGAGCCCGCTTTCACAGAGAGCGAGTGTGCACTCGCGCTCCTGAGGGGAGTGACTGTGCATTGAGAGTGCAATGAGTTATTTCTCAGCGCGCGGGCGTATGACTGAGAGGTGGCAGGAAGTGAACTACGGGCAGAAATGCAGTTGCACAGATACCTGTCTGAGAGTCAAATCACAGATATCGTGTGCACTATGCCGGCAGTATGCTTTCACATCTACTATACAGAGAGCACACTGACTCTGCATCACATTGATTTATCATTGAGGTGGACCTTTTATTGAGGAGCTAACGGAGAGGCCACCATTTACGCATTTAGCATTGATGCTGGCCGGATCACGGCGGGATTTGCAGTGAGATTTTAGCAAGATAGTCGTGTAACACTACAGTTAGATTACGGCGAGGTTGTTGGGATTGTACAGTGCGACTATGCAGTGTGCAGTGAGGTTGTCGAACTTTGTAGTCTGTGTGTGTGTGCATGTGTGTGTGTGTAGTTGGTGTGTGTGTGTGTGTGTGTGAGTGCCTGTATGTGTGTGCTGTTTGTGTGTGTTAGTGTGTGTGTGGGGGGTATGTGCTGTGTGTGTGAATGTGTGTGTGTGGGTGTGTGTGTGTGTGAGTGTCTGTATGGCTGTGTTGTGTGTGTGTGCGTGCGTGTGTGTGTGTGTCTGGGGGTGTGTGTATGTGTGAGTGTCTGTATGCGGTGTGTTGTGTGTATGTGTGTGTGTGGGGGTGTGTGTGTGTGTGTGAGTGTGTGTCTGTGTGTAAGTGTGTGTCAGTGTGTGTGTGTGTGAGTTTGTGAGTGTGTGAGTGAGTGTAAGTGTGTGTGTGTGTGAGTGTGTGAGTATGTGTGTGTGTGTGTGTGTGTGTGTGTGTGTGTAAGTGTGTGTGTGTGAATGTGTGTGTGTGTGAGTGTGTGAGTATGTGTGTGTAAGTGTGTGTGTGTGAATGTGTGTGTGTGTGTGAGGGTGACTCAGGGCTCAGGATCACATGTAGAGCCTCTGCTCTGAATCACATGCGGACTCCACATGCGTTCCGTGGCCCCCTGCTGGTTCCCGTTTAAACTGAAACGCAGAGCGCCGAAAACTGCGCGGCCGCGGCCCTGTGAGTCACTGAGAAACCCTGCGGACCCCCCGCTGTCGTTGCTGTGGAAAACACTGCACACATCAGCAATTCATACTGTACGCTCAGCGCTCACTTGCACATCTCTGCTGTAAACTTCCTGTTCAATCAAATATATCCCTCCTGTAGCCGTACTGTTCAAAGAAATATATCTCCTTCTGTAAATTTAAGACTTCTTTTTGTTCCCAAAACTCAAAGAACATTTAAAAGGAACACGATTTGTGTTCCTCGATGATGCCAAAACTGCCATATTGACGTGGTGCAAATTGAAAAGTGCAGAATTATTCAGGGGAGGGTTAGAGAGATGGAAACACCACCTTCAGAAGTATATAGACCTACATAGAGGATATGTTGAGAAACAATAGCTTGACACTTTGATATTTTTGTCCAACAAAGGTTTCTATGATTTTGTAGCAGTACTTTTTGACTCACCCTCGCGTATCTCCTCCTGTAAACTTGCAGTCCACTCAAACACATTAGCTTCTCTAGATATATTGCTCACGCCACCATTGTACAATTACCAACATACCCCTTTTGTAGGCCTGTCTCTCATTTTCAGGTAGTGAGTCAATAAACAGGAGCAACCCATGTAAAGTCACCCCATTATGCACTGGCCGTTATACACTGGAGCATATTGAGTAATACAGAGTCTAAGAGGGACATACTGACATGTGCATTATGTCAGTGTTAAGCTTTGAGACCTTATGATAAATACTTGTGTATGTGTGGATGTAAGCATGGGTGCATGCATTAGAGTGGAAAGGCTCTGATCAGGAGATGTCCCCTAATATCCACTAAATGCTTCATTAGGTTCAGATCAGGTGAGTGAGAGCGCAGTGATGTGTGTGTTGTGCACCTCAAAGCATCGGGTGGTTACTTGTGCTCTGTAGATGGAGGCAATGTCATCTTCAAAGACATTCCTCTCTGCCGGAAGGGAAGATACTTGGACACGGGAGGGAGGGTGGGGGTAGATGACTGTTCAGTGTTATTAAGCGACCGCTGACATCTACCTTGCCTTCTGAAGGTGTGAGTGCACACTAATGATCTGCATGACACTACGGCACCTCCGGAAACCTTCACTGTTTCGAATGTTTTTCCATTTTTTTGATCACTGATTGTGTCTCCTGTGAGGTCGCTGGTATGTGACACCTGCCTTTTTTCTCTTGTGTGGCTGTGTTTCAGATTTGCTCACCTGGCTTTGTGTGCTCTCCGGGTGCTGGGATGCTGTAAGCGACCGGAGCTGTCGGGCGGATACACCGTGCCGCGTTTTGCCGCCGTGCTTCCGATCGGACCACGCCTGCACCGAGAGCCATGTATGGGAGCACCAGGACAGTAGGGCATTTGGAGGGCAGCCCCGCCCGCTCCCCCCGTCTTCCCAGGTCCCCCCGGCTGGGCCATCGCCGTGGTAACAGCGGGAGCGGGGGTGGGGCGGGGAAGACTCTTTCCATGGAGAACATCCAGTCCCTCAATGCGGCCTATGCCACCTCTGGGCCCATGTACCTCAGTGACCACGAGGGCGTGGCCTCCACAACCTACCCCAAGGGCACAATGACCTTGGGCCGGGCCACCTCCAGGGCCATGTATGGCGGCCGGGTCACCGCCATGGGCAGCAGCCCCAACATTGCCTCCGTGGGGCTCCAGCACGCGGACCTCCTCTCTTACGGCGACCACGGCTCTTTCTCTATGCTGCACCACCATGGCCTCCACCACCAGGCGCCGCCCTCGGGGCTGCAGCGGCAGCAGCAGCAGGCGGCGCGGGACGGCGCCCTGCTGGACATGCAGTCTCAGATGCGCGAGCTCCAGCGGGAGAACGAGCTGCTGAGGAGGGAGCTGGACCTGAAGGACAGCAAGCTGGGCTCCTCCACCAACAGCATCAAGACCTTCTGGAGCCCCGAGCTCAAGAAGGAGCGGGTGATGCGCCGTGAGGAGGCCGCACGCATGTCCGTCCTCAAGGAGCAGATGAGGGTCACCCATGAGGAGAACCAGGTATGGGGGCTGTGTTCCTGTCCTCCCGCCCAATCGCTGACCTCATTTGCTGTTGGCTGTTTTGCGATTGGCTGGCTGTGGGAGCACTGGAGTGAGTGCTTTTTGGAAACCCTTTGGAAAAGAGGAGTGATTTTGTGTCA
Source organism: Albula goreensis (assembly GCA_022829145.1). Classification (NCBI taxonomy): domain Eukaryota; kingdom Metazoa; phylum Chordata; class Actinopteri; order Albuliformes; family Albulidae; genus Albula; species Albula goreensis. Next base: position 2,625,749 of record CM040754.1, read on the forward strand.
AAACTAGGCTCTTTCAGGGGAAAGCAATACTATGCAACTTGATCCTGTCACTGTAAGGATTTAAATTTGGAATCACGTTAGAAGTGTAATACTACATCAAGTAGTGAGACAGCCAACTATTTATTACAATTAAAAGGCTAAGAAAATGCTAAAAAGACAGACAGACAGACAGACAGACAGACAGACAGACAGACAGCGATGCTGTGAGACTCCCTGAACAATTATTTTCTCTCCCTCGAATTACCATGGCTTTTCAAGGTGTGACAGAAATGACTTTCAGATGAAAGGGAGAGAATTACAGCTGGAGAATCTGAGAGTGAAGTGAATGAGTCAGATGAACGTGTGTCTGAAAGCTGCTGATTCATTCATAGTGAGTAGAAAAGGGAATGAATATGACATCATTTTCGCCAAAGGGCACAAGCTCAAAAAAACCCACAACAAATAAGAAAGAAATTTACAGCACTTTATTTTCAGTCACGTGCTCATGTTTAACACACTTGGTTTGTGTGCATACTAAAAATGCAATTAATCACTGTAATGCAAGGATTGTGCATGGACTTCATCTCTCCCTTTTATTCTGACTCAGAGAATTCAGTCCTGCGGTGACAGAATTCCAGCTCTCCTATGTTTTTCCTAAGAATTTAAAAATCTCTGTTTTTTTGTTCTCCACAGTTTGCAATAAAGCTAAAACGCATGAAGGCGTGTCATGGGGAGGACCAAATGTAAGAGTGGCCTGAATCGGCCTGACTCATTAGAAACCACCCTACCCCTGCTGGAATTGTGTCTCTGTGCTTCAGACTCCTGGCCATAATTGCTAATGACAGCCCAGCATGCACTGGGGGGATCCCCTTAATGGCGTTCACCCTGTCCTTGATGCCCTGCTTTCTCCGTCACTGTGGGGCCCCTGTTTCCACCATCTCTCTTTGGGGCCCTTGTTTTCCTGTCATACAGCGGCCCCTGTACCTGACGGGCCCCTGTTTCACCTATCCCTGTGGGACTCCTGTTTCACCTGTACCTGTGGGGCCCCTGTTTCACCTATCCCTGTGGGGCCCCTGTTTCACCTATCCCTGTGGGACTCCTGTTTCACCTGTACCTGTGGGGCCCCTGTTTCACCTATCCCTGTGGGGCCCCTGTTTCACCTATCCCTGTGGGGCCCCTGTTTCACCTATCCCTGAGGGGCCCCACCTTCCTGTGTTTCTGAGGGGTTCTTGTTTCTATTGTTCCTTCGTGGCCCCCTGTATCCCATTTTCCCAACGGCCCCCTGTTTCCTCCATCTCTTTTGAAGCTCTGTTCATTTCATCCCGGTTCAGCCCCTATCTCTAGTGTTTGTGAAGGGCCCTTGATTCTGCTGTTCTTGAGGGCCTCCTGTGTGGACCTGAAATTAAAAAAGCATGCATATCAGTAGAGCAGAGGATAGATAGCCCTGCTGGGGTGGACAGCAGGTGATTGTTGGGGAGGTTTTAAGAAGCTGGATGACAGAATAATACAATGTTTGGAGAACTGGGATCATAACTCCAAGTATGTCGGTTAAAATGCCTGCTGTGGTGCTGTCCCTGAGCAGGGTCTGTAAACTGAATTGCGTCAGTAAATATCCAGCCGTCTCAATGCATAGTGTGTTCAAAATGCAAGTCATGTAAGTCATTCTGGCGAGTCTCAATAAAACAGTAGTATGTGGTTGAATTACAGCCCCGCACTGTTCATTAATTTACTGTCCTCAGTAAACTGCAGCAGTCAGGTGTTTCACATGGGCAGAGGGTGCCATCTGGTCTTGATCGCCCAAATGTGAATGCATGCAGAAAAAATACGGTCTTTTTTATGTGTCTTTTCTATTCTGTCTAGAAGAATGGAAAAATTTACCTGCGTTATGTCAGGTACATCTATGTAGTTCTGAGGTACAACTGTGCAGTCTCTCTGCAGTGTTAGGTATGGCTGTGCAGCCTTTGAGTTGAGCTTTAAGTTCAACCATGTAGTGTTTTTGCTTTGTTTTAATTTATTTGGTACTGCTTTGTAGTCTTAGCACTGTATGAAAGGTACAAACATGTAGTCTCTCCATTATGTGTGATGTGCAGCTGTATAGTCTTTCTGCAATTGCCGTGTAAGGTGTAGCTCTGCAATCACTCTGTAGTATTAAGTTCAGCTCTATGTCTGAGGTCACAATATATACTGCTGTGCGTCTAAAAGAGTCTAAATCTTCTCCATACTGGAGATTATTGCATGGAGTCTCTGACTGGCTGTTCCTAAATGACTCAGGTTAGTGAGGTGCCCTACATCGCCAGGTTCTGCCTGGAACTGGTAACTCCAAACGTGCCTCAGCCTAATATAGGCCACCCCCTCCTCCTTATATTCGACTCCATGCCCACATCAACATCACTGCTGTCAGATGGCCACATCCAGCCCTAGCCCCCTGCCCCCCCACCATAGTCCTGTTGTCCGTGGTCCAAAGTTTGGCCTGTGGGGTTATGGGAAGTAATGAATCATTAGACGGGGATGTGGATGATTGTTCAGTAGCGTAAGGGTGTGCTGCATTATAATTAAAGCCTCTGGCACAAATGAGCTTTCAGTAACAATGCACCAAAAACAGAGTGCACACTCCCTGTGACAGACCACTACAGTACACCAAAAACAGAGTGCACACTCCCTGTGACAGACCATTACAGTACACCAAAAACAGAGTGCACACTCCCTGTGACAGACCATTACAGTACACCAAAAACAGAGTGCACACTCCCGGTGACAGACCATTACAGTACACCAAAAACAGAGTGCACACTCCCTGTGACAGACGACTACAGTACACCAAAAACAGAGTGCACACTCCCTGTGACAGACCACTACAGTACACCAAAAACAGAGTGCACACTCCTGTGACAGACCACTACAGTACACCAAAACAGAGTGCACACTCCCTGTGACAGACCATTACAGTACACTAAAAACAGAGTGCACACTCCCTGTGACAGACTACTACAGTACACCAAAAACAGAGTGCACACTCCCTGTGACAGACCACTACAGTACACCAAAAACAGAGTGCACACTCCCTGTGACAGACCACTACAGTACACCAAAAACAGAGTGCACACTCCCTGTGACAGACCACTACAGTACACCAAAAACAGAGTGCACACTCCCTGTGACAGACCATTACAGTACACTAAAAACAGAGTGCACACTCCCTGTGACAGACTACTACAGTACACCAAAAACAGAGTGCACACTTCCTCTAAGAGACAGTTACATTGCACCAAATATAGAGTGCACACTTCCTCTAAGAGACAGTTACATTGCACCAAATATAGAGTGCACACTTCCTCTAAGAGACAGTTACACTGCACCAAAACCAGAGTGCACACTCCCTTTGAGAGACAGTTACATTGCACCAAAAGCAGAGCGCACACTTCCTCTAAGAGACAGTTACGTTGCACCAAATATAGAGTGCACACTTCCTCTAAGAGACAGTTACATTGCACCAAATAAAGAGTGCACACTTCCTCTAAGAGACAGTTACGTTGCACCAAATATAGAGTGCACACTTCCTCTAAGAGACAGTTACGTTGCACCAAATATAGAGTGCACACTTCCTCTAAGAGACAGTTGCATTGCACCAAATATAGAGTGCACATCCTGAGAAAGCTAGATGGTAAATGTGCAGTATTGATCTCTAACACAATTTTACTCTTTGTGGAGAAAAATAATGATTTATACTAAATGAAATTCTAAATTACACATCACTGATTTTCCTGCATATAGAGAGTGAACACTTCCTATGAAAGACAGCTCAAATGCCCCAAATTCTGAGTAAACACTTACTTAAAGGAGTTTATATGACTCCAGTGGGTTTCAAATGTAACTCTATCAGAGTAAAATGTAATCAATCATAGTTGATTTAACAATGAATTATTAATCTCCTTGTGTATAGCGCAGAAAATGCAGGAAGCACAGTCTGTAGGACAGGCAGTTATACTGCACCAAACGCGGGGCGCAACATTCATAATGCTGAAGTAAAGCGCACAATTCTCATTTAGAACGCCTGAAACAAACCGTTTTGCAGAAAGATTTCTATCTCCAGCGCTGAGAGTCTGGAGCCTCTCCTCACTGCCTCTGTTATCAGCTCCCCCTGCAAAGCTGTGCCAAGCCAGGGCTGGGAAACTGAGCATGTAGCTTGAATTCTGAATCACAAAGGGAAGGAAAGCAGAGTACTGACATTTATATTTCTTAAGCTCTTTGGATACTGCAGGACCAATTCATACATCATGTATACCGGCTTCAGCCAATCTGGGGTTGCGGCAGACTGCAGCCTAAGGCAGCATGCATTGGTGCAAAAGGCAGGTAGGCACCCTGGTCCGGTCACCAATGCCATCACAGGGCCAGACAGACAGTCTCCTACTGATCAGACTCTGGGAGAAAGCCCGGAAAACCCCAGACACTGGCATGGGGGCAGCCTGGCTGTGGTGGGAATTAAACCTGGATCCTTTTTGCAATGAAGCAACTACAGCACTAATTACTGAACCAACATGCCACCCCCACTGTAGAGCTGGAACCAGGCTGGCTCATTATAGCCCCTTTCCCACTGTAGAGCTGGAACCAGGCTGGCTCATTATACCCCCTTTCCCACTGTAGAGCTGGAACCAGGCTGGCTCATTATAGCCCCTTTCCACTGTAGAGTTGGAACCAGGCTGGCTCATTATAGCCCCTTTCCCACTGTAGAGCTGGAACCAGGCTGGCTCATTATACCCCCTTTCCCACTGTAGAGCTGGAACCAGGCTGGCTCATTATACCCTCTTTCCCACTGTAGAGCTGGAACCAGGCTGGCTCATTATAGCCCCTTTCCCACTGTAGAGCTGGAACCAGGCTGGCTCATTATACCCCCTCTCCCACTGTAGAGCTGGAACCAGGCTGGCTCATTATAGCCCCTTTCCCACTGTAGAGCTGGAACCAGGCTGGCTCATTATAGCCCCTTTCCCACTGTAGAGCTGGAACCAGGCTAGCTCATTGTACCTCATTGTACATCCCACTGTAGAGCTGGAATGAAGCTGACAGAGGCTACGTCTTCATTTCTGTGTGTTGTCATTGCTCTGACATTTGTTCTTGGTTGGGGCTCACTGAGTGTGTTTGTGTGTGTGTGTGGGAGTGTGTGCATGTATGTGTAGCAGCCCATTTCATCGCACACTTCATCCAGAGTAGATCCAGACAGGCTTGTGTTGGTGTGCAGTGCCTGCATTCTGCTGCAGACCACATAAGAGCAAACACCCTCTCCTCAGAGCACAGTGACATAAGGACAAAATGAATGTGGTTGTATGTATGTATGTATGATAATGATGATGGTGATTATTATTATTATTATTATTATTATCATCATCATTGTTATTATTAATTCATCATCCTCATAACTGTGACCAACATTTAACATAGACATTCCCAGAATAAAAATGTTACAGTATTTATTTTATTTTGAGTGCCAGATTTAGCTCAGGAGCTCATTTTCATCTTTACTCCCTTGGCAGGTGTGACAGATCATGTGACTTACTGAAAAACAACTCTGACAAAATTTATTTTCAAAAGGGTTTAAAAATTACCTGATGAGACTGAGTGTTCTTTGGATGTTCAGTTTTTTTGTGATAAGATGGGATGGAGGGAACACACAGTTTAGTATTTTTAAAAATAAGAAAGTCGTTATCAAATATACAGTAATTAAATTTTCAAAACTGATTATGCGGTATTTTTTAAGAATGTTGCAGTAATGATGGCTGTTTGGTTTTTTTTTCATATTCAGGTCCTTTCAAGTTTGTTTAAACTCAATTATCTGTAGAGCAGATTTAGGCATTAACTGCTAAGCAGTGAAAGTGCTTAAGCTTAGTTTTATAAGACTAGCAGCAGTTTCGGTGTCTCGCATCCCCATATAAATCTTTCCAAAGCCATGAAGCATGGCTTCAGCAGGCTCTGTCACGGAAAGATTGCTTCCTGGTCGACAGATCCAGGTCGACAGAGCAGAGATTCCTCTTGGGGCTGCAGGGATTTTAATAGTTTTGAAATGTAGCAAAAGAGCCAGGCCATAGGAACGGGATTGTACATTTTATCCAGAACTCAGCTGGGGACGAGCGTATTTGAGGCAAAACTGACGATGTATGTTGATAGGTTTTTGTCCTCAAAATCCAAGCTGCAGTGCTCTGACCACGTTAGAGTTTATTTTGTTTTATTTTGTACGCGTTTCCCCTTTTCTCTCCGAATTTGGAATGCTCAGTCGTATTCACGGACCGTGCTCATCGCCATGACCTCCGCTGTCAGTTCTGGGGGAGTCCGGCCCGCGCGCGTTCTCCTCTGAGACACACAGAGTCAGCTGCCGCTTCCTGTCTTGCCACAGACGGCGAGCTGAGCTCAGGCAGGCGTGAGTCAGGGGAACATGCTTCATGGGCAGCTTGTGTAGGCGGGCTGTGGTTTGCCAGCTGACCAGTAGGGGTCCCTGGGGAGCAATGACATCCCTGCTGACTGTATGTCTCCCTCCTACTGGCTGCCCTACAAGGCTACAGGCTACAGTCAGACACTGGAACAGTGTCTTAACAGGATGCAGACTGTGGGGCCCATCCACACACTGGAACAGTGTCTTAACAGGATGCAGACTGTGGGGCCCATCCACACACTGGAACAGTGCCTTAACAGGATGCAGACCGTGGGGCCCATCCACACACTGGAACAGTGCCTTAACAGGCTGCAGGTTGTGGGGCCCATCCACACACTGGAACAGTGCCTTAACAGGATGCAGACCGTGGGGCCCATCCACACACTGGAACAGTGCCTTAACAGGATGCAGACTGTGGAGCCCATCCACACACTGGAACAGTGCCTTAACAGGATGCAGACTGTGGGGCCCATCCACACACTGGAACAGTGCCTTAACAGGATGCAGACTGTGGGGCCCATCCATACACTAGAACAATGCCTTAACAGGATGTGGGCTGTGGGGCCCATCCACACACTGGATCAGTGCCAGTTTTCTTAACAACCCAGTAAAATTTTAGAAAATGTTTATGTAGGGAACAGTTTTTAACCAAAACGAGCAAAGTAGTGCGGTAGCAGTTTTGTATCCAGTGTATGATTACCCATTATGGATTTCTGTTGTAAGGAGGGCAGGAGATGCTGTGGGTTTCAAATCCATGGTACTCTACACAACAATAGGTATGATTAGCCTTCCAAGCTAAAGACCCAAGGGAATGTTACTCCCTGTCTTGTGGTTATGTCACCGTCTGTTCTACATGTGCACTAGCTTACTCGGATCCCTGAACTCTACAACGTGGTAGAGGGAAGCACCATCGTACCTATGTGTGAAGTGAATATGGCAGAACTCTGTAGTGGATATGAGAAAGGCTGTCCTCTCTCTGTCTCTGCTTTCTCTCTCTCTCTCTCTCTGTCTCTCTCTCTCACTTGCTCTCTCTCTCTTTCTCTCGCTCTCTGTCTCTGCTCTCTCTCTCGCTCACTCTCTCTGCTCTCTCTCTTTGTCTCTGCTCTCTCTCTCTTGCTCTCTCTCTCTCTCGCTCACTGTCTCTGCTCTCTCTCTCTCTCTCTGTCTCTGCTCTCTCTCTGTCTCCCTCTCTCTCTCTCTCTGTCTCTCTCTCTCTCTCTCTCTCTCTCTCTCTCTCTCTGTCTCTCTCTCACACACTCTGGCATGCCTTGCACACTGCAGTCAGCTGCTACATAGAGTACATGCTGTATGGGCTGAGATGGAGGGAGGAGTAGAGAGGTAGAGGAGGAGGGAGAAAGGGAGGGCAGAAAGATATGTGGGGCAAAATGTGATGCTTCAGCCTGGATCATGAGAGGGACCTGATTAATCAAGCAGTCATGTATCCACAGTCCAGATTCAAGCTCCTCTTCTCTTCTCTTCTCTTCTCTTCTCTTCTCTTCTCTTCTCTTCTCTTCTCTTCTCTTCTCCTCTCCTCTCCTCTCCTCTCCTCTCCCTCCTCCTCTCCTCTCCTCTTCTCTTCTCTTCTCTTCTCTTCTCTTCTCTTCTCTTCTCTTCTCTTCTCTTCTCTTCTCTCTTCTTCTCCTCTCTGCTCTTCTCTTCTCTTCTCGTTCTGCATTGTGACATCTCTCTGAGTCACGGTCACATTCACACAGAGAAATCGTGTCTGACAGTGTGGGGTGAGTCTACAGCAGGTCAAAGCTGCAGTGTGGGCAGGTTTAGGATGAGTATGGAGCAGGTTTCATTGTTGGGGTTAGTGGAGCAAGTTATGGCTGCAGCATGGGGGTTGTGCAGTGCAGATGCAGTGTGGGATTAGTACAGTAGTTTTAGCTGCAGTGTGGGGTTAGTACAGTGGTTTTATCTGAAGTGTGGGGTAAGTACAGTAGTTTTAGCTGCAGTGTGGGGGTGAGTACAGTACTTTTAGCTGCAGTGTGGGGTTAGTACAGTAGTTTTAGATGCAGTGTGGGATTAGTACAGTAGTTTTAGCTGCAGTGTGGAGTTAGTACAATAGTTTTATCTGCAGTGTGGGGTAAGTACAGTAGTTTTAGCTGCAGTGTGGGGGAGAGTACAGTACTTTTATCTGCAGTGTGGGGGTGAGTACAATAGTTTTATCTGCAGTGTGGGGTTAGTACAGTAGTTTTAGCTGCAGTGTGGAGTAAGTACAGTAGTTTTATCTAAAGTGTGGGATTAGTACAGTAGTTTTAGCTGCAGTGTGGAGGTGAGTACAGTAGTTTTAGATGCAGTGTGGGGTTAGTACAGTAGTTTTAGATGCAGTGTGGGGGTGAGTACAGTAGTTTTAGATGCAGTGTGGGGTAAGTGCAGTAGTTTTAGATGCAGTGTGGGATTAGGACAGTAGTTTTAGCTGCAGTGTGGAGTAAGTACAGTAGTTTTATCTACAGTGTGGGATTAGTACAGTAGTTGTAGCTGCAGTGTGGGGGTGAGTACAGTAGTTTTAGCTGCAGTGTGGGGTTAGTACAGTAGTTTTAGCTGCAGTGTGGGGGTGAGTACAGTAGTTTTAGATGCAGTGTGGGGTAAGTGCAGTAGTTTTAGATGCAGTGTGGGATTAGTACAGTAGGTTTAGCTGCAGTGTGGAGTAAGTACAGTAGTTTTATCTACAGTGTGGGATTAGTACAGTAGTTGTAGCTGCAGTGTGGGGGTGAGTACAGTAGTTTTAGATGCAGTGTGGGGTTAGTACAGTAGTTTTAGATGCAGTGTGGGATTAGTACAGTAGTTTTAGCTGCAGTGTGGAGTTAGTACAGTAGTTTTATCTACAGTGTGGCATTAGTACAGTAGTTGTAGCTGCAGTGTGGGGGTAAGTACAGTAGTTTTAGCTGCAGTGTGGGGTTAGTACAGTAGTTTTAGCTGCAGTGTGGGGTAAGTACAGTAGTTTTAGCTGCAGTGTGGGGTTAGTACAGTAGTTTTAGCTGCAGTGTGGGGGTGAGTACAGTAGTTTTAGCTGCAGTGTGGGGTAAGTACAGTAGTTTTAGCTGCAGTGTGGGGTTAGTACAGTAGTTTTAGCTGCAGTGTGGGGTAAGTACAGTAGTTTTAGCTGCAGTGTGGGGTTAGTACAGTAGTTTTAGCTGCAGTGTGGGATTAGTACAGTAGTTTTAGCTGCAGTGTGGGGTTAGTACAGTAGTTTTAGCTGCAGTGTGGGGTAAGTACAGTAGTTTTAGCTGCAGTGTGGGGTAAGTACAGTAGTTTTAGCTGCAGTGTGGGGTTAGTACAGTAGTTTTAGCTGCAGTGTGGGATTAGTACAGTAGTTTTAGCTGCAGTGTGGGGTTAGTACAGTAGTTTTAGCTGCAGTGTGGGGTTAGTACAGTAGTTTTAGCTGCAGTGTGGGGTTAGTACAGTAGTTTTAGCTGCAGTGTGGGGGTGAGTCTGGAGCAGGATCATGTGAGCTCCCTGCAGATGTAACCGGGCCTTGTGCTGAAAGGGCAGCAGGGTTCCATCCATTGATTTTCATTTAGCCAGACTATTGATGAAAGGAGAGAGAAAGACAGAGACTGGAGGAAGGAAGAGAGCGAGGGCAGGAGGGGGAATGACTGAGCTAGCGCTTGCTTTCAAAAGGTGGTGTCAAAGGTAATGAAGAGGAGCGTTTATAATAGCACCTCATATCTTTTTGTAATGGAATATAATAGTAATTTCACATGATTAAGTGGTTTTATGGTGTGGTGAAGCCACCCCGCATTAGCAGATTCAGTCACGGTTAGCAGCCTTACAATGAAGTACATAATGTTGTGTTAGGTCGGCAGGGTTAGGTATCACGTACAGTCATATTACAGAGCAATATCTTTGTAGTCTGGTGTGCCTTGCATTAGGTGGACTTCTACAATTAACTGTTTAATCGTCTTTGTACAGTTAATATTTTGGCACAGTATCACGTTTTGCCTTAGCAGTCTGAAATTAACTAAGAAGAAATTGCAAATGCAAATGATTTTTTTGCAATGTGCAAAAACAGGTAAATAGCAGCAAATGGATTATGTTAAACAGCAGATCCTGCCGTCAAACAACAAAAATCAGGAACTCTGCTCACAACAGACTCCATTTGCACTCACCTCCATTAAAACTAAATTAGGGTTAACCAAAGCATCATAAATCCACATCCAGTCTCGTAAAGTAAAAGGACACAGCAGAGCTCAAAATTAAGTGTTTAAAATGAGCACGGCTGAGGTGAGAGAACCAGCATGTAGAGAGCAGGATTTGAGCATCTGTGTGAAGTGTGCTTTACACCTTTACATCTTACACCTGGAGAAAAGCATCGAGGGTGTAAGATTACAGAGAGGCCCAGAACTAAAGCTGAATCTTTAATATCCTGCAATCGGCCTCCTGTACTCTGCAGCATGTCAGAAATCCCTTCCCTGTGGAGAGTTGCACAAACATTTCCCACAATTCCCTGCCTGTACAGTGTGGCACACACAACCCCCAAAATCAATTTCAAAAGCATTTTCGCCTGCTTCTCCCACAGTCTCTTGTAGTCTCACATAAATGCCCCCTCCTGTATTGTCACAGTCACATTTTCCACAATCACTGCCTTCACTCACTCCCTACGGTCTCCTTTGTGTGGTCTCTCACACAAAACTCCCAGAATATCCTGCTTGTATTTCTCCTACATTTCCCAAAATGCCGTTTGTGTAAACGCTCTCACATCTCCTGCTGTCCCCTTCTATCGGCCTCGTATCTCATCTCCCATAATGCCTGTTTTGTAGTCTCACACAAACATCTCCCTTCCTGTAGTCTCTAACTCTAATCTCCAGAAATCCCTTGAGATGGTTTCTCGTATATTCCCTAAAGGCCCCTCTCTGCAGTCTCACACACTTCCATCACAACCCTCCTTCCTGTGGTCTCCTATCCCATCTCACAAAACCCCTCTCATGTGTGTGCTGTGCCATATTCTTGCTCAGTGTGCCCTGTAATAGATGTTGAAGCATAATGACATGCTTGCTGAGCCAGAGGAGAGAATTATATAAGCAGAGACAGGGTGTGAAGCATCTGAGCTCTGGTGTGCCCTATCACCATCTACTGGACAAAGTCCAGCACTGCAGCGCGCTGCTTCACAATTGGCACTGACTGTGATGGAGTCTGCGTGTTGAAATATTAGATCCGTATTGTGAATAAATCTAAATTTGGAGTGCAGTAGCTTGAGTGTTCAGGCATTTTATTTTTAAAGCGATACATTTTATACCTCCTGGCTGAAGAGAGACAGGTCCTGCGTCCGCCTCTGCTGTAGGAGGCTGCTTGCCATGAGCCTCAGTCATTTTCAGTCATAGAATGCAGTAAAAAAAAACCCCTCAGGTTCTGGGTTTTTGTCAGAGGAATGCTGGATTCGTGACAACATTAAACATAAATGCAGGCATCTACTCCAGTATGTATCCTGCCAAATGCATGTGGATAAACGGACACTTTTTAACAAATCACACTTCATCACAACAGGTTTGAAGCTTGGAAGTGCAGCTGTATGGTTTATTAATGCACAGGGCAGAGCAGGATCTATGGTGTTGTTGTATGAGTATGAGATGTAGTTTTGCGCCGTGAGGCGGCATGGCGTGGGAGTGTGCCAAACCCCGTGATTGGTGCTGACACGGCGAGGGCTGTATCTCCAGTCCGCTCACGACAGATCAGGTTCCTTCCGTAACCATGGGAGACCGCACCGGACCCACACCTGCACACACGGCCTCACAGCTGTCTCCTGACATCACTGCACAGGAAACACTTATTTGCAGGACATGCGGCCTCTATCGTGTGGTAGGGAGGAGAGAGAGAGAGGAGCGTAACACTGATTTACAGCGATGGACGTCTTTCTGTTTCTCTTTCATCTTCCCTCCCCCTCCCTTTCACATCATCCCTCTCTATTCGTTTAAGCTTCTTCACACCCTGAGTGTGTTTATTTTCGTGTGTTTGTAGAGCAGTGGATGACTGCCAGTCTGTTTGTAGTATCATTATATTAGTCTGTAGATGGAAGCAGAACCATAGATTAAATACAGTTTGGTAAACCTAGCAACAGCAAACCATATTGAAACCGAACTGTCCATAACAATATACTGTGAAAATGTCATGCTGTGAACAACCACTAAAAGCAGCTGAGAGATCAGAATGACAAATGGGGAATTTCATATGCTATAAAAATATTTGGTCAAGAATTCAGGATAGTTCAGCAGAAAAAAAGCAAAATATTCTTGTGCTAAACCCGGAAGTTCAACTGTCTTGCTTTTATGCACTCTTTTGCTATGTGATGTCTTGTTCCATCGATATTACAAATACACTGATTCAATTACAACTTATTTAATGAATAAAATACCATTTTAGAAAGTGGTATCCATGATTTTGTAACTTTTGTCTAAAATCTGTATCTCCAGACATCAGACTCAGTTTTTCCCAGCCTGTGCATGCAGTAACCATGTGCAACAGCTTCAGATTGCGAAGTATTTTGTAGGTACAGGAAATAACAGGTAAGTACATTTATATGACAGAATGTATGACTTAATGTACCCAAATGCTTCCTGTGATCTTTTCTTTTGTCTATGGACATGATGCAAACATTTTAATAGATGATGTCAGTCTTGTATCACCTGGTCATATGACCATGTTTCCTTTTTCCAAAGGGTTCCCTGTATGAGTGTGTTCAGGTCATTTTGTAAGGTACTATTTAATGGAGTGGTTTATAAAATGCTGGCACCCGTAAGTGGGAGGGTATGACATCAACACTGTCTGTGACACTGATCTGAGCTCAGCTTATGTTCTCATGTATCTCTGATCTGAGGTCAGTTATCGCCTCATGCCTCACTGTGACACTGATCTGAGCTCAGCTTATGTTCTCATGTATCTCTGATCTGAGGTCAGTTATCGCCTCATGCCTCACTGTGACACTGATCTGAGCTCAGCTTATGTTCTCATGTATCTCTGATCTGAGGTCAGTTATCGCCTCATGCCTCACTGTGACACTGATGTGAGCTCAGCTTATGTTCTCATGTATCTCTGATCTGAGGTCAGTTATCGCCTCATGCCTCACTGTGACACTGATGTGAGGTGTGAGCTGTGTTCCTCACGCGTCTGTGGAAGACTGTTGTGTTGTGCTGGCTGCTTTTCTCGCTCTTTTCTGTGTGATCTCAGTGCATTTTGTTTCCATTCGCCATGCTGTGCAGCCTTTGGATGTGAGGAGAACTAAGGTTTGTCCATGTGTGTGCAGAACCTCACCCCGATCGAGTGCTGTGTGTGTTTTGAAGTTTGGCTTTTTTCAACTGAAGTATTCTTTCATGAAAACGCAGGAGCAGGTCATTTGTTCACACGGGTTCATGACCACTTACAATGCACTTCACAAAAATGCACCCTATCACAGTGTGTTTCATTCACAAAACCATTACACACCATTCAGCACCCTGACCACTATTCTACTCCACACACTGCTGCCCTCAGGTCCAGAATCCAGCACCCTTACCACTATTCTACTCCACACACTGCTGCCCTCAGGTCCAGAATCCAACTCTCTGTCCAGTACTCCACACTGCTTCCCTTAGGTCCAGAGTCCAGCACACTGACCACTACTCCTCACTGCTGCCCTCAGGTCCAGAGTCCAGCTCTCTGACCACTTCTCCACACTGCTGCCCTCAGGTCCAGAGTCCAGCTCTGTGACCACTACTCCACACTGCTGCCCTCAGGTCCAGAGTCCAGCTCTCTGACCACTTCTCCACACTGCTGCCCTCAGGTCCAGAGTCCAGCTCTGTGACCACTACTCCACACTGCTGCCCTCAGGTCCAGAGTCCAGCTCTCTGACCACTTCTCCACACTGCTGCCCTCAGGTCCAGAGTCCAGCTCTCTGACCACTACTCCACACTGCTGCCCTCAGGTCCAGAGTCCAGCTCTGTGACCACTACTCCACACTGCTGCCCTCAGGTCCAGAGTCCAGCTCTCTGACCACTACTCCACACTGCTGCCCTCAGGTCCAGAGTCCAGCACTCTGACCACTACTCCACACTGCTGCCCTCAGGTCCAGAGTCCAGCTCTCTGACCACTACTCCACACAGCTCCAGAGCCCCAGAGTCTGGTGATCTGGCCTCTACTCAACACTTGCTCATTATCTCTTTGTGCCGATAACAGACATTAATAATGCAGGCTCCGCTGTGGGGCTCAGTCAGGAGCTGAGGGCTTACGGCTGGCACTGCCGACATCACAGGCAGAGCTCAGGAAGCTTACTGAGCGGAAGGAAAATGCTCCGAGCATTTCGTTCACCTCATCACACCTTCTGTATCACTTGCACCTGTTTCTGTTTCTCATAGAAACAAATGCACACTGATTCTGAATGAGTGAGTGATTTGTGTGTCTTGTGGATGGGAATGAATGGGTTATATGGACTGGGTAATTTACTGCTTCAGCACAGTACACTGCGAGCTGCACACAATACCGCTGAACCTCTGCTGTTTCCACAAAGGCAAAGAATACTTCATCTGCGTGTGTATGCGTGTGTGTGTGTGTTAATGGTGATTGTATGTGCATCTGTGTGTGTGTGTGTGTGTGTGTGTGTACAGGGGGGAACGTGTGTGTGCGTGTGTGTATGGGGGGTACATGTGTGTGTGTATGTGTGTGTGTGTTTATGGTGAATGTGTATGAGATTTAGCATGCTGTGTTTGGTTATGTTATCCTCAGGCTCCTGGACCAGCTCTGTTTGTTTCTGTGCTCTCTGTCGCCACCCTGTGTTCACCATGTTTGTGTGCGTGTTTGTGTCAGAACTTGTAGTGCTCTGTAACGGGGTGTTTCCTGGTAACTGTTCCCTGGGTGACAAACAGAGTCAGAGCAGCAGGGCAAGTCGGAAAGCTCCCTTTGTGCATTATTTACACAGAAAGGTGGAGGTGATGTACAGATTACAGGAGGGTGCAGGCTGTGTATTCAGACAGGTGAAGGTATAGGCAGTGCATAGTGTGTACCAGAGGGGTGTAATTAATGCCTATAGAAAGGGGAAAGAGTGAATGAGTGTAGAGGGGTGGAGGCAGTGTTAATGAGTGAGTGAGTGAGTGTAGAGGGCTGGAGGCAGCGTTAGTGAATGAGTGAGTGTAGAGGGGTGGAGGCAGTGTTAGTGAGTGAGTGAGTGAGTGAGTGAGTGAGTGAGTGTAGAGGGCTGGAGGCAGCGTTAGTGAGTGAGTGAGTGTAGAGGGGTGGAGGCAGTGTTAGTGAGTGAGTGTAGAGGGGTGGAGGCAGTGTTAGTGAGTGAGTGTAGAGGGGTGGAGGCAGCGTTAGTGAGTGAGTGAGTGTAGAGGGGTGGAGGCAGTGTTAGTGAGTGAGTGAGTGAGTGAGTGTAGAGGGGTGGAGGCAGTGTTAGTGAGTGAGTGTAGAGGGGTGGAGGCAGTGTTAGTGAGTGAATGAGTGAGTGAGTGTAGAGGGCTGGAGGCAGTGTTAGTGAGTGAGTGTAGAGGGGTGGAGGCAGTGTTAGTGAGTGAGTGAGTGTAGAGGGGTGGAGGCAGCGTTAGTGAGTGAGTGAGTGTAGAGGGCTAGAGGCAGCGTTAGTGAGTGAGTGTAGAGGGGTGGAGGCAGTGTTAGTGAGTGAGTGTAGAGGGCTGGAGGCAGTGTTAGTGAGTGAGTGAGTGTAGAGGGCTGGAGGTAGTGTTAGCTCTGTTTGTCACAGGGGGGGTTTGGGCCAGGAGCTCCCGCAGGCCGCGGTGTGGAGGCAGGGGTCTGAATCCTGACCGCTTGCTGTCCGGTCGCCCGCAGCACCTGCAGCTGACCATCCAGGCCCTGCAGGACGAGCTGCGGACGCAGCGGGACCTGAACCACCTGCTGCAGCAGGAGAGCAGCAGCCGCGGCGCCGAGCACTTCACCTTCGAGCTGACGGAGGAGAACTTCCGCCGCCTGCAGGCCGAGCACGAGCGGCAGGCCAAGGAGCTCTTCCTCCTGAGGAAGACGCTGGAGGAGATGGAGCTGCGCATCGAGACGCAGAAGCAGACGCTCAGCGCCCGCGACGAGTCCATCAAGAAGCTGCTGGAGATGCTGCAGAGCAAGGGCCTGCCGTCCGGCCGCGCGCTGGAGGAGGAGAGCGAGCGCGCCCGCAGGGTGGCGCAGGCCGAGGCCCAGGTCAGCCACATGGAGCTCATCCTGGACCAGAAGGAGAAGGAGAACATCCACCTGAGAGAGGTACATCCAGCACCATGTCACCCTCTAACACCTTTCACTTTATCATGACAGAGTTACCTGAGAGAGGTACATCCAGCACCATGTCACCCTCTAACACCTTTCACTTTGAGAGAGGTACATCCAGCACCATGTCACCCTCTCACACCTTTCACTTTATCATGACAGAGTTACCTGAGAGAGGTACATCCAGCACCATGTCACCCTCTAACACCTTTCACTTTATCATGACAGAGGAACTACACTTCATGGCCCTTTAATTCTGTATAAGGAAAGAGATAGGACCTGACACCCTGCTACCCTTTCATATAGGTAGATACTTTTATTTAATCAGGAAGAGGCCAGTTGAGAGCATAGTTCTCTTTTACAATGGTTCCCCCATAAAACAATATAAATGTTCAACACACAACAAAAATAAATACCAATGTAAAAGTAAGCACACTATAAAATGAATATCACAAAGATGTAAGACAAAAAGGATTAAAAAGATAAAAATATGCAGATAAAAATATTAATAAAAACAAGAACAGTCTTTTAAAGGAAGCATGAAACCCACAGTACTCTTAGATCAGCCTATTTTGAGGGTAACCTGTAGTTTATTCCATTTGAAATGTTCATAAAAGATAAATGCAGTCTTCCCTTTGTGTTTATATGGGGGTTATGTAGAATCATACATACACTGGAACAAAAATGGCATCCTGTAAGCCTGAATTACACAAGAGAGAAAACAGCACAGAAAGATGCAATCTGAAACTATCATAAGTGATAACTGTAAGCACACTACAGAAGGAGGAATGAAAGAAAGGGTGTCATTACTTTTGAACACTAGAGGGCAGTCATGGAGTACATCCTAACACAAACAAACTTGCCCTCCTGTCCATTCTATCTGCTCACACTTTCCACAACACATTCCTACAGATGTTTATGGTATTTGCTCCATTCAAAGCCCAAACTTCATCATCTTATTGATTATCAGGACTAATGAATGGGCTGGAATTGAAGCAAGAGTATGGCCACCTAGACTATGAATATTCAAGCTCAGACGCTTAATGCTTATTACAGTTTAAATATGTCTGGATTTATCAACTGGTACGCTGTTTTACATTAATTATGCAGACATCTTGGCACTCTTATCTTGGCATAAGTGAGAAAGGAAGATGGGCCTCATTTTCAATAGAAATCGGATTGGCGCTTGCATGCTCAAGAATACCTCTGCGTAACCTCTTCATGACCCCTGCGTGACCCCTGTGTGACCTCTCTACAGGAGCTGCACCGAAGAACACAGCTCCACCAGGACCCGAGCAAGACCAAGGCCCTGCAGACTGTGATCGAGATGAAGGTGAGAGCCAAGGCCAAAGCCCTGCAGGCAGAGAGAGACCCGATTAGATAAACATGTTAGCCCACATAGAAAAAAGGGTATTTGCCTACTTTAGACTTTCAAAATGTTATTTTAATGGTATGACTTGAGACCGCGCTGCAGTTTGAACTCTGTATATTGATTATCTACATTAGTGACTACATTAGAAGAGTAGCCAGCCCCATATCCAGCCCTGCAGACCCTGCAGTATTGTAAATGCTGGTATTGAATCTGTAGTCCCCACTGTGGTCCCTATGGAGCTTGCAGAACCTGGAGCTTCTGGAGCTATACTGTCAGACACTGGCCTTCAACAAAGATACTATATTTAAAATAAGATCTGAATGGCAGGGTGGAGAATGCCACTTCAGAGTGGGAGCATGAGATCCTATAACTGGGGTGGTTTGCTGGACTGAATGGCCTGTTTTCATCAGTATATGTTATTATGTTCTCAAGTAATATTTAATTGGTATAAGAATAAGGTCAAAGGGAAGCTAAATGTTTTTCGTTCTGTAGCAAAAACCAGATCCAGATGCCACTGCCAGCACAAGATCTGTTCTGGTGGTTTGAGTTTATCCACCGCTGCCTTCAGTGGGGGCCCCAGCATGGCTCACATGGTGTAGCGTTTACTGAGGCTGGCTCTGAAGTCAATGGAAGTGGCTCTGATTTATACCTTGTGTTTTCCCAACTCTAACGCAGACAGTAAATCATACGACAGGTGTAACGCTCTTATTTTTTTGGCTGAGATCACCAACTCATTTGTTTCGGCAGAGCAATTATGTCGTTTTCTGAAAATAACACCATGAGTTCATTGAACGTTAAGGCACACCCCCCTCCTTTCCCTGCCCTCTTCGTGATTGGTTGTGAGTAATTCTCTTCAACCAATCAACTACTCTGTCTTTGTAAAGTTTGGGAGCACAAGCCCTTGAATTATTAAAACCATAACCACTCCCCTCCCATCTGCCCTTTCTCTCACTCTGTCACTTCATCTTCTTCTTCTTCTCCTCCCTCCTTACCGCCCTCTCTCAGTCCATTTCTCTCTCTCCCTCTCTCTCTCTCCCTCTCTCTGTCTGGCACAGTGTTGAGTACTGCAGAGTCATTAACATTTTAAAGGCTAGCCACAGAGAGTGGGAGGGAGACAGACTCCACTTTCACTGTGGTTATAGCACTGCTTGTTTGGGCCTAGCCTTGCGTAACCAGGCCTAATGTAGCCTTTTGAGTCCTATCCAGACCTAACCAGGCCTGATGCAGCCTTTTCAGTCCTATCCAGACCTAACCAGGCCTAATGTAGCCTTTTCAGTCCTATCCAGACCTAACCAGGCCTAATGTAGCCTTTTCAGTCCTATCCAGGCCTAACCAGGCCTAATGTAGCCTTTTCAGTCCTATCCAGGCCTAACCAGGCCAGCTGGGCATGTCCAGACTTACCTCAGCCAATATCGGTCCATTCAGGCCTACCTAGACCATTCTGGGTCTGTTTAAACCCTATCTAGACCGACCTGGTCCTAAACAGGCCAAACCAGAACCTACCCGACCTGGCTGAGCATAACTGGAATTGGAGCTATTGTGTGCTTGTACTGCATGTTTGTAATGGTACATGGGGTCTCCTGTTTGTGTTTGTATCGTCATATGTTCTGTTATGTTCACATGCTCCTGTACAGTTTATGGTGTGCAGACATGCGTTGGTGTAGATTCTCTCTATACGTGCTTCTCAGTGTACTATTTTAATCGGCATGTGAACTGGCCCATTTCTGTAATTACTGGTGTACAGACTGGCCTGCCTCCGTGCTGTGTGTAGGTCAGTGCACGTGCTGTGTTGTGAACCAGTGACTGTTTGACTCTCACAGGATCTGAGTGGTTCTTCTCTTCATCGTATCTGTCTGCCATGAGAGAGGCCCAGTTACAGGGCATCTGCTCTGATGTATGCAGCATATTATGTAGGAGTGAATATGACATTCAGAGTAAGACGATCCCTGCAGGTCTGCCTTGTCTTCTTCACCTCCTCTTCCACCAGTAACAAAGCGTGTAGCTGTGCTGTTTTCTCCGTAATTAAAAAGGTTAACCTGCAGGGCCCGAGCGATGTTTGCGCTCTGTGATTCCTGGGCTGCTCTTGGTGGGAAAGAGAGAGAGAGAGAGGGAGGGAGGAAGAGGGCGAGCGGGAGATGGAGCGTGTGTAATCGGAGAGACGTCGTATTATTTATTTAAAAAGCAGCCAGGGCGCGGAGTGATGCCTACGAGAGTGTGGAGGAAAGCGTCCCAAACGCTCACGAACAAAAAAAAAACACTCTTCCCTCCATCATCGCCATCGTCCGAGAACCCTCACCCACATAAATGGTGAATGCTGAAGGGTTTTTTTTTTTTGTCACACTGAGGAGGTTCATGTTTATCAGAGTGCCTCTGTGTCTGTGCACCATTAAAAAAAAATACTGAGGAAATAGTGACCGTAACGTAGTGTAGCGTAGCATACAGACATGGCGCATCGCGCTGGTTTGGTATCACAGGGCTGGGACTGAACTGGAGGACCTGTCTGTCGCTGAACGCTGTTTTTCCGTCTCTTGTTCCTCACACGCCCCCCTGCCCCCCCCACCGCCCCGTGCAGGACACCAAGATCGCCTCTCTTGAGAGGAACATACGCGACCTGGAGGACGAGCTGCAGATGTTGAAGACTAACGGACTGCTGAACACGGAGGAGCGGGAGGAAGAGCTCAAACAGATGGAGGTCTATAAGAACCACTCCAAATTCATGAAGAGCAAGGTACCATCCCTCACACACGCACACACAAACTTACACACCCACACACACACACACACACACACACACACTCACACACACACACACACACGTACACACACACACACACACACACACACTTACACACACACACACACACACACTCACACACACACATACACATACACACACACACACACATGCACACACACACCCATACAATCACCCTCCACACACACACACACACACACACACACCCACACACACACACACACCCGTACAATTACCCTCACATACACACACACACACACTTGCATATGGACACTGTCACCTATTGAAATAAACACTCCCTAACAAGCACACAAATACACACACACACGTGCACACTCTCTCACATAGCAACACACATCCTTACAAACACACACGCCCAAGCATATGTGCACTGTCTCACATATTCACATGTACACACCATAACAAACACGCATGTTCCCACACACCCACATACACCAGCACAGTCTCTCACATATTCACATGCGTGTGTACTTTTAAAAAAATGTACATGCACATGCACATGCACACACACACATCCTAGCAAAAATACACATACATATGTATAAAAATAAGCACAAACACAGGCACAAAAACAAAACATTCACCCACCCACACACACACACACACACACACACACACACACACACATACGCACTCATTCCTCTAAAACTTTCCCTACAAATACTAGCCTGTTCGAGCAGTATACAAACCACCAACAATAATGTAAAAAAAAAAGTTCCATTTTGGGCATTGTCTCCCTATGTTCACATCCTGTACCATCAGACTGTATGAGATCCCTTAGTGAGTTATGGGTCAAGACTATATGAAAGTATTAGTGTGTAGTTTTACCATGTGCTGTTAATATTTTTAATGACAGAGACTTAACATGAATGAACAGTCTTAACAGGGTGTTTATTTAAAATTAAATATGCTTGCAATTGATTTCTCTGAGGGATACTGAATGGGTTTTGCATGGTGTTATTGATTAGGTTAGGGTTATTGATTTTCACATCTGATCATTGATTTAGACATGACTTTATTGATTTATTGCATGTGTTTTGGGTGTAAACATTTACAAATTCCATTGAACTATTTTCTTGAATATTTCATTGTTTCATTGACAGAACATATGAGTTAAAAAGTTTTAATGAGTGTATTAAAATGTGGCGTATGCTTTATAAAGCCCTGATGCCTACAGTATAGCTCAAATCAGCAGAGCAAATATGAGGAGGAATGCTGATGAATTATTCATGAGCTTATGACCCCGCCCCCTCTCAAACAGGCATTACATCATCCTAACTCTGTAGCCTGACTGTGTGTATCACTTTGGCTCCGCATTCTTTAGCTGGTATTCGCTGGTGTGTAGAGATAATGAAAGGAATATGGAACTCTGTGGGAATCTGATCACTGGAATGTTTGCAGTGAGAGCAGGAAGTGGCTGAGTTCTTATGATTTGGTGCCATTTGATCTCTCTGGGGGTATGAAAAGTGAGGCTGACACTGTCCCAGGGCCACGATGCGGGTATGAAAATGTGCTCTTTTTGCTTCTATGGTCTTTCTCAGGGAAAGTATTTATTTGTTGGATTTAAGCAGGGTTAATCTGCCCTACACATATATTAAGAGGTTCACCATGACATATATGCTTATGCATGTGATCATATATGCATTTTCTGTCCCTGCATACAGTAATACATGCTAATATTTTAGCCTCATTGGAAGAGGAAATGAAAAGAGTGTATTTTTTCTTTTCTTGGATTGCAGGAAGATTTAGATATGGGTTCCAGGGTAACCTCTGTGTGTGTGTGTGTGTTTGTGGGAGACTTGTTTTGTACTGTAATGGTAGCTTTCTGGATATATGTTTTAATGAACATATGACAAATACACACAGTATGTATAGTATGTGTCAGTGTTGCCTTGTAAGTCGCTTTGGATAAGAGCATCTAACAAATGCCTTTCATGTAATGTAATGTAATGTAATGTACTGTAATGTAATAGTCACTCTTGCACTTAGGGTACCAGAGCACGGCTGGCTTTTGTTCTAACCTTACAACCAACAACCTGTTTCAGACAGAAGTAACTGGGTGATGTGAATCAGAAAAGTAATTAACTGCTTTAACTGATAAGTTAAGCTCTGAGTAACAACAATAACACATAGATCCTGCAGCTATCCCAGGGCAAAGAGTGAATATTGCTGCTGGGGTGTGGTAGGAAACAGTCTGTGCTGGAGTGGAACTGTGTTTCTCTCTGGTTGCTCTGGTGGGTGGGTTTGTGTGAGTGATTTTTCTCC
This sequence comes from Albula goreensis, assembly GCA_022829145.1. Lineage (NCBI taxonomy): Eukaryota > Metazoa > Chordata > Actinopteri > Albuliformes > Albulidae > Albula > Albula goreensis. The sequence continues at coordinate 2,648,735 of CM040754.1, forward strand.
CTGTGGTTGATCCAGTAGGTGGGTTTGTGTGAGTGATTTTTCTCTCTGTGGTTGTGCAGATCGATCAGTTGAAGCAGGAGCTCTCTAAGAAGGAGTCGGAGCTGCTGGCCTTACAGACCAAGCTGGAGACCCTGAACAATCAGAACTCAGACTGCAAACAGCACATCGAGGTGCTGAAGGAGTCACTCACTGCCAAAGAACAGAGAGCTGCTATCCTACAGACAGAGGTGAGACTCACTCACTGACTCACTGACTCACTGAATCACTGACTCACTCATTTATTCACTCAGTCACTCACTCACTCGCTCAATCATTTACTCACTGGCACACTCATGTGCTCGCACACACACACACACACACACACACACACACACACACACACACACACACACACACACACACACACAGGCTGCTTTCTTAGTGTGTGTATTGGTGCTGGTCTCTCTGAGAGTGTGTATTGGGGCTCGTCTCCGGTCTCTCAGGTGGACGCTCTGAGACTGAGGCTGGAGGAGAAGGAGTCTTTCCTGAATAAGAAGAGCAAGCAGCTGCAGGAGCTGACAGAGGAGAAGGGTACGCTGGCTGGAGAGATCCACGACATGAAGGACATGCTGGAGGTGAAGGAGCGTAAGGTCAACGTCCTGCAGAAAAAGGTACAGCCCCTCTCACAGCCAATCACAATCCAGCACAGACCCTCTGAGCCAATTATTAGTCTGCAAGCACTGTTTATATGTACACTCTGTACAGTAAGGTAGCTTTCTCAGTGGCGTTAATTTCTCTGGCTGTTCATGTTAGTTTTTATTTCAACGACTGTCTGTTCAAGTTGTCAAAGGCCTCCTACGGTGGTCAAAATGACATGGTATTTGTGCACAGAGGTGTTAAATAAGCGCAGTTTAAGTTTGAAGTCAGAAATCTGTATTTGTTGCAAAGATGGACATTTGACAATGTTGGGCTGTTTTCTAAGTGGTTTGAAATTTGTTCCAGTTGTGACATCACAACTGGGCCTCATTTTAATGGACCAGTCATACCCAACATACAACATGCAGTGCCCAGGAAGGACATACTGGTATTATAACCATTTTGAGCATGTGGGGACCGTAATGTTTCTGATGGTGTTGACTGTCCTGACTGCATTCCTGTCCACACAGATAGAGAATCTGCTGGAGCAGCTTAGAGACAAAGACAAACAGCTGAGCAACCTGAAAGACAGAGTGAAGTCACTGCAGACAGACTCCAGCAACACGGACACTGCCCTGGCCACCCTGGAGGAGGCGCTGTCTGAAAAGGTACAGCCATCCTGCAGTTTAAACAACTCTATGGTATAGGGCAGAATTTTAATGAAATTTCCTGATTGATATGGCTACCCGTATGCTATCACGTAGACTATGTCTGAATTGAAATGGCCCTGTTCAAGATGGCTGTTTTAGAAAATCTTATTCGATATGTTTGAATTTAAACTGTTCTATTCAGTGTGACTGTCTTTAGGTATCATATTCATAATATTGGAATATAAACGTTCATGTTCAGTATGGGTGTATTAAGGTATCATATTCAGTATGTATTAATTAAAATAATCCATTTCAATGTGTATATAAGCTTTCCTATTCAATATTTCTAAATTTAAACTATTCTTTTCACTTTGGCTGCCTTCAAGCTATCCTATGAAGTCTGTCTGAATTTAAACTGATTCCATATGGCTGTTTGTAAGCTATCCTGTTCAGTATGTCTGAATTTAAACTGATTCCATATGGCTATTTGTAAGCTATCCAGTTCAGTATGTCTGAATTTAAACTGATTCCATATGGCTGTTTCTAAGCTATCCTGTTCAGTATGTCTGAATTTAAACTGATTCCATATGGCTATTTGTAAGCTATCCAGTTCAGTATGTCTGAATTTAAACTGATTCCATATGGCTGTTTGTAAGCTATCCTGTTCAGTATGTCTGAATTTAAACTGATTCCATATGGCTGTTTGTAAGCTATCCTGTTCAGTATGTCTGAATTTAAACTGATTCCATATGGCTGTTTGTAAGCTATCCTGTTCAGTATGTCTGAATTTAAGCTTTCAGATTCAATACAAATGTCTTTAGACTATCCTATTCAATATTTCTGAATTTAAACATTTTAAATATGGGTGAGCTAGTAATAGATGTGTGTTTATTGTCTGTGTTACAAGGAGAGAATGACAGAGCTGTGTTCATTGGGTATTGACAGAAGAGGATGACAAAGCTGTGTTTATTGGTTGGCAACAGGAGAGTGGCAGAGCTGTTTTTATTGGCAATATTGAGTGCTAGAATTACAGAGATGAGTTTATTAGCTATATGACAGGAGAGAATGACAGAACTGTGATTATTAGGTGTATTACAACATAGAAGGACATTACTGTTTATTGGCTATGTTATTGTAGAGAATGACAAAACTGTGTTTATTAGGTGTATTACAGGATAGAAGGACATTACTGTTTCTTGGCTATGTTATTGTAGAGAATGACAAAACTGTGTTTATTGGGTGTGTTACAGGAGAGAATGACAGAGTTATGTTTATGGGCTGTATTATAGTAGAGAATGAAAATCATGTTTATTGGCTGTGGAGGAGCGAATGACAGAGCTGTTTTATTGGCTGTGTAGGATTCAAGATTTAAGATTCAAGATTAAAATGACAGAGCTGTTTTATTGGCTGTGTTGCAGGGGAGAATGACAGAGTTTGTGTTAATTGGCCGTGTAATGGTAGAAAATGACAGAGTTGTGTTAATTGGCTGCATTGTGGTAGAGAATGACAGAGCTGTGTGTGTTGGCCGTATTATAGGAGCGTATTATCGAGCGGCTGAAGGAACAGCGTGAGCGTGAGGACAGGGAGAGACTGGAGGAGACGGAGTCTTATAAACGAGAGAATAAAGACTTGAAGGAGAGAGTCGGTGCCCTACAGGCCGAGCTCACAGAGAAGGAGGTCAGTCTGTCTGTCCGTCTGTCTGTGTCTATCTGTGGGGGTGGGGGGGGGGGGGTTTGCAGAGTGTCTGTCTGTCTGTCTGCTGGAGGATGTGTGACTCTAAGTGGAAGGGGATGTTTGTGTTGTGTGACTCTAAGTGGAAGGGGATGTTTGTGTTTCTTCTACCTTTGATTTTCCCTTCTCTTTCGTTAAATGTGTGTGAAAGACTTATACCCTCTTCACTTCTCCACTTCTCTCTGTTTTCCATCCTCTTTCCCTCTCTCCCTGCTCTCCCCCCTTCCTACCTCCACCAGGGCCTCCCTCCTCTCTCTCTCCCCCTCTCCTCCTGCACTCCTCTCTCCGCTCTCAGTGCTTTCACTCCCTCAGATGTGTTATATTTCTCCCTGTACCTCTCAGCCGGGCTCTGAAAGGCACTCTGACTGTCTCCTCTCAGTCCAGCTTAATCGACCTGAAAGAGCACGCCTCGTCTTTAGCTTCCTCTGGCCTGAAAAAAGACTCCAAGCTGAAGTCCCTGGAGATCGCCATCGAGCAGAAGAAGGAGGAATGCAATAAGCTGGAGACACAGCTGCAGAAGGTAGGTCCAGTTTCAGCAACGCCCACTTTCACAGCCGTCCAATCACAGCTTTCCAGGCACTGCCAACCAACTCAGAAAAAAAAGTACAACTTCAGCACCACGGACAGCTCATGAGATTCTGTAGAAACAGACTAAATTTAATGAGTGGACCAAAAGCAGAAAAATCAGACTCTCCTGTGTACTAACTCTAAATCCTATTTTCAATAAAAAGCTAAACATTAAAAGCAGTGTTTTTTTTAATGTTATTCTATTACTAAACATTGCATTTCTGAGTAAAAGCGGTACATTAGAATCTGATTAGTAGATCAGAATCTGTTTAGATGGTAGAGGTTTTTAACAGGCCCCAGTTTGAGAAGACGTCACAGTTGAGTTGAGCGTATGGGACAGACCAGGTGACCGGATCCCTGAACGCCACAGTGCTAATGAGACCTCCATGCAGATTAGTTCAAAGGTCAATTCTCATGTCCCATCAGACGTACAGCTTACTCTGTATCACTCTGTCACATCAAACAGGAAAAGAAGAGCTATGAGTTTTCCTTACGGGAGGTCTTACGTATCATACCAATCCATCCCTTCAGCCCCTAGCTGCCCTAACAACTCTCCCCCCCCGACCCCCCGACCCCTGCTCCGCGTGTCGGCACACCGCTCAGAGGCTCATGCTAAATGCTAAGGAAACATGGCTTCATGTTTGAATATGGGTCAGAGACATAGGCATTATGAAGCACTAGGGGTTGCTGTAATGTAACACGGGGCAACATTCGCCCCAGTGCCTCCCTAAGGACACTGTCAGAGGGCCAAGTGCCTTCATTGGTACTTTCATTGCCTGTTTGACCCCCTCAGGAAACGACTTTAAATTTGTGTGCCCATTTCAGGCTATCTTCTCCCAGCCGCTAATACTGAGCTGTGCTTGTACGCCAAAATATGAGCTTGGTTTGTCTCAGTGTCTGTGGAAACTGCAGCTAAGGTTAGATCCGGTGTGTAAGCTGTGTGTATGAAATGTTCATTTGTGTGTGTGTATGTAGTGTAGGTTGTGTCTATACTGTGTTGGAAAGTGTAAGCTATGTTTGGTTCTGTTTGTAGATTGCGAGGGTGTATGATATTAGATTTTGTGTGTGTGTGTCTGTATGTGTGTGTGTGTAACAGGTTGGTGGGTGTGTGATGTTAGGCTGTCTGAGGTTGACAAAGCGTGCGGACCCTGATAGGAGCTGTTTTGATGGCTATCTGATGCTGATTGCCGTTCTCCTGTCTGTCTCTCCTCCCTCCCCAACACTTAGCAGGCAGAGCAGCTCCTCAGTCAGGCGCATAACCCTGTAAGTTCCTTCCAGAAGGTTCCCTGTCACTCACAGCACCTCACGCCCTTATGCACACCTAAACTACACAAAGTGCCACTCCACATTTCCAGGAATCCTGGGCCTCATGAAACGATATGAAAGATATGATCCCCTCCTAGCACATTAATAACACAGATGACTTTTTGGGGACCCTTTCTAGCCTGGGGACTTGGGGACCCCCTCCATCATTTCGGGCTTTCACCTCTTTACATCACCTGTACTCACTATAGTACATTTCCCGTTACAAACTATACTAAATACCCCATCCTACACTCTACCCACACCCTCTACTAAATATCCACACTACTGCTAAAAAACTGTCACAGTACCAAATTCCCTTTCGCACATTGCACTAATGGCCTGTCGCACAAAGTATTGAATTCCCTTTCAATAATTGCACTAGATGTCCTGTTGCACTGTACTACATGCACTTTCGCACATTGTACTACATCTCCTCCCACACTGTTCTGCATGCTCAGGTTGTGCTCCTTATTTGTGCCGTACTGTGTGATGTTTGTTTGCTAATGTACAGTACAGCAAAACAGTGCTTGGTGATACAGTATACTTGCTTGTTCATTATCACCATGTATAACACAGGGGAGTGCACTTCTCTGTTGAATGTTTAATGTCTGTGTTTTTTCCATGATGCTGTTAAATGTGAGCAGACCCATAAAGCAGAGCGTTATTTTCATGTGTTTCTTTCCCACAATTCCATGCTGCATGACCAAGGCCATCAGGTGGAGCGGGCACTGAATACTCTCTTCCCACAATGCTTTGCTTTTTGTGTAGGCTTATGAGCCGGAGAAGGATGTAAATGTGTTTTTTCCCTACAATGCTTAATTGCATGAGCAGGCTTATGTGGTAGAACAGGATCTTAATGTGTTTTTCCCACAATGCTGCATTCCATGAGCAGGCCCATGAGGTGGAGCAGATTCCCAGAGGCCCGCCTGAGATGACGGACCGGGTGAAGATGTTGGAGAAGGAGGTGGCGTACTTTAAGGAGGAGTCCGGGAAGGCGCACGCCGAGGTGGACCGGCTGCTGGACATCCTCAGAGAGGTGGAGACCGAGAAGAACGACAAGGACAAGAGGATCTCAGAGCTGGAGAGGTAATAGACCAATCAGAGACAAGACTGACGAGAAACAAACCAATCAGACGCAAGAGCAGATGAATAAAAACTACACTGACACCAAGCCTAATCTGATTTTAAAAATTGATTTTTAAATTGATGTGTAACACACTCACACACACACATGCACAAACATACACACACACACACACACACACATACACACACACAATCACGCTGTAATACCTCCTCACAGTTACACACTCTTTAATATTCCTGTGTAATACCGCCTTTGCTTCTATGATCTTAAACTGTTCATGTCACTGTGGGTTCAAAGTGCTGGTCTACAGACATTGTGATGTGTGCTTCCTGCCCCCTGCTGGGAGAGGGTAGTTCTGCACAGGTGTGCGTAAGGGAACCCTGTTCGTGTGGGGCTGATCCGGTTCTGGATTTCAGGCTAACTTCAGCTACCACGAATATCCATGGCTCAGTTAGCTAGTTAGCTGCACACACAAAGTTACAGTACACTGATAAAGCAGACCCCAGTGAACATTTTACAGACAGACACAGGAAGAGTCATCAGCTTCTGTCATTCATGAGATAATCAGAAATTGTAGACATTATGTAAGATGACACAAAGGATTGGATTAATAAATTAATAAATATACTGTGAGCAGAATTTGGCATGCAGTCCAGAAATGTACACAGCACTCCAGGAGTGGGTTTCTCCAGCCCTGGCACGAAGAACAAGAAAAACCAGACTTTTGTTGAACGTTTTTAATCAGTTTACAGATGAGCATAAAAGCGTCCCTGGGGTTCTTCTGGACGTACTCGCCCCCTCTGTGCTTCTTCTCTGAGAACACCTCACCCTGCCATGTCCTCTCTCTCAGGATCTCTGTGTGTGCCTTTTACTTTCTCATGCCCATGAAGTGATTTTCAGTGAGTGTTAATGACCTGTGTGTGTGTGTGTTTCTGTGTCCCCCCCTCTCGACTCCGCCCTCCCCAGCCCCCCGCCCCCCACGCCCCGCCCCAGTGGCAGAGCACCCCCTGAACAGCTTCTCTCAGCGTCCGCCACCCCACAGCAGCTGGGGGGGCTGATGTGGGATTTTCTGGGAAAGTGAGTGCTCTGCCCCTGGCCCGTCTATGCACCTGCGCACGTCTGCGCACGTCCGCGCACACCCGCGCACACGACTGTCACACCTGCGCCCATGAACCTCACGCCTGCGCACGTGTATGCCCTTGACCGGCTTCCACGCACGTTTTTTGCGCACGTGACCGACCGCGTCCCGCTCTCGCATCTGCGCATATACGTGCATGCGACCTGCCTCTTTTACTCACGTCTGCGCACGTGTGCGCATGTTCGAGCTCCTGTCCCCACATTCTGCACAGTTTCTGCGTTTGCACCTGCGCATGTATGCGTGTCCGTGACTGCATTTGGGCAGGCATGCGTCTGCATCTGCAATTGCGTCCGCGAGCGGTTGCTACCATCCCAACCCCCAAATCACCCTTCCCCTGCATCCTTCACCTGCCTTGCTCTCCACCACGTTAGCTGCCCTCAGTTCTCCTGCGCACACGTTTGCACACTTCCTCTGTCCAATCCTACCTGATTGCTCATTTGCGGCCTGCCCGTTGCCCTACCCACTCGCCCCACCAACTGGCCCCGCCCACCCCAGAGAGACGCGGGCCGTGTATAAGCCTGTCTGCTCGCTCACCCTGAGAGGACCTGACACTCCCACCCCCTGGCCTGCGATGCCTCTCTCTCTCTCTCTCTCTCTCTCTCTCTCTCTTTCTCTCTCTCTCTCTCTCTCTGCTTGAGTTGTGTCACACGGTGCTTCCAGGTGCTGTCCAGTCTGTGTTAATGTGCCCCTCTACTCTCCCTCCTCCTGCCTCCTCCTCCTCCACCACCGCTCCTCCTTCCTGCGCTTCCGGAAACCGCTGCTCCCCTCCTCCTTCCCTCTCCTCTTCTCCTCTCCTCCGAGTGCAGCCTGGCTCCCAGGTGAGTAGTGAAACACCCCCCCACCCCCATCCCCCCCGCCTAAACGAGGACTGATTGCTCCTCGTGAGCTGATCATTGCTCCCTCGCTCATGTGTGATCAGTCATCATTCACCCATTCGCTGATCATTCTGTATAACTCTTTACAGCTGATCTCTCTTCATTCGATCATTCACCATTTGGTTGATTCAGCCATTACCTGATCACATCTCATTCATTCATACCTGATAACTCATAATTCACTGATTAGTTGAACGATCATTATTTACTTGTCGCTGATCACCCCTTTAGTAGCTCATCACTTTCCATTCACTCTTTATAGCTGATCATGATCATTCCGTGTTTTCTCATTCGCCGGTCACTCTTTATTCATTCATAGCCTACTGTTGCTCATTCACTCATTGATGATCACTCCCCATTAATTCATTATGAATTTTCAGTCATTATGACTTGCGTAATGCTAACTGTCTACTGAGAAGGCATTCCAGTACACACAGATGGGATATCTGCTGTACTTCAAACAGCACATGCTCATCACCGGATAGGTTTCACTGCACAGACTTTTCAACCATTTTTACAATTTTTTTTTACCACTGCCTTTTTAACGAGAACTACAAAATGGATTTTGATGAAAGTTGTAGAATGCTGTGTTCCCTGCGTGCTGAGACGGTATGTAAAACTTTCAGAGATGACTGAGGTACAGCATCCTGAAAAATGGTGTTTTAAATGGAAATGCCATTTGACTCTTACCATGCCAAGCTTAGAACAGTGTTTTAAGAGTTCTCCTTATGACACATTATATTTGCAAACTGCTGGCAGTCAAAAGCACCTTCTAAACAATGGGAAATACAGTGAAACCTCCCATGGGATTTGTTCTCGAATAAATGTAGCCCGAATAAATGGAAAGATAACAGAACATACAAGGAGTGACCTGAATTCATTCACTGTGGAATCTGTGCCACTGTGGGACACAATGTCACTGTTAGAGGGCAGTATTGTGTATGCAGGTTATATGTGGGTTAGACATAGATTGTTATATTTCTATTTCTTAATCTTTCCCGTGTCATATATTACCGCATCACACTTTAAGGGCTGGTGTCTTAGTTTGAAACAGAATTTTTCAGTGCTCTGTTTTGATCTAGAAATGAGAAGAATGCTAGAGGAGGACTAGACTATGGTACAAACATAAAACCACACACTGAGTCTTTCCCAGTAGACATACACAAAAAGGCTACCCAAGTACAGTTGTATAAATGGATAGCGTGTAAATCTGTGAGCTGTGTAAGTCACTCTGGATAAGAGCGTATGCTGAATGCCTGCAGTGTGATATAAATGTGCGGGACTTACCTGCTCTCCCTCCTGTGTGTGCAGACAGGGAAAGGACCAGGGGAAGAAGGGCCCAAACCTCAAACTTGGGCTGCAGGGGGACAAGAAGAGTGGATCTCAGGAGGGTCGCAAAGACAACCTGGCAGATGGCACCCAGAATTTAAAGGCAAGTACAACACCCAGCAGTTAAACTGCAGCATTCCACTCTTAAAGGCAAGTACAACACCCAGCAGTTAAACTACAGCATTCCGCTCTTAAAGGCAAGTATAACACTCAGCTGTTAAACTACAGCATTCCACTCTTAAAGGCAAGTACAACACCCAGCAGTTAAACTACAGCATTCTGCTCTTAAAGGAGACTACAACACCCAGCAGTTAAACTACAGCATTCCGCTCTTAAAGGAGACTACAACACCCAGCAGTTAAACTACAGCATTCCGCTCTTAAAGGCAAGTATAACACCCAGCTGTTAAACTACAGCATTCCACTCTTAAAGGCAAGTACAACACCAAGCAGTTAAACTACAGCATTCTGCTCTTAAAGGAGACTACAACACCCAGCAGTTAAACTACAGCATTCCGCTCTTAAAGGCAAGTACAACACCCAGCAGTTAAACTACAGCATTCCGCTCTTAAAGGCAAGTACAACACCCAGCAGTTAAACTACAGCATTCCGCTCTTAAAGGCAAGTACAACACCCAGCAGTTAAACTACAGCATTCCACTCTTAAAGGCAAGTACAACACCCAGCAGTTAAACTACAGCATTCTGCTCTTAAAGGAAAGTAGAACATTAAGCTCATAAATACAAGTACAGCATCCAGCACTTAGCAGTAAGGGGTTATGTCGATGTTAATGCACTCTTCTTTGCTACACGCGGTGTTTCTCTTATAAACATGCTCCATGCATGCTCATCTTTGTTAGACCTGATCCCTTTGCTAGAGATACCATTAGCACACATGGCTTGGGGTCCTAGTGGTGAGTTTGGGCTTGAATATGAGTGTTTGTGGTGCCCTCTCCAGCTGGAGGAGCTGATGGGAGCTCTGGAGAAGACCAGACAGGAGCTGGAGTCCACCAAGCAGCGGCTCTCCTCTACCCAGCAGTCCCTGGCTGAGAGAGACGGACACCTGACCAACCTGCGGCAGGAACGGCGAAAGCAGCTGGAGGAGATCCTAGAGATGAAGTGAGTGCTCTTCTCCGTCTCTGCCAGGGCACCCAGACGACTCACGGAGCAGGAGGTCCTGTTGCTGGGGAGGCTGGGTGTTGGAGTCGCGCTCACGCTATGACCCAGCATCGCTGGAGGACCACATCAAATGGGCAACGATCCGCAATAGCCTTGCCAGAGAAGGAAAGGGGGTTAGGTTAGCGGAAATCCTCAGTTTCACTGCTCTCATGAACTAATCATACGCTCTGTGTTAGTCTATGTGAGAAAAAAAGCAAAGACTGGTCTTCACATGAATTGGAGGGATAACATGTGTGTGTCTTTGTCTTCTCAAGTCTGTGGGAAACATTGGGGCTTAACTAAAAAGAAGTTGGATAAAAGGGGATTGAAAAAAAGGGTAATGTTCTTCTGTACTTTAGGTGCATTGTCCAGCTCCAGCAATTGTCCAGCTAACATGCTAAAGCCCAGCTGAACTCACTTGCTGTTTGTGCCACAGGCAGCTAACTTGCTAACCTCCTGTTGAACTTACCCACTATTTGTACCATGGGCAGCTAACGTGCTAAACCCTGCTGAACTTGCTTGCTGTTTGTCCCACAGGCAGCAGGCCTTGCTGGCTGCCATCAGTGAGAAGGATGCCAACATTGCCCTGCTGGAGTTGTCTGCCTCCAACAGGAAGAAAACACAAGAGGAGGTCCTGGTGCTGAAGAGGGAGAAGGACAGGCTGATGCACCAGCTCAAGCAGCAGGTAAGAATAGCTCCAGAACATTCTCAGCTCAAACAGCAGATGGATTTCATTCCAGATTATTCTCAGCACCAACAGCAGATAGATTTCATTCCAGATTATTCTCAGCACAAACAGAGAGTATGTTCAAGAATGCTCTCAAAGAGTTTACAAGTATCCTTAGCTCAAAAGGAAGTAAGAGCAGTTCCAGAACGGTCTCAGCTCAAACAACAGGTGCTACCTGTCTAACTTAAGAAACTGATCTTATTCTTTTGCTTTTTGCACAGACACAAAGCCGGATGAAGCTCATTGCTGACAACTATGATGAAGACCATGATCATTCACCTCACCCACAGGCACCTCACCCCCAACACCTCCACCCTCAGCACTCCCACCCTCAACACCCCCAACCTCAACACCCCCAACACCAACAACACCCCCAACACCCCCAACACCCGCTACCCCAGCAAATGCACCCACAACACCCTCAACACCCACAGCCACCCTATCCACACCCAGGACACCCCCAAGCTCAACACCACCCACCTCAACACCATCCTCCACCGCCCCAACACCCACACCAACCTCAACACCACCAACCCCCACCTCAACACCCCCATCCACCTCAGCACCACCAACCTCCACCTCAGCACCACCAACCTCCACCTCAACACCACCAACCTCCACCTCAACACCACCAGCCTCCACCTCAACACCACCAACCCCCACCTCAGCACCACCAACCAATGCCGCAGCACCCCCACCCCCAGCAACACCACCCACCTCCCCAGCACCATCAGCCTCCACCTCAACACCACCAACCTCCACCTCAACACCACCAACCTCCACCTCAACACCACCAACCCCGCCGCAGCACCACCAACCCCCACCCCAACACTCCCACCCTCCTCAACACCACCAGTCACCCCAGCACCCTCATTCCCAGCACCATGCACCACCTCCACACCACCACCCACCTTCACACACCCACCCCCCACCCCACCATCGTGGTCCCCCTCGCGGGGCCCCACGCTCCAGTCACTGGCCCTCCCCCGACCAGGTCAGTGTTTGGGAATTCAGAACACAGAATCTAATTCGAAAAACATGAAACTGTATATTGTAGCATTGTAGAGTGTTCAGTGTGCTCAATGTTCTGAATTGGCAGTTAACAAGCTGGCAGCTGGTCATGAAAAGTGTCTTCTGTTCTCTTTGGCTAAGTAAGCAGAAGATAAACATAACATGTCCCTTTTCAATCTGACATAGCTGAAATTTTGTAGTTGTAACAGGTAGCTTGCTAGCTTTTGGCTAATAAAATTGTCTTTTATTTCTGCTACATATTCAAGTCAAATTGCCAAGGAAATCATGACAGCTAGCCAAGTAGCTAGTAGACCAGTGACCTGAAAACATTAAGTCTTTGGGGGGTTGTTCATATGACATGTGTTATAAACTGTAAAACTGTAAAAAAGTCTTAATTTTGATTTAGGTGTTTGTCAAAGTCACATAAAAATGTCCTTGGAAAACCAAGGTCAAGGGAAATTCAAACTGGACAAACTTGCACTTTGGGGAAAGTTTGCTCAAACTCTCTGGGAATGTTCCAGAAATCAGACAGTTGTTAGCTGTGATAGCTCTGTTGGGTGTAGCAGTCTTTCCTCCTGACCTTCTGTCTTCTCTTCATGCTGACAATTTCCTGCTTCCAAATACTCACCTAATAGGATGACGAGGAAGGGATCTGGGCATAACCCTTTCCATCACAGCCAAAGCTCCAGCACTGTTCTGAGGGGTGAGATCTCCAACCTCTTTCCATTCTTCTCTTTCTTCTGGAAGTCCTGTCCTGTCCTGTTCTGCCCTGCCCTGTCCTGTCCTGTTCTGTCCTGCCCTGCCCTCTGCCCTGCCCTGCCCTGCCCTGCCCTGCCCTGCCCTGCCCTGTCCTGTTCTGTCCTGTCCTGTCCTGTCCTGTCCTGTCTTGACTCTGCAGGTCAGGGGTGACATTGATGATGGGTGATTGATAGGGTTCTGTGTGACTTTCTCCTCTCTGTCTCTCTCAGATGATCAGGTCACTGTTTGAGAAACAGCACTCTGGCCCCAAGCTGAGATCTTCATATATCATAATCCCCTCTTCATCTTCACTGAGCATTGAGGAAGAGGAGGGTGTTTGTGAATGGGAGGACAGAGGGAGGAGATGAGCAGCTGAGCCAGTAAGATGAATCAACTTTGCAAACGTGTGACAACATTTGTGAAGACACTCAATCTGCTGTAGTGTAACAGTATAGGTAGGCACTCATAATGTTGTAGTACCAAAGTAATTAGACTGTCATACTGCTGTAATAACATTGTAGGTTCAAGAGCTCAGGATAATAACATAATTATTACACATGCCTCCTGCAGTAATAACAGTGTTAAGTATAAGAACAGCCTTTCATTCTGCTGTAATAATATTGTTATAACATACACATAGTAAAAACAAATTGTAGCTTGGTGTGTATACTGCTGTGATAGCGGTTTAAGCACATACACTTTTACAGCTGTAATAATAGTGCAAATGCAGACACTCATCCTGTTGTAATAACACTATAATGAGACACCCATACTGCTGTCTGTAGATACCCGTACTGCTATAATCGTCTAGTGATATTGTAACAACGCTTATTTGTCTTTATTAACTGAGTAAATAAATTGGAATTGCAGTAATAACTTTGCAAGCACCAACACTTACACTTACCCACAGTACCTCTAGTGGGTGATGTTAGGTGGTATGTTCAGTTTTGACACCGGTAGAGTATTTGTAAGTATTGACTGAGCAAGGTGGTTTCTGATTTGTGAATGGATCTCTGCAGGTGGACTGGGCTCTCCACTCCTCCCTAATGACCTCCACTCAACAGACACCCTCCTGGAAAGATCTTCTTCCAATGATACGCCCAAACAGATGGACTCCATTCTGGTGAGAGTCATTTCTACACACGCCCTTCTGAAGACTCCCTTCCAGTGAGAAGCACATCCTGAAAGATGACCCTCTGGAGAGACATTTTTCCAGTGATCTGCCCTTCTAGAGATGACCTTCTAGGGATACACTGTTCTGGAGTTTCAAGAGGAACACTCTTCTAGAAAGACACCATTCTAGAGAGGTACTCTTCCAGGGGTATGACCTTCTGAAGATCCCCCACCAGTGAGCCATCCCACCAGGGTGAGACCCTTAAAAGTGTTCTTGCTCTTATAGATCACCTTCCATGGAGACACGCCCCTCACAGAGACTCCTGCTCTCATGAACACACTTTCTCACAGATGCGATAACCCACCTGGACGGACACACACCTGAGCTGAGCCTGTCAGCGAAACAATGAGCGAGAATACTCTGGCTGCACAGCACCCCCCTGTGGCCTCCTGCAGAGCCATTCTTCATCCCTTCCAGTGCGAGGGGGTGTGGTAACTCTGTGTGTGCAGCAGAAGGGCCGGGTGTCTCAGGTGTGTGTGAGAGAGCTGTGTAGTACCTGTATCTCTCCTCTCTCCGTGGTTTTGGAGAGGGAGGAACGCGCTGACGCACACTGGTGCTGCCCATGAGTTCTGTGGTCAGCGTGACGCTCTTATCTCAGAGGATAGGTGTGGCCTGCCTTAATGGAGCAGGGGGTGGGCCTGGCGGTCACAAATTCGGCCCTCCCCTTCCCCCCCAACCCCGCCCCTGCGCCCACCCCCTCGCTCTGTCCCCTAACCTTGTCTGGCTGTCCTTTCTGCCATCAGAGTCAGCTTGGTTCCCACCTATGCACGCGGTAGCAGCGACGGCCAGTCTTTAGCTCTTAAGCGCACGGCTACTGTGAGCCCGGCAGGTCCGCGCCCCCCCCGGCCGTTATGCACAGGGGAAGGGTTTCCAGGGACCGGGTACCAATCAGTGATCTTATATCACTCGGAACATGCACCAATCAGAGGTGTCAATACTCAGAACGTGCACCAATCAGCAGGGTTTGTTTCTCGGAAAACACTGATCCGACCCGTGCTCTGTCTGTCTGTTTTTCATGTCTCTCTTCATGGTGCTGAATAACGGTCCAGGAGTAAAATTCACTGGTCAAACAGTCTTTGGCTACCGAGCCAGCTCCCCCAGCATCCTGTGTGTGTCTTCTCTTCGTCTCCCAGAGTTCCTCATTCATTCCAGCTTGCATGGTGTTCCAGGCTGCACAGCGTTCCTTATAGCACAGTATACCTGCCGGCACAGCATTTCTCACCACCCTGTGTGTCCACCTGCATGCCACATCCCATTCACAGTGTTACCGCTCACACGGCATTCCTTCCACATCCCATTCACAGTGTAACCGCTCACACGGCATTCCTTCCACATCCCTGCCCATTCCTGATTGCACAGCCTTTCTCCTATTCCAGCATTCTGTATTCTACAAAATTCCCATTACACTGCATTCCTACTCGCTCAGCATTCCGTATCCCACACATTCCTTAATGACATTCCTGATCACAGAGCTGTCCTCCTTACAGGCTTAGCCTGTTTGCGTGGTATTCCCAGTTACTCAACATTCCCAGTCGCTCGGCATTCCTACTCACTCTGTGTTCCCAGTCACTCGATATTCCCAGTAACTCAGCTTTCCCAGTCACTCGGCATTCCCAGCTGCTCCATAGTGGTGGCTCTCCCTCTCACTCACTCATATCCAGCCCGGGATAGACGGCAGACTCTGGCTCTGTGTGTCCCTCCTGAGAGAGCCCCACCCAGCACCAATGACTCACTATGCCCTCTGAACAAAAATGGCAGGTGCCTCGCAAAAAAGAAAATATAAAATAAAATAATAATATAAAAGAAAATGACAATAAATAAATGAATAAATGAATACTGTACTGTGTTTGTAATAAATGTGGTAAACAAATGTACAGAAGAGTTTTAAAAATATAATAAGTGTTTTTGTTTTTTGTTTTTTTTTTCTTTGTTTTAAATGGGCCTGAGAAAACAAAACGTTGTTAAAAAAAAAGTGAGAGATGATCAGATGACAATCCCACACAAAAGTGTAAGAGTTCTGGACCACAGCGGCCCTCCTGTTCGCGCAGGGAACGATCTCTCCTCAGTCCGGACACTGTTGTGACTCCATCTTGTCTTGTGTGTTGTCAGTCTGTGCTGTGTGATCTCATTGAGTCCTGCCAGTATGCACACAGCCAGTGAGGTAGTGCTTTCCCTGCATCTATAACATGATGATAACATTGGGCTCATGATAAAATTTACAATATGGAAGATAATAATATTAAACATATCATCTGCTTCATAAAAAAAACTCATATCCACCAAAAAAAAAATTAGGAAATGAGAAAAACTTAAATACAAAATCAATACAACCAAATCATTTTATATTTCATCATTACTTTACATTGCATTTCCTTAGACACGATTTATTCAAATGGTTGTTTTGAATAAACTTTATCACCAAGCCACTAAACAGTAACAGTGTACAACTAGTGATGCAGTTTTTCTATTCGAGTATTAAACTCCAAAATGACACAAATGGATACTGTGAAAGTTATTAAACGGCAGTAGTTATTGTGTCTAATTGATGTGACTGGCAAAGCAAATCATGTGACACTGGCAGAATTAGACCACACAGCACAAGCTGACCGCAGTTGCACTCGTGAATGGAAGCGGTTGTTGTTAGCGTCATAACTGTAAGATGTGCAGGTCAAAGCCGCTGATCTCACGCTTTTCCTCCGTGTCGTCGTCTGAAAACAGAAGATTCCTCATTCCGGTGTCTGCTTTGTTGTGCTGACTGTGGTGATTGGGTGTTTTAGATTAGGAAAATGTGTATCTCTTTCTCTCTCACAGAAAACTGGATTTCAGACTGTTGCATCTTACCTTCCTCCCCCAGCCCCTGCCTCCAACCCCCAGCCCCTACCTCCACCCCCAGCCCCTGCCTCCACCCCCCATCCCCTGCCTCCACCCCCAGCCCCTACCTCCACCCCCTAGCCCCTACCTCCACCCCCTTGCCCCTGCCTCCACCCCCCAGCCCCTGCCACCACCTCCCAGCCCCTACCTCCACCCCCAGCTCCTGCCTCCACCCCCACCAGCCCCTGCCACCACCCCCAGCTCCTGCCTCCACCCCCACCAGCCCCTGCCACCACCCCCCAGCTCCTGCCTCCACCCCCACCAGCCCCTGCCTCCACCCCCAGCCCCTGCCTCCACCCCCCAGCCCCTGCCTCCACCCCCCCAGCCCCTGCCTCCACCCCCAGCCCCTACCTCCACCCCCAGCCCCTACCTCCACCCCCGAGCCCCTGCCTCCACCCCCCAGCCCCTACCTCCACCCCAGCCCCTGCCTCCACCCCCAGCCCCTGCCTCCACCCCACCCCCCAGCCCCTGCCTCCACCCCCAGCCCCTGCCTCCTCTCTGTGTGTCTGTTTGTGTGTGTGTGTGAGGTCCCAGTGGAAGGGAGATGGGAGAGGGGTGTGATCTCTGTCTCCATGCCTCAGTGCCTGTACAGAACACTCATAGTCTCATTATCACAGGAATACTCTGAGAACAACAACCACAGCCAACGCTAGAACCAGAACAAAAACAAAAAAAAAACAGAAAACATCATCACCACCATCACCACCAAAACCAGTCCAGTTCATTTGAGCTGAGCAGGCCACAACGCCACGGAGATAATCTAAATTACTGAGAGGGCGGGACAGGAAACAGGAAATGACTGTCAGTCGGTCTAAAATGTTCTCAGGTGTGGTTGCGGTTTATATTTCCTCATCGCGGTTCTCAGCGTGTTTGTGTGGTTTATAATTATCGGTACGGTTCAGTGTGTCTGTGTGTGGTTTATAGTTCTGCCATTCATGGTTTTAGTGTGTTTCTGTGGTTTGTACTTTATCATTATGGTGTAGCGTGTCGGTGTGGTTTATAGTTATCAGTGTGACTCAGTGTGTGTGTTTGTGTGGTTTGTATTCTCCATTATGGTTGTCAGTGTGTGTCCACATAGCAAGTCATTAACGACTTTAGACGTAGGCACTGACTAAGGACCCCGATGCACTCTCTTATCCCCTTCTGGGTCCTTAACGGTTCTGCTGATACTTGAATTGGGTCGTCCTACGGAGGAAGCTGAAGCAGAGTACTGTAGCCCCACTCCTCTGTGTGCGTGTGTTTTTAACGTGCCAACCCTGAGGGTCATCCTGCTGGAATCCCCATCTCTACGCACAACAGAGAGGCCGATTCTGTCACAGGGACTCACAAAGGCAGCCATACACTAACTGAAAGATAAATACTTTATTTTAACATTTCTTTTCATGTATAGAGTTTTTCTTTTTTCTTTTTTTTTAAATTTTATTTTCAAACTGCAAACCTCTGGATTATAAATGAACACTGTGAAAAAAAGAGAAGTATAGAGTTTTGCGTTCTGTTTTGCCTTTTTGTTTTTACAAGTCTGTTTTTTTCTTTGTATTGTTTACACAGATAAAGTCCTTCCATTTGGGATTTTAGGGTTTGTATGTTGTGTATGTTTTATGCTGTACAGTAATGATATATTAAATTATGAAATGTGTAATGTCTATGATATCTACTTGGCCGCAGTGTCACCTGCCTGAAGGTGAGTTTACTCCTGTGTGTACCTGGTCTCTGAGTCTCGGGCCTGGTGAAGTCTGTCCGCAGTGTGATTGTGGGAAGTTTTGTTTGAGTGTATCACCGTGTGTGAGTAGCATGTTCTGAACCTGTGATGTTGAGTTTGGTTCTACAGAAGAAGAAGAATAAAATAAAATAATAATAATAAAAAAAAAAACGCAGACTTGCACATGTCCAGCATGACATGAGCCTGGCATGTATCAGTGTGCTGTAACGTGTAAAAGGACAGGTGCGAGGTCCCCAGCACTCATCCTGTGCTGCTCGCTCGGCAGGGGACCCCTGAGTGCTGGCCGGCTTGTCTCAATAAAGGATTTTCTTTCTGAATTGGACACGGCTTGGTTTTTTCTCTTTTTTTGTTTTACCTCGATTGTCAGCACTTCATGGGTTTGACAGTGAAACACCCCTAGTGCCAAAACCATTATTGATATGTATTTTATGGCAGACATTGGACTAAGTAAGGTTTAGGTCTTGTATATAACACACCCCCACTGATAGTATTTAAAGGGACTCAACCTCATGAGTGTTTCCTTTGTGTGATTCATGTTAATCTGTTTCTGCCCAGTTGTTAATTTTTTAGATGTCTTACCTTTATCAGTGTTCTCTTAATTGATTAAGTATGTATCGGTTATGGAGCTGGCCAATCAATAAGATTGGGCATTACAAACTGGAATTTTTTTTAACCAATCAAAACAAACATTAAGAGTCTGCTTTTAAATGATAGAAAAAAACTCAATTTATTTATCCAGTCAACAGTTTTCCAAACATCAACCTGTCAATACAGTACAACCGGTTCTTTCTTGAACAGAGAATTACATTGACACTGTCTTTTCAGTTTTGATGAAGCACTAAATTTTCTACAGATGGAAATTAAAGTTAATATTTTACATTGTATGTATATATTTATATCTATATATTTATATATTTTATCATGCACCCACTGAAATGAAACACTGCTGATGGTTCGTCCCCTAGCGCTGATGGTGCTCACACTCAGAGTGCCCTTGTTCCTGGCGCTGCAGGGCTAGCAGGCCTGTACTCAGCCTCTGTGGTCTTAGTGACCATGAAGGACCTTCACAAACACCATGGATTTACAGCTCCAAGCACAGTCGCTCAGGCCCCCAGGCCGGGGGTCGCTCTGCCCAGAGTCTTACCATTTACAAATGATAATTATGACTTTTATTAAAGATGTAGTTTTTTTTTTTGCTTGCAGACACATGCTCACAAACATAGCATGATTTCAGCTGCTGGTCTTGCGTGGGTGGGGGGGTTGGGGGCAGTGGAGTTTGGGGGGAGGGGATGGTTATGAGTGCCATGTTTTATTTTATTTTTTTTTTCGGGCATGCGGGCCGAGTCGCCCGTGCTGCATCAGCCTCGGTCACCTGGCGAGCAGGACGCAGAGCAGGGCCAGCAGGGTCACCGGGGGCTGGGGATCCAGGCCTACCCCTCTCCCACACTCCATGGCGTTCTCCTGCAAGGGACATCACAGGGCCTGCCGTCAACAGCAACCTGAACACCGTCCTCAACAAAAGGCCTGAACACAGCACTGATGAAGCCCTTTAACATACCATCGATAGCATACTGTAATCCCCACTGGGGAAATTAAAAGGCACAAAATTAGGAAAAAATACAGGCACAGTAATTGGGAATCACACAGAAATACAATACATCTAGGCATTTAGGTGAGGCTTGTAACCAGAGCATCTTACAGTTGACATATTACGCTCTATCCATTTCTACAGCTGGGTTTTTACTGGAAGAGTTCAGGGGTACCTTATGCTTAAGGGTGGAACGACAGTGTCGTAGCTGGGAATTGAACCTGCAACCTTTGAGGCACATAACCATCTTCATAACACTTCATAACACATAACACGTTGCAGAAGGGAGCACACATCGGGCCATACAGTCTTAGCTTTACTTAATGCTTCCTGTACTTAAGGGAACAAACGTCACATGTAATGTGCAGTTCTGTCTCAGGAGAAAGGGGTACACACACACACACATACGCCCGCGCAGTGGTACCTCTGGGTGGTAGGGGTGACAGGAGTCTGGTCGTTTCCTGTCCTTCTGATTCTTCAGACGCTCACACTTCAGGGACTCGTTGTGTTCACAGTGGTCAAAGAAACTAAACCGCTGCACAGAACATACACACTCCTACCATGTTTCACATATCATCAAAGAAACTAAACCGCTGCACAGAACATACACACTCCTACCATGTTTCACATATCATCAAAGAAACTAAACCGCTGCACAGAACATACACACTCCTACCATGTTTCACATATCATCAAAGAAACTAAACCGCTGCACAGAACATACACACTCCTACCATGTTTCACATATCATCAAAGAAACTAAACCGCTGCACAGAACATACACACTCCTACCATGTTTCACATATCATCAAAGAAACTAAACCGCTACACAGAACATACACACTCCTACCATGTTTCACATATCATCAAAGAAACTAAACCGCTGCACAGAACATACACACTCCTACCATGTTTCACATATCATCAAAGAAACTAAACCGCTGCACAGAACATACACACTCCTACCATGGACATCATGGGCCTGGATTGTTTTCCTGTGACTTCACCTGAACCTGTTTGCATAAATAAAATGTTTTTAAAGCTATATATGGCGATATATAATTGTAATTTCACAGGCACATGGGAATCTAGCTGATATCCTATGCTCCAGGTTTGTTTTGCTTTTAGGTTTTCCCCCTTTCAGCACTCAGCTGAACTGTTTAGCCAACTCAATGTTGTAGGAACATTGTGTGTCATTTAAACCCCCCTCCCCCCCCACCCCGTATTAATTACATGCACAAATACTCCAGCCAATATAAGGTTAAGTGCATGTTCAGTGACCCCAGAGAAGCTTCTGTATGTGAATCACCAGAAGGTTTAAGTGCAGTGGAGTGCAGTATCGATATCCCACAATCCCCTGTGGCTTAGAGCAGGATATACATTATTTCCACGGGTTCCATGGTAACAGGAGGAGCGGAGCTGCAGTCGCACTTATTGTCCACGACCACCATGAAGAGGTTACTGCTGGGAATCTGCTGGATCACGAATGACCTGCAGGGAAAACACAGGCAAAGGTCAAAGGTCAAACTTATGTCTACAGTTTTTCTATCTATGATTATGTCCAGCAGAAAGACACAGCAAGTGAGGTTATACATTTATATATAAATGATGATAAATGATAAATTATATAAACGATGGGTACTGAGGGGTTACTTCAGTTAAAGGTCCACACCACGCAAACTTCTGAACAGGTCAGCTACTGTCTGTCACAGCTGTGAAACATGCAAGGCCACACGGGGTGTCCCAGCATGAGGGAAGTCTTCTTAGGAGGGTACTATAAATGTGAACCTCACAGCCAAAAATACTCATACTTTGACAGATGTCAGTTTTTGGAGTTGGATCATTATGCAACACCAATGAGCACAACACAGGATATGACATGTAGGATATGACATCAGAATAAGTACAGAGGGTGTTTAAGTTGTTCACTGTGAGCACAGACTCTGACCTACAGACTAGACGCATGCAGTTGGTCACAGGCTGAGGTTTAATGTTGGCTGAATATGAACTATGAACCACACTGGTCATGGATAACCCTGTCCGGTCCAGGACAGAGGGGGTGCAGGCTGGTCTCAGCTGCAGTACCTGGCGCATCCATCACAGTCGATCTTGCCTGTGGTCTCCTTGATGGTGCGCTCTGAGACAAAGGCTGGGTACTCTGTGTCACATGGCACCAGCATGGTCTTCCCCTTCAGTCTCTGAGCTGCAGAACGAGAGCTAATGTTAGCAAACACACACACACACACACACACACACACACACACACACACACACACACACACACACACACACACACACACACACACACACAGCACACTCACGCACACACACACACTCACATACAGACACACACACACACACACACACACACACAGCACACTCACACACACACACACACACACACACACACACACACACACACACACACACACACACACACACACAGCACACACACACACACACACACACACACACACACACACACACACACACACACACACACACACACACACACACACACACACACACACACACACACACTCACATACAGACACAAACACACACGCCCACAGCACACTGACACACACACACACACACACACACACACACACACACACACAGGCATGCACACACACACACACACACACACACACACACAGTAGCAGCACTGTATTTCCCCTTAACCTTTGAGCTGGAGACAAAGAGCTACTGTTAGCTTGTGCACACACACAGCATTCATGATATAACATTTGCAAATTAACAATTAGTTAGCATCAAGTATGTTTTTTATTGTTTGTATGACTGCTGCCCTCTAGTGCTGATTTTAAGTAATGTTAATCTTCCAAACAGCTATGTCTTTTAGTCAGGCCGAATACATTTAATACTGCCATGTTTCAGTAATTTCATCGCATATTTACTCCAGCATTCCTCGGGATCAGAAAATCCCCCTACTTCTAAACCAACCACACTGTGATGTTCCATGCATGGCAGCTGCTAGGTGACAGGACTCCTCAAAGGTGGAAAGTAAATATTAATGCATTATTTTCTGCAGGCATGGACGCTGCTATTGCACTTTTCTTATCTGGGCTGCATTTCCGCCACACCACAGCCTGCTCTGTCTGGCCACAGCAAAGCAGCCGCCTGAGGCGACGCAGAACAGGGCACCAACCTTTCACAGTGAGGTCCGAGTGCCACCAGCTATACAGATTAAACTCCAACAGGAATCTAACAGGCAAACAGAGACAGAAACATGGCTACTGCTACTTATACAAACAATGCTAAATTAGACAGGCAAACAGAGACAGAAACATGGTTCTGCTACTTATAAAAACAATGCTAAATTAGACAGGCAAACAGAGACAGAAACATGGCTACTGCTACTTATACAAACAATGCTAAATTACTCAGGCAAACAGAGACAGAATCATGGCTACTGCTACTTATACAAACAATGCTAAATTAGACAGGCAAACAGAGATAGAAACATGGCTACTGATACTTATTAAAAATAATGATAAATTAATTACAGAGACCTTTGTCATCTTTTAAAGAGCATTCATTTAAAAAAGGAGGCAGAGACTCTCGTGCATACAGAGCAGTGGGACCCATTGGACAATAACACAATGAGAAAAAAGCAAACATAAACACCACAATAACTCAACTGTAGACAGAAACCCCAGCAAGCTATCAAACAGATATGAAAAGTAACTTGACCCACAAACCCACTAGGAGGCTAATACATGCCAGTTGCACAAAAACACTAAATGCAATAACTCACAAGAGAAAAACTCAAAGGAGACTAGCATAAAACAAGCTAACACGCTAACGTGCAAAATGCCCTGTCACTCTGACACGCTAAAATTCTGACACACTAATAATGTCTGAAAGTCCACTGTGACATCATCCCTGCACAGAAAGTCAGTACCCAATAAAAAGGCAGGAGCATAAGTCTGAATCAGTCCTCACATGACAAGTTCGGTGATCAGCCATTTTACAGCAGCGATGAAGGCCAGGTAAGGCTGGAGAGGAAGAGCACATTCAGTGTCTCAGCAAAAAAAAAAAAAAAAAACTGAAGTGGACAAAACATTAAACATGAAACTTAAAAATGCAACATCATGGCACACAAAAATCTTATGAATGTTACGGACATTTTACTGCTCCTGGTCTCTGTTTACGATCACTAATGTTCATCAGACACTGATGCAGGACAATGTTATTATCTACCAGGTCTGCCTGTGGAGGTGTGAAAAAAATGTGTGTGTGTGTGTGTGTGTGTATGTGTGTGTGTGTGTGTGTGTGTGTGTGTGTGTGTGTGTGTGTGTGTGTGTGTGTGTGTGTGTGTGTGTGTGTGTGGACATGTGAGTGAATAAAGTCTATAAACCATAATCATTAATCACGATTTGGAAATTCACTTACATCTAATAAGCTGTTTGGGCTGTGTGTGTGTATGTGTGTGTATGTGTGTGTGTGTGGACATGTGAGTGAATAAAGTCTATAAACCATAATCATTAACAAACACAGTGCAGGAGGCCTGGTAGTCATATAGAGTCACCCTGCAGCGAGAAACAGTTTCTTTATTTTTTTTAACCAAACTCCTCCCACAGGCATCCAGCTCTGCCCTAATCTAGCTAGCACCACCCATCTTCACAAGCCCCACCCCATCTGTTCTGCATTATCACCACCCTCATCCAATCAACACAAACTTCATTACTACCTCTATCCAATGAACCACACATCGATCCATCTGCACCCTCTGTATTTCTCAGTGCAGGCTAATGAGGGTAGAACCCACTATTTGGCAGAGGAATAAGCTGTCCGTTTCTCAGTTTTAAGAACCACACTAACACTCAGTGATTGGTTCTACTCAAGCAGGCACGAGTTGCATATGGTAGCTACATCCATTTGCACCTATTTGAGCTGGAATTCTCCTATCACTACTTGGCCTTTGTGATGTCATTGCTCGAAGATATCCATAGCAACCACTCCTCACCTCTTGAAAGACCCCATAAGAAGAAGCTTGTTCATGACGGCCCCTTCGACCTCCCCGAAAAACATCCCCGTCTGAGAGAGAGAAAGAGAGATCAGGAGTGAGAGAGAGAGAGAGAGAGAGCTAACCCGTTTCTCTGACAGGTTCTATCTGCTTCTGGATTTCCCGTCAACTTCAACAATTTTCCACCAATTACCCTGGCTAATTGGCTAATCAGCTGAATGCACCTACATCGGGCCACTCATTGATTACAGCACAGAGACACTCTCCATATGGGGGTGTGACAGTCTTCAGAGACTATTAATGAGCTCATCAGCTGTTTAGCATAAACGTCCGATGATTGGACTGCTTACATAAGTATGAGCGGAAGTTGGAAGAGACTTCATAAAATCATTTGGCCTTCCTCGCCCTCTCATGATCTAGCATGCCAGGAACAAGACCAGAGCACAGACTCACTGACTATATGTGGCCTTACCTGAGATGAATCCTGAGCAACCAGGATGAATCCGTTGTTGTCGATGAGGTAACAGTTAATGTTCTGCAGAGGGAGAGAGCAGTAATGTGGGAGGAGTTATTTGACACCAACAGGAAGTAGATACACTAATGGGGCAGGACAAACAGGAAGTGCTTCACAGCAGTGCAGGACAAACGGGAAGCAAAACCACTGCAGCACTTACCTCGCTGTCACAGCTGAGAGAGCACTTTCCATCCAGAGCAGCACACTGTAAAGGGAAAAAGGTCTGCATTCAGATAAATGGACAGAATATCTAATAGTGGTATTACATACACAAACATATACACATGCTCTGCTCAGCAGTCTGTATGCATTGATAGTTAATGCTGAACAGACATTTAAACTCCACATTTTCCCCCACCCTGATATCCCCTGCCCTAAGCCCCCCAACCCACCCACCACCCCCCCACCATGCTGCCCTTTCTTTCTACCTGTCCTCCTCACCTGCCGACTGGCGGTCCAGAACTTCTTCTGGAAGAAGTCCAACTTCATTTGGATCCCAAGTGCTGCAGCGGAAAAAGGCAACTGAATCAAACGCTCAGAGCATGGAGCACACGACACACAATGGAGACAGTAAACAGGAGAAAATGTCTTTCAGTCACACACCAACACAAAAACCCCAGAACAGCAACAACAACAACAACAACAACAACACCATAATGTTGCGAAAAGGCTATGCACCCCAGGTAGTTTTATTATTCACCTGCAGTCTGGAGAGTATCCAGCACCACTGTGCTGAAGGACCCACAGGGCAAGCTGTTCCAGTGAATGACATCGCTATCTAACTATGGGGGCTGATAGAACACTTGCGTGTCATTTGAATTCAGTTCTTAAATCAAACTAAACAAACAAAACAGCCCCAGTGCACCCACAAAATGGCAGCAAATATCCCAGAGGTTGTTGGAGAACATTGTAAACCATTTAGAGGCAATTTAGCGCTCAAAGTAACTGTGGCGAAAAGGAGCAAAATGTTTTATTGCTACCTGATCTTTAAGGCACCCCTGGTGAATGAGAAACTGAGAATAAATGGGTGTTTGATGAGAGAGGGGGTGAGTGAGTAACCCATGCTGCGTTTCTTACCAGCGACTATCGGGGACTTCCTGTCGTCCAGGAGCTGGATAGCCGTGCTGGCTAACACCACACTCTTGTTTTCTGTTCCTCCTTAAAAACAACACACATCTCAGTATTATTTTTTTAAAAACACGTTTTTTATTTCTAATTATTATATTCAAAGCTGAAATTGTGAACAGAGGATGACTGCCTGAGTGGCGATGACCTTATTCTCATTATGGAAGTTGGTATAATGAAAACAAACACCTTGACTCCAGTACAAAGGAAAGAGCGAGAGGTATGACAAACTTAATGACACAAAGACTGAAACCAAGACTGAGATAAGACCAAGATATAGACTGAGAACAGACAAAGAGAAAGGCCGATAAGATAGCACAGAGAATGGGGTAAGACAAAGATACAGAAGTAAAGCTGAGATAAGACAGAGATAAAGACAGACACAGACTAAGATGAAAGACTTATAAGACCGAGAAAGATAAGACAGATATAAGACAGAGGTGAGGGCAGGGACATTCTTAATATAATATTAGATTTCTTAATGAATTTTCTGCACTGCAGAGTCCGGGTAAACCTTAAGCGGCACGCTTAACATGGTGCTAATCACCTGACCTATGACAATGAAGGAGCTAATGAATGATGAAGATGAGGGAGATGATGAAGGTTAGTGTTTACCTGAGCTGAAGGGGATGGAGTAGATAAAGGTGCCGGGGACCTGCTCTGCGGCTCGTTTGTACCAGAGAGGGAAGTGGTCAGCGTTGAACACCCCTTCCTTATCATCAGGTGCGAGAAAGTCTCTATGAACGCACAGGAAATGCACACAGTACACCTGAGACACATCTACACATTTGATTCATATGTGACACGCACCCACACACCTGAGTCTCACCTGTGACTCCCATAGACACTTGAATATATGAGACAGGCCTACACACCAGAATCAAACCTGCGATGCACATTCAGACCATGGTTTATTTAGCTGTTCTGGGATAAATGTACCAGTCTGAGTTCCTTACTTACTGATTGGTCCAGCATGAGTATCGTACTTACTGATTGGTCCAGTGTGAGTATCGTACTTACTGATTGGACAGCTGCTCTGGGACTACGAACAAGTTGGTCCTGGACAGCCCAGTCCGAGTGCCAAGGAAGGCAATCTCCACCCCCTTATCTGGATTTCTGCAAATGAGAGGGAACAGAGAGGATGTCAAGGAGTGAAACAATTCAAGGTGGGGGTAAGAGAATGAGAGGGGTGAGACCGTTCACACAGGGGCAATAGAATGAGGAGTTAGGGGGTGATAGACGTACTCAGACTTGTTTAGTGCAAGGCGGGTCCAGTATGCCTCCAGGGGAGCCGTTACCACGGCGTCAAACAGAACCTCCTGCACCAGCTCCTTATCACCTGCAGAGGAACGAGAGAGCGTCAGAACACCTCTCTGAGGCTGTGTTACTGCAGCTCTCTGATTGGCTGAGTGGCCTGTAATACTGACAGGAGACAGCCCCTCATTAATGACACCCCCACCCTCTCTGAGAAGATGTATTCATGAGGTCGCTAGGATGTGGCTGATATTTGGGTGAAGTCCCAGGTGCCGTCTGAGGATCTCACATTTGAGATGCGGCTTTCGTCCCGTCAGGTAGAGCTTGATGGCGTCTTTCTGAGACAGGTATCTGTGTTCATGGTGCTCGTCAGTGTTACAGTAGATCCTTTTCATTGCACCAGAGAAACAGAGAGAGGAGGTTCATTAGCATGTTAGCATGATGGCACTCTGCATGTCAACACTAAACCCAATAAATAATGGACACACATTCACATAAAAACAGAAACGTACATACACACACACACACTCTCTCTCTCTCTCTCTCACACACACACACTCTCACACACACACACACACACACACACACACACACACACACAGTAAGGGTTATATTCACCATTCATCTGCCAGGGCTACATCTGGGTGTTCCAGGTCATGGAGCCCTACAGAGCAAAATCAC
Source organism: Albula goreensis (assembly GCA_022829145.1). NCBI lineage: Eukaryota > Metazoa > Chordata > Actinopteri > Albuliformes > Albulidae > Albula > Albula goreensis. Next base: position 2,677,580 of record CM040754.1, read on the forward strand.
ATCAGATTCTGAGCCATCAGGCGGAAAGAGCCATCTGCATCACCATGGAGACTGCTTACACTATCCGCCAATGCTCACCGCTAACCTCATAACCTCTGCTTGCTATCAAACACTGCTAAATGCACAATAATACTGTTTATATGTGCAACACCTGCATAATGACATTATGAAATGACACAGTTTGTGAGATATTATGATGGGATATTGTTTCTAGATGAGGTGTTGCTATTCCTGAATAAAATGCTAGAGCCAGGAGACGTGCAGGCCACTTTAGGATCTGAAAAAACACCCTTACCCGCCTCAATCGTTACATTTCCCCTGAAGAAGTACTTTCCATGTCCCCTGGAGAGAGCCACCCCTAAACTGAACACACAAACCAGCACAGTTACACAACCGTATGTACACAGACACGCATATACAGCCATGCTAACTTACACCACTCCCAGCCAAGGTGTTGGTAATACAGGATTAATACTGTGAGCAGCACGTGAGTGACAGTACAAACTGAAACTGAGCTTAACGGCAGACAGAGGGCGCTACCTGAAAGGGGTTCCTTTGATGTCAGTGTAGTAGTAATCAATATGCATGGAGAGGACCCTTTTCTGAAAGATAAAAAAAAAATATCTTTAAATGTGAGAAACAGCTTCACACTAGACCCTCTCAAATGCAAGTATAGTGTGACGGCAGAGACAGGAAGGAGGAATGGTGCTGAAAATGGCCCTTACGCCTTTATCCACTGTCTTCTTCACTTCCATGGAGAAGGTTCCGGTCTTCCTGTTCACCATGGCATTGCGAAGCTAGAAAATATACAAACACAGGCACATACACACACGCAAAAGCATGCGTGCACACACACACACACACACACACACACACACACACACACACACACACACACACACACACACATACACACACACACCATGATATTAACAGAATGAGTCTAACACACAGCGCTAACTCAGCTCAGAGTCAGAGTGTGGGGTGAACCTACCACATGGTCTTTGTCCTCCCACTCCACCTCAGACAGATCCACACTGCTGTAGTTCGGCTTCCTTCTTTTCCCAACCTGCTGGTACTGCAGACACAGATGCAGTTCATCATTATAATCACTCTACTCGCTATCCTTAGAGCTATAACCATCAAGAATACCATCATCATCATCATCATCATCATCATCATCATCATCACCATCATCATCTGCAACATCTGTCTTCAGACACTCGATGATTATGATATGCAAAATTCAAATATTTACTGTACCTCTATGCTGTCAGTAGGGTGATACTGTATGGATATCCTTATTAAAGGACAGGGTGTATTGTATAATCCTATGCTGTAACTAATGCTACCCTGTTAGCATATCTCTGTGGTCTCATTAATGCTACCCTGTTAGCATAACTCTGTGGTCTCATTAATGCTTCCCTGTTAGTATAACTCTGTGGTCTCATTAATGCTACCCTGTTAGTATAACTCTGTGGTCTCATTAATGCTACCCTGTTAGCATATCTCTGTGGTCTCATTAATGCTACCCTGTTAGTATAACTCTGTGGTCTCATTAATGCTACCCTGTTAGCATAACTCTGTGGTCTCATTAATGCTACCCTGTTAGCATAACTCTGTGGTCTCATTAATGCTACCCTGTTAGCATAACTCTGTGGTCTCATTATTGCTACACAGTTATTGTACTGTCATGCTAAGGGCATGCATGCGTATTACCAGGGGTCGCAGTTCTGGGTGTGTCAGTACGTAGCCGTTGTTGGTGATGGAGAAGGCGTACCCATGGATACCGAGCTGCGATCACATGGCGAAACACAAAACAACCAAACAGCATAAATCTGCATTCATGCAACTTTATCCATATTCTGCCATTTTCAGGAGCGTTATTGAGGCAGGTGAAATGACATAAAAACACACGCGGAACTCACATTTCAGCACACATTTCAGGACATTTGAGCACACAACATCCCAGCATATAATAATATATTAATATGACATAATCTCATTTCTTATGTGGATTTGCTTATGGTCAATAGCATACAGTAAATACCTACCACTTAATTATATAACCTAACATATAAGAATAATGTATACCTTATGTTTTGGAATTGCCTTCAAAAGTTCCTGCACAGGAATGTCAGTTCCAACCACACCAAGGAGAATGCCCTGGTTTTTCTGTCAAGAGAGACAAGACAGTGCACATCACACTCTGATATACTGTGTAAACATTACTTTACATCCCAGGAAGAGCAGTTTTATTCCTCCTAATTAATCCACACACACAGAATCGTTGGCTTTGATTGGATGGCCATTTACAGGAAGTGGTTTGAGTTGTGGATACGCAGGTAGAGTCAGTAAGGTTCTCACCGTCTGGTTCTTGGTGCTGAATACTGGCATGGCCACAGTGGTCATTAGGAGAGGGCTGTTGTTCTCCCCCATCTGCCAAAAACCTCACAACAGTCAATAACCACATAATCAAGAACAACAATTATGAGAAAAAATACAAGAGTTAAACAAGAGCTGAATTTACAAGCGCATATGAAACAAATGCAAGTAAATATGCTGAAAAGTAACCAATTTATCAGTAATAAAGTGCTTAAATTGAAAAGGGCTTGAACACAAATTGAACAAAAAAAAGAAGTATGAATTCAAAATAAATGAACCCGAATAAAAGGAAGAAATTCTGAACGAATAAAATGTAAACAACTATACAAACAAAGGAATTAATCACTGATTAAACAAACACAACTAAACCAGCCCAAGAGAAGCAGGCCTTAAAACAATAATCAACAGCAAATATACACCAACACTTAAACCCTGATTAAGCATACACAAATATACACAAACACTTAAACCCTGATTAAGCATACACAAATTAAACAAACACTTAAGTCAGTTAATTAATTCAATGCCATCTAATCTGACACTCATGAAAACACTTGTTAAACCAGCATTGATTAAACAACCATAGACTAATGATGAGCAAATGAGGAATATCTCATTCCATTATTAGCACACCTGCACATATATATCTCATTCCGTTATTAGCACACCTGCACAGGTATATCTCATTCCATAATTAGCACACTTGCACAGGTATATCTCATTCCATTATTAGCACACCTGCACAGGTATATCTCATTCCATTATTAGCGCACCTGCCCAGGTATATCTCATTCCTTTATTAGCACACCTGTACATATATGTATATATATATGTCAAAGTAGGGTTCCCTGTGTGGGACACTGAGCTCTTGCAACATGCCTTCTTAAAGCCTTAAGGCGCTGCAGCAGGTGCGCTCTGGGCTGTGGCAGATTAGAGGCTGCTTTCTGCCATGTGGAATTAGCCCCTCCACAGAAATGCTAAATGAAATGGGGCACATTCAGGGCTGCAATCTACCAAATATCCAGCAGGGGGCAGACAGACATAGAAAGGAAAAATCACACGGGAGCAAAAAACCCACAGAGAGTATTCACAGCCCAGTCATCCTGGCATGTCCTCCAAAAAAACAAAAACGATTTTCCAAATGCTGGGATGTACATTCTCGTTAGCTAACCTGTTTGTGAAATGAGGTGTGTTTGGCAAACTAGATCTGCAAACTCTTACAGCGCCCCTCTCTGCTGTTTGGCAGTGAGTAATGAGTGTCTGTTTGTGCAAAATCAAGTGGAACATTCGGCTGCAGTGGGGCTTAACTCACACCATTACACAATCAAACTCAAATAGATCCATGCAGATATCACACATTCATACTAAATAAAGTGGCAAACGGCTGCAAACTGTGCACAGTTTCACATGAAGAAGACACCGCGAGGTGAAAAATAAAAGGCTTACCTTCTGGGCATGAGGAAGCTACAGGGGAAAAAAAACAAAATTTGAGAGAAAAAAGAAGAATTATCAGAAATTATGCAAATCAACACAAAACAGACCATATCAAAATATCTGCACTGTGATCATTTTTGATTGTAGAGTCAGGACAGAAGCACCATTATCAGCTCTGCAAAAGCCTGCGTCTGCAGATTAGAGCTCAGTCATTAATGAGACAATAAATCTTCCATCAGTGTTAAACCTCCCTTTCAGCAACACTGACCTCTGATCAGCACTCACTGATCTCAGATCAGTGTTACTGAGCGGAAACAGGTCAAAGCTGATGATACAAACACATCATCAATTACAGCTCTTTACGTGGTGTCATTTTAAATAAAGAGTCCAGCTGGTTTATACCTTTAATGCTCGACTCCATTAACCCACAAGCGAGAGAATTTGGGCGCAGACAAACTGTCCTTTTAACCACAGCTGTAACACTTTTAAAATATTGAGCCCAGAGGAGGGTAGACACTGAAGTTGTAAGCAGTGGTGATCAGGGCAAATGAACCTGTGGGCAGCTTGTAGTCTAGTGGCTATGGTACATGACTGGGACCCCTGAGTTTGGTGGCTCAAACCCCAGTCCAGCCACAGTAAGAACACCATTGCTGTTGGGACCCTTGAGCAAGGCCCTTGGGATTGGCCCTTGGTTAGCCTAATCAAGTGTAAGTCGCTTTGGATAAAAGCGTCAATGACATCATCATTTAGCAATGATATAATGTGAAATGATGATAATGATGAGGATGACTAAAGAGTCAGGTCACACAGCAGCAAAGGCAAAGCAAAGACCAGCCCAGGTTTGGCAGAGCCATCCACACTTGCTTAAGGCCTGTGAATGTTCTCCACAGCCAAAGACCGCTCCAGCTCCATAGTAACCTGATGCGGTCCAAACGCCTGCAGTGTGGCTCACCGTGTTGTCCATGTAGGCCTCAGTCCAGACTGTGTCGTGCTCGTGGTCAATCACCTTGGGCCTACTGAGCACGTGCAGGTACCTCATCACATTCTCCTGCACATCGGCCAGCGTGGAGATCTGAGTGAAGTACCCTGTGCAGAGACACACACACACACACACACACACACACATAAACACAACAGTATGGCTTTTACTGTAAGGGAATCCTAAGGTCAGGTCTTAAATTTTCTGAGAAAATAAGTGCAAATCTCAGCAGACAAAGGATACACACACCTGTGCACCTGTTCACACACACACACATACAAACACACTCTTCCACCTGCACAGACACAGATGTAAATAGGTAGCACCGAAGACACACCTTTATTGGCACACGCCATCCATTTGAGATTATCAGCGAAGGCCGACTCTCGGCCAATCAGGTAGGTGAAGATACGTACCTGCCAACGGACAGACAGACGGAAAGACAGGAGTGATTTAGATGGTCCTTTAAAGCAGCAAAAAAACATCTCTGTGTGTGCGTGTGCAGGGACTGAGTGTGTGTGCGTGAGTGAGTGTGGTGTGTGTGTGTGAGTATGTGTGAGAGAGAGAGTGTGCAGTAAAGGTAATTACTGATAAACCTCGATTAACAGCTCCATTCCACTCTGCCATTCATAGCAGGTTGGGTGATCACTCACCGGACTGACACGCAGCGACCTCCACCACAGCCCACTGCACACACACTGCTTCTGACACAGTTACACACACACTCATACACACACACACACACACACACACACACACACACACACACACACTCATACACCCTCTATTCCCATACAACACCCCCCATCCCACATCCTCATCCGGCACCTCAACTCCTCCATCTCCTAAAAAATACTCCATATAATTATACCACATCATGGAGTTCACATTCAGGAGACCCTCACATGCTGCAGTCAGACTGTACATCTTATCCTGCTGATGAATTTAAAAGTGTTCTCTGAGGGGAGCCTCTGCTTACTGAGACCAAACGGTTATGGGGTTAAAGTGTTTTCTTGTTGGGGGCAAATGGTACACTATTATGTTCACTTATGAAGGAAAAAGGGGACCATACTGTTATTCAATTATGGAGGAGAAAGGGGACCATACTGTTATTCAATTACTGAGGAGAAAGGGAACCATATTAGTGCTCACTTACTGAGGAAAAAGGGAACCATATTAGTGTTCACTTACTGAGGAGAAAGGGAACCATATTAGTGCTCACTTACTGAGGAAAAAGGGAACCATATTAGTGTTCACTTACTGAGACTGATTGCTTCACATCAATAAAGTGTTCCCTTATTGAGGGTAAAGTGTACACTGAGAGTGGTTGTAGTATTTAAGTGTTCTCTTATTGAGGTTAAAGGTTATAATATTATTTCCCTTAATAAGGGTTAAAGTTATGGTTTTGAACAGTTTCTGACTCTGAGACAGGATGCCAGTCTTATTTTCAGTGTTTCCTGGGATGTGCAGAGCAGAAGCAGATGTGCCAATCAGACTCAGAACAGTTTCACACAGGCAAGATGACGAGCAGAGACGGATACAGGGTAGCACATTTACTGTAAGGAACCTGATCATTTCTGATGTGCTGAAACCATATGCTAATCAATGACAAACACACGCCCTGGCTGGGGTCACGGTGGGGTCAGTGGGCGGGGCTTACCTTCCTGTGGGGCCAGTTGTACTTGGCAAACACAGAGTCGAACATTTCTGTCGCTCCGTCTGTCACCAGCATGATGGCCTGACTGCACATGCTCCCACGCCCTGTCTGATTAAACTGAGAACCAGCAACATGATTACACACGTAGACACGTACACACATAAACACACACACACACACACACACACACACACACACACACTCTCACACACACATGCATACACAAACACACAAACAAACACACAAACACACTCACAAACACACATAAAACACACACACACACACACACACACATGCATACACAAACACACACACAAACACACAAACACACTCACAAACACACACAAACACACACTCACAAACACACACACTCCCTGTCTGATTAAACTATGAGAACCAGCAACATGATTACACACGTACACACGTACACACATAAACACACACATACAAAAACACACACACACACTCTCTCACACACACATGCATACACAAACACACAAACAAACACACGAACACACTCACAAACACACACACTCCCTGTCTGATTAAACTGAGAACCAGCAACATGATTACACACGTAGACACGTACACACATAAACACACACATACAAAAACACACACACACACACACTCTCTCACACACACATGCATACACAAACACACAAACAAACACACGAACACACTCACAAACACACACACTCCCTGTCTGATTAAACTGAGAACCAGCAACATGATTACACACGTAGACACGTACACACATAAACACACACATACAAAAACACACACACACACACACACACTCTCTCACACACACATGCATACACAAACACACAAACAAACACACGAACACACTCACAAACACACACACTCCCTGTCTGATTAAACTATGAGAACCAGCAACATGATTACACACGTAGACACGTACACACATAAACACACACATACAAAAACACACACACACACTCTCTCACACACACATGCATACACAAACACAAAAACAAACACACGAACACACTCACAAACACACACACTCCCTGTCTGATTAAACTGAGAACCAGCAACATGATTACACACGTAGACACGTACACACATAAACACACACATAAACACACACACACAAAACACACACACACACACACACACACACACACACACAACACACACACACACACACAAACAAACACACTCACAAACACACACAAACACACACTCACAAACACACACACTCCCTGTCTGATTAAACTGAGAACCAGCAACATGATTACACACGTAGACACGTACACACATAAACACACACATACAAAAACACACACACACACACACACTCTCTCACACACACATGCATACACAAACACACAAACAAACACACGAACACACTCACAAACACACACACTCCCTGTCTGATTAAACTATGAGAACCAGCAACATGATTACACACGTAGACACGTACACACATAAACACACACATACAAAAACACACACACACACTCTCTCACACACACATGCATACACAAACACAAAAACAAACACACGAACACACTCACAAACACACACACTCCCTGTCTGATTAAACTGAGAACCAGCAACATGATTACACACGTAGACACGTACACACATAAACACACACATACAAAAACACACACACACACACACACACACACACATAAACACACACACACACACACACGAACACACTCACAAACACACACAAACACACACTCACAAACACACACACTCCCTGTCTGATTAAACTGAGAACCAGCAACATGATTACACACGTAGACACGTACACACATAAACACACACATACAAAAACACACACACACACACTCTCTCTCACACACACATGCATACACAAACACACAAACAAACACACGAACACACTCACAAACACACACACTCCCTGTCTGATTAAACTATGAGAACCAGCAACATGATTACACACGTAGACACGTACACACATAAACACACACATACAAAAACACACACACACACTCTCTCTCACACACACATGCATACACAAACACACAAACAAACACACGAACACACTCACAAACACACACACTCCCTGTCTGATTAAACTGAGAACCAGCAACATGATTACACACGTAGACACGTACACACATAAACACACACATACAAAAAACACACACACACACACACACACACTCTCACACACACATGCATACACAAACACACAAACAAACACACGAACACACTCACAAACACACACAAACACACACTCTCAAACACACACACTCCCTGTCTGATTAAACTATGAGAACCAGCAACATGATTACACACGTAGACACGTACACACATAAACACACACATACAAAAACACACACACACACACACTCTCTCACACAAACATGCATACACAAACACACAAACAAACACACGAACACACTCACAAACACACACAAACACACACTCACAAACACACACACTCCCTGTCTGATTAAACCAGCAACATGATTACAAATAAACACACACAAACGTACACACACACACACACACACATACACAAACACACACACACTAAATAATAAACACACACATGCACACACACACTCACACACTCACAAACACACACACACACACGCACACACACATACAGACTGACAACCAGAAAAAACTAAAACACACAAAGAGGCACACAAACAACACACATAACACACAAACACATTTACAAACTCACACATCTCCAAATACGCACACACACTTTCTCCCTCATTCTCTCTCTCTTCCTCTCTCTCTCTCTTTCTCTCTCTCTCACACACACACACACACACACACACACACACACACACACACACACACACACACACACACACACACACACACACACACACACACACTCACAAAACACACACACACACACACAAACAAAGGCTTTTATTCACAGGGAAACAAAGCGGCTCCAGCAGTGACAGAATAGAGAGATAAGAGCGACATTGATCCAGCGCTGGCTTTGAACTGAATCGGTTAATTACTGCGGAGGACTACAGTGAACGCAGTACAGAGCTCCCCTGGGACCAGGGCCATTATCTCTCATTCACATTGTGCTGAGTCCACTGGGGGAAAAAGATCACTTTCTTATAAACACCTTTAATTGCAACAACTCTCTATAAACGAAGCTCATCCCGGAGATTAATTACTCTAATTAAGTGATTTATTCACCCGCAGAGAGGGTGCTGCTCAATGCATTCTGTTTTCAAAGGTTGTGCTTTGGAAAATCCTCTGTTTCCACAAACTAAGAGTAAGGAGGCTTGGAAACAATGAAACTCCTCTCATCACCTCCTCTAAACTACAATGCACATTTAGAACTGATTAATGCATGTATGTAAACAGTTTTTTATTTTTTTAATTCTTCAGAAATATGATATTCTCTAATCTTTAAAAAAATTTCTCAAAGTCAAGCTTTCAATACTAGGTGAGTTAAAGACTCATAAATCACATCATTAGGTGAGTTAAAGATTCAAAATCCCATCATTAGGTGAGTTAAAGATTCAAAATGACATCATTAGGTGAGTTAAAGATTCAAAATGACATCATTAGGTGAGTTAAAGACTCATAAATCACATCACTGCTCAGTTAAAGACTCAAAATGGCATCATTAGGTGAGTTAAAGATTCAAAATCCCATCATTAGATGAGTTAAAGACTCATAAATCCCATCATTAGGTGACTTAAAGACTCAAAATGGCATCATTAGGTGAGTTAAAGACTCGTTCTCACATCACTGAGGAGGGTGAAGGCTTCAGTTAAAGCATTCCCCAGGAGCCCCATGCCTTTGGCAAACAGCTTGTCCAGATGCTCTCTGAAATGCTGAAATGAGAGGCACACACAGAGCAGATGCATTTTACACACTGACAATCAGCTCACTCATAGTATTATAATTGATAATGTGACCCATTTGGCATTCATCCCATCACTCATATGAGAGACAATACTGCGTTGATATGACTGATTTGAATACCACAAGACTTGTGTGTGTGTGTTTTTTGTATGCATGTGGGAGAGTGTGAGTGGGAGACAGATAGACAGAGAGAGAGACAGAGAGAGAGAGAGAGAGAGAGAGAGAGAGAAGGGCCTGAAAGTGACTGAGGGATGAAGCTGATCTTTATGACTCCATGTAAAGAAGGACATAAGGAGGGGAGAAACCGGAAAAAAAAACACATCTGGCTGAAAATTAAAAAAACAGAATCCTGTGAAAGTCATTTGACAGGTTATTACTGTGAATGGGTGAAATGAGTTAATATCACGCTGGCTTTATGCTGAGAGCCCTTTTGCAATACAATAATGTGCCAGGAGGAGAGGAATGATGGACCAGGTGGAGGTAATATTGCTCTCCAGCCAGCAGGGGGAGCAAGCAGGCTATTGTGTTATAAATCTCAGCATACATGCACAGGATACAGAGGAAGTGCTGGAGGGATTGTGCCCTCCTGCTAGTGTTTTCTTCCACACACATTAGAGACTAATTTATGAAAATGTTAATTTACACTGTTATCAGTGCGACTTATGAAAGCCTGTGGAAAAGGCCTTGGGCAGGAAGTTTGACTTGATGACATCACTTCCTGCCGTGCTGCTCACTCACATCTTTGTTGTTTTTGTCTGCTTGGACCAGCGTTCCATTCAGGCAAGGCTCCACGTAGTGGATCTCCTGGTTGTACTGCAAGACATGCACACATGCTAATATGCTACCTGATTCCAAAAACATACAGAATGCAGAAGGAACCAGATATCTTTGGTAGCACAAACAGCAGAGGTATCAATTATATGACTTGTATAAGACACAGTTCATGGGTACAGAATACTTTGTTTCTTCCAGATCCTAAGGTCTCTAATGAAAGCTGAGACTGAACAGTATCTGAAAAACTATTTGGCCTTACTCTTGTACATACACACACAAACACGAACACACACACACTCTCACATGAAAACGGAAGAGAATGCATTTTAAAAATGAATGCATTTTATATATATTTCTGAAGCAGAAGTGCGCTGCCGCTTTCGCGGCAGGTGTCGGTTTCCGCGGTGACGATGAGGCGGCAGGGAATCCCTGTGGCCTGCCTCTATCACATCATACTGTTCATTTAACGCATGGCTGACGATTACGTTTCAAACCACATTAACAACGTCTCCGCCCGTCTCTGCTGCTCTCGCTCTTCATCAGTCTTGGCAGCGTGTGGCAGAGAGGGCGGTCGGGGGTTTGGGGGGGGAGGGGGTTAGGCTGGTTTCCAAACCCAGCGGTTACACACTCAACTCTTAACTGTACACTAGCCTGGGAGAGGATGCCTGCTGAGCGAAGACATATTCATATCCATAAAAATGATAGCAGTAATGCGTGCCGCTGTCAGGGGTCTGTGCTGCTCCGTAACCACGGGCATGCTTCCTGCACAGCTGCTGAACTACAGCGTCATTATCAACACTTCCACCTGCACTCTCACTGCCGCGCAGTCAGATGCGCGATTCTAACACCATTATACCTACGACCAGTCACACTGACACATGTACACAGCATGCATTAACCTGTGTAATGGGTTTGCAATTCAGAAACTCCAGCCAGTAAACCCAAGAGGTGCTGGAATGCTGATCCTAAATCTTCTCTTGACACTTGCACACTGATTCAGCTCTCTGCATTGTGTGAATAGAAGACAGTTTTAGAATGCGACATGCATGATTCTGGAACTCTGCCGTCGCTATGGAGCCATTAGCTGTTTGAGATCATGAACTGAGCCAGTTGAGCCCGGTATGATCTGTGATTGTGGCAAGGTGGGGGCGAGGCACTCACGGCGATGATGTTGAAGAAGTCATCATCCCCGAGCGTGTCCAGGATGGACGACACGGTCTGGCGGGCGATGGTGAGGCGCAGACCCTTCATGCTGCCACTGACATCCACCAGGATCACCACGTCCTTCGGAGAGGTCGCCGCCTGGATGTACCTGCGCCGAAAAGCCCACAAACACCGTTACACCGCCATGATGGCATTCACACCTCTACTTGCTTCTGTCACTGCACCCAGGCATCATTGACTACACACAAAATGATGATGCTCAAATTTTATTTTAGTTCATATTAAGCTGAAAATGGAGGCTTTTTACATGATGCTGAAGTGAGGCAGTTTGAGGCGTTATAATCGTAAAACTCACCATTTACGGTTCCTGCAGTCGAAAGATATGACCCCATGCTCATCTGAATGCCACTTCACACCTGGGGGAAAGGCCAATCACGTGTCAGCAAACACCTGCTTAGAATCAGTGCAATCGCATCAGAACGCTCACATCTTTTCCTGCATTATTCTGTTTCTTATTTTCTCTTTTAACAACCCCCTTCCACCTCCACATAGTCTTTCTGAATATTGTCAAGTATGTCAAAATGAATCAAATTGTACAATGACATTAATAATCTCCTACTGGTGGAGGGTAAGATTGAAATTTGGCAGTACAGTATAATGGTTAGAGAACGGGAATTTCAAACTCATAGTCATAGCTGATTTCACCATAAGTTGTTTGGTTTTACCACAAGTTGTTTGTTTTGTTTGTCATTTCAAATGTTTCTTTTGTTTGTTCTTTATTGATGTTTGGTGTATGGTGTGGTAAAATGGTGAAATAAGTACTTGTCAAAAACACCTGGGTACTGTCTGCAGAATCCCTTCACACAGTCTGACTCACCTGGGTACTGTCTGAAGAATCCCTTCGCACAGTCTGACTCACCTGGATACTGCCTGAAGATTCCCTTCACTCGGTCTGACTCACCTGGGTACTGTCTGAAGAATCCCTTCACATGGTCTGACTCACCTGGGTACTGTCTGAAGAATCCCTTCACACAGTCTGACTCACCTGGGTACTGTCTGAAGAATCCCTTCACACAGTCTGACTCACCTGGATACTGTCTGAAGAATCCCTTCACACAGTTTGACTCACCTGGGTACTGTCTGAAGAATCCCTTCACTCGGTCTGACTCACCTGGGTACTGTCTGAAGAATCCCTTCCTTCTGACTCACCTGGGTACTGTCACCTGGGTACTGTCTGAAGTCTTCACGGTCTGACTCACCTGGATACTGTCTGAAGAATCCCTTCACTCGGTCTGACTCACCTGGGTACTGTCTGAAGAATCCCTTCACTCAGTCTGACTCACCTGGGTACTGTCTGAAGAATCCCTTCACTCGGTCTGACTCACCTGGAAGTACTGTCTGAATCCCTTCACACAGTCTGAAGAATCCCTTCACTCGGTCTGTCTCACCTGGGTACTGTCTGACTCACCTGGGATACTGTCTGAAGAATCCCTTCACTGTCTGAAGGTCTGACTCACCTGGGTACTGTCTGAAGAATCCCTTCACTCGGTCTGACTCACTACCTGGGTACTGTCTGAAGAATCCCTTCACACAGTCTGACTCACCTGGGTACTGTCTGAAGAATCCCTTCGCACTGCCGAAGTACTGCCAGATGAGGGACGGGTCTTTCTCAAAGTTATCTACAAACACTTTGTTCAGAGCCTCTGACCAGTACACACCGTTCATGATGGCGGAGTCTGGGGGAGGGAAGAGGGGAGAAACGTGTTTCAGATCAGACCTCAACTCAACCGAGACTGTGATCAATACCCAGCTTTCATAAGGGAAGGGAAGAAGGGACAAACGCGTTCCAGATCGGACAAAAACACAGCCATGAATTTCACCAGCGGTCAGAAATAGGCATGTTTACATTTGAAATTAGCATGTTTATTACAATATATTTCATATGCTCTGTGGGTTTCCTGGTTTTTCTGTTTCGTTTAATTTATAACCTTTAGTGATCTTTAATTGTGAGTGTATAAAACAGCATTTCACTGTTTCGCATGCTTAAGAAAAGTAGATGATGGCTGGTGATTGGCCATCATTAGTGAGCCGTTTTGCATTCTGACACCTGATTTGTTGGAGCTGCATCCATGTATAAATGCAGGGGGAAAGAACTACATTCATTTAGCATCAGTTAGCTTTCAGTTTAAATCAACACTGCTCCAGTGTATGTCATCCATATTGGGCTTGTATAAACACTGTTAAAGAGAGAGTTAAAATCAACACTGAATATTTCATTGTGCAAATGTGTGCAGATGAGTGCCATTTTTGTAGATATGAATAATCGTATGTTGACTTGCAGTCATATGATGTTGATTTTTAGGCGCATAAAAATGCAGACACTGCATAAAACTCGCACATAAAAAAGCAATTAGAATATCAATCATAATCACTAAAAATTCTCCTTTTAATGCACAGCTGAATTGTGCTGAATCATAAAGCCAGTGGTGATCATTACTCCGTTTCCAGGAGCCGAATGATTATCTGTCTCAGTGTACTTCACTGACAGACAGCCCAAAGCAGCTCAAACCAGCCCAAACCGGCCCAAACCAGCCCAGGCAAGCAAGCCCAACTCAAGCTACCTGATCCTAGTGCAGCTCAAACCAGCCCAAGCCAGCCCAGCCCAGTCCAGCCCAGGGCTCTGCGGTTTCAGCCACACCCTCTGTGCTGTCCCCTGGAGCTGGAGTAAATCTCATCTCAGCTCCAGGACAGGCTAATCCACCACTATTACATCATGTCAGCTTCATAAAAGACCTTGGGCAGGACCCAATAAAACAAATTCAGCCTCTTCAAGGCCGCATGCCGTTCACTCAAAATAGACTTTTGTCTTTTGAAGGGCATGGGCTGCTTTAGAATGAAAATAGCACATTTCGGATGACATGTTTGCTTGCCTCCAGTAAAAATAGGAAATACAGTCATGCACTGCATAATGTCCGACCGCATACGGGACGTAGCGGACGCAACATATTTAACCTATATATTACCTTACCAGATACATTAGCTAAAATACAGCACTCTATGTGTATAGTGTTTTTGCTATTTAGTCAATGGAAGTACACTGCAGTATCTCATATAGCTTTGATAATATGGTGTTTGCACAACGTCCAAATCACATAACGTCCTGTTTCACAGAACGTATCGTGGACGTTACGCAATGCATGACTGTACTGAGAGAAATACATGGTGTGATGTAAAGTAAGTTTTGATTTGATTTACTTTAAGACAATGGTTTTCGTCTTATATCTGCTTTTCCCCCCTGGGGTGGGGGAGGAGGGGGAAGGGGGGGTGAGGAGCTCCTCTCTGAGCTGCAGACAGGAGATGGCTCAGGTTTGTCACCTGTCTCTGTGGAATTTAGGGCTGCGTTCTAATACTCACATTTTGTATCCTCTCCTCCAAACAAAGGATACAGCGATGTATCCTACTGCTGATGATTTTTCACATTTGTGGGTGACATCACTGTGCTCATGACCAGTCACATTAAAAGACCATCCCATGGGATATTTTGATTGGCTTAGGTATCCTCGGAATCAGTCAAAGTTACATGACTTCATCAACAGCCGATATCAACTTTCATGAAAGGGCTAATTGGATTAGCTGTTCCAACTTTCATTTCATTCCTCATTTCCTAGTCTCCTCCACTTGCTTCCTCCCCTCCTTCTCTCCACATACTTCCAGGGTAGGAGATGAGTGGAGGACAGGAGGAGATGAGGAAAAGTGCTGAACGCTCTCAAGGTGTCACTCAGACAGCGGAGCCTGGACTCTGCCCCTTCGCCCTGATGCCACCGCCCAGAGGAATCCCCATCCAAAACTCTGGCCAAACAGGGGCACCGAGGAGGGGGAGGTGAAATTCAGCAGAAATATCACCTCCTCTCACTTTAAATCTCTGTCTCTTATTTATGTTTATAACTGGCAGATCCTTTAAAACCCTTGCTCAAAAGTGTGAAGAAATAGGTGAGGCACAGACACAGTGTCATTGTCACAGCTGACAATGATTAAATCATTTTAGCATAAGGCTGCAGCATAAAAATGTTTAAAGCTGTGAAAGGGTGTGAATACTTTCTGAACACACTGTAAATGAAGGTGCGGAGCTCCATGTGTTCAGAGTTTCTGCGCACACAGTGACTTCATTGAAGCAGGCTACAGTTTTCATTACAGTTTGATTGTGCAGCTGACTGCCTCTGATTGAATAACTCTTATGTCTGGATGAGAAAATGTACATGTGCTTCAGATCAATGTGTTCACTTTGTGTACCTGGATCATTGTGTTTACCTGTTTACCTGCATGAGAACGTGCACAAAAAGGCACAACACAGACACAACCAATTTTTTTTCCAAAAAAAAATAAAAAAAACAAACAAGCCAAAAATGAAACAGTGTTTGTTCCACAGGTGTCACAGGGGAGCTTCAGAACCCAGTATTCCCTGTTCTGTGCACTGGATAAACCGCCTGTTCACACTGCAGCAATGTTGGCCCAAGCCTTCGCCGGTCACACACATCTGTACCCGTTCCACAAAAGGTCACACGTACCTTTATTGTACATGTTGGTTGGGACTTGAACGACACTGAGGCTGAGGTTGACTGACAGGTTATTAAAATGATCGTTTGGTTCCAGAATAAACTCCTTTCCCAGATCCACAGTGTTCCCCTGCTCATCGACTTCATTTATTAACACTGCATTGAAGTATTCATACTGAGGAGAGAACACACACACACACACAGACACAATACAGACAACAACAAAAGCACATCAAAAGCTGGATATCTGCAGGGACAACACTGTTGCCATGCACACAACTAATGACATGCAAATGCATAATGACATGCACACACATGCATGCATGCATGCATGCATGAAAACATATGCACATATGCACATATGCACAAGCTGATATGCATCTAACACACTCACATGCAAGTAGGCTCTCATCTGCACTTGCACATGCATGCTAAAGTGTACACGCACGAAAATGCGGAAACACTCGCTTATAAATGCACATGCATGTGTGCACTAACCTGTACGTGCATGCACAATCGCTGCTACACACGCACATGCAAATACGTGGACACATACGCAAACATGCATACAGGAGCACTGGCTCAGCACTGGGCAGCACAACTATGTCAACAGAGACTCTTACCAATTACATAATGTAATCCAAACTAATGCGGCCATCGAATGCCATAGAAAATGTTTACTTGCATTGCTCTTCAACAGTTTATCATTTCTTCCTAGCTCATAATGAGCTATGAGATATGGCATAAAAGATATACACACTGCCCATGTATACAAAACAACGACCAGCCATGTTCCTATCTCTTCCCAAGAGCCAGGTTGGCTGCTGTAACATACTCTAACATACTCCAGCTGGCAGATTCCAGGTGAATGCTAGTCTTTAGGGGATCAACGGACAGAGGTGGCTTTCCAGCGGACTCCAGGTAATGACTAATGCAACGTGCAGTGTGTCTGAATTAAGCTCCGTTCATATCAGTGTACCGTATGTTACATGAATTCATTCTCTACCAACCTTTTATCAACCCTGGCTGCATTGTTGTGTTAGGGTTTAACTATGACACTAATAATCCAAGCTGAAATTGAATTCTGAAATGAATTTGAGGTTCTGTGAGGTTATACAGTCCAGTTTCCATAATAACAAAATAATATAATAAAATAGTAACGGACACTGTGACCTTCACAGAGAAATGGTGGAGATCTGCGCAGTCAGAGCCCTGCGCAGATAGACCCAGTCACCCCACAAGCTGTCTGTGTGATGTAAAGGCTCATATGAGCATGCATGATGAACACCTTTTCATAAAAGCATGCGAATGATGAACAGTTACCTATTTATACACAAGAAAATGTGCCCTAGAATTTAGCATGTCCCTGGAATGAGACACCATAATGACATGCTCATTCAAAAGTGTGCCTGTTTGGGTCAGTATTTCTGTCATTGAATGATAAAACTTCACCTTCTCTCATTCTGACTGAAACAGTGGCTCTTTGTAGCTGATGCCTGGCCTTATTGAGCCTCAGCCTGCGCTCCTGTCTTCGGTTTTAATTAGGTTACTCAACACAAAACAAAAGGGAAATGATGCTGTTAAAATAATGAACGGCCTCCCTTTCAACTTTAACAGTGATTTACTTTCATTCATTCGATAATATGCTTGTGTGTGTGTGTGTGTGTGTGTGTGTGTGTGTGTGCGCACGCATTCGTGCATTCATGCCTGCGTACTAGAAAGGGAGAAGCAGACAGATGTAGAGCGAGACAGAGGAAAGTGAAAAGAAAAGAGAGAAAGTGTGGGTGAAGTGGAGGCAGAGGGAAAGTGACTGAAGGGGAGAGCACATTTCAGCATCAGTGTAATTACATATATATTAGATCTTTATTACAACTTTATTACAGACTCTCCATACTTAGTTTACTTTATTACTGTTTCCTCTCCACTCAGCTTACTGTTTCTCATTCATAGTGCTTCTTAAACTCTCATAACTCCATACTCAGTTTGGTTTCTAAAAGAGGAGCACAGTATACTTCAATAAAAGAGTAGCTCAGTGTGGTTTATTATAAGAGGAGCTCAGTGTGGTTTATGGAAAGAGGAGCTCAGTGTGGTTTGTAAAAGGTGTGTGAGGGGACAGAGCAGCTGTGACTGGCAGAGTGTCACCGCACTGTGGGGGTGGGACCTGCACTCAAAGCCTTGCAGAGGCTCATGGGATAGCATGCAAGGCCGTGAGAGGCGGACAGGCAGAAACATGTGGCCATTACCCAAGCTCCCGCCCCATAAAGCAGCTGCTGACAGTTAATATCACGGCTGAGTGACCCGCTGACGCGTGGAACTGCCACACTCGTGGAACTGCCACACTGCAGCAGCACTGACCAGAGAGAGCACACCTACACCCACCCACAGAGTTTATAACTGGAAACACACTGCAGTTTATAACTACTGAAACACTGCTGTTTATTACTACAGAGAGAGAAACACACTGCTGTTTAACTACAGAGAGAGAAACACACTGCTGTTTATAACTACAGAGAGACACACTGCTGTTTATTACTACAGAGAGAGACACACTGCTGTTTATAACTACAGAGAGAGAAACACACTGCTGTTTATAACTACAGAGAGAGAAACACACTGCTGTTTATAACTACAGAGAGAGAAACACACTGCTGTTTATTACTACAGAGAGAGACACACTGCTGTTTATTACTACAGAGAGAGAAACACACTGCTGTTTATTACTACAGAGAGAGAAACACACTGCTGTTTATAACTACAGAGAGAGAAACACACTGCTGTTTATTACTACAGAGAGAGAAACACACTGCTGTTTATTACTACAGAGAGAGAAACACACTGCTGTTTATTACTACAGAGAGACACACACTGCTGTTTATTACTACAGAGAGAGACACACTGCTGTTTATTACACACTGCTGTTTATAACTACAGAGAGAGAAACACACTGCTGTTTTATTACTACAGAGAGAGAAACACACTGCTGTTTATTACTACAGAGAGAAACACACTGCTGTTTATTACTACAGAGAGAGACACACAGCTGAGAGACACACACTGCTGTTTATTACTGTTGTTTATTACTACAGACACTGATGAAACACACTGCTGTTTATAACTACAGATGAGAGAAACACACTGCTGTTTATAACTACAGAGAGAGGGAGACACACACTGCTGTTTATTACTACAGACACACTGATGTTTATTACTACAGGGTGACACACTGATGACACACTGATGTTTATTACTACACACTGATGTTTATTAGACACACTGATGGAGACACACTGATGTTTTTACTACAGGGAGACACACTGATGTTTATTACTACAGGGTGACACACTGATGTTTATTACTACAGGGAGACACACTGATGTTTATTACTACAGGGAGACACACTGATGTTTATTACTACAGGGAGACACACTGCTGTTTATTACTACAGGGTGACACACTGATGTTTATTACTACAGGGAGACACACTGATGTTTATTACTACAGGGAGACACACTGATGTTTATTACTACAGGGAGACACACTGCTGTTTATAATGGTCAACGAGGTTTTAATCTAATCTCAGAACCAAGTGGGTTGGGTTAGGGGTGCATCACTTCCTCTCAACGCTGCCGAACGAGCACAAATCACTCTGGCACACGCAGGCTACAGTCATTTGCAGCTTCCATTAGCTTCAATAGAAAACTATGCTATCAACCACGATAAGCAAGATTTGGCTATGATCAGCTGGTGTGTTCTGGAAGTACAGGAAGAAACTGCTCACACTTGCTAAATGTATCAGGGGATCACTGCTATACTTCTGGGTACCGGTTTAATGTCTGACCAATGCAAATCATTTCTATGTGGAAATAGTTTTTTTTTAAAAAATGCTTTTATAACAAATGACTGGATATGGAAACTAAATAACTTGAACATTCACACAGTGTATACAGTCTGAGGCCCTTACTGCATATCTCTATGATTTATATCTAACCTCTTAATACTTGCAGTCATTTACGTTATGATATATGTAATCATGCTAAATTCTATATAACCACAACTTATGCCATGGTTAAATTTTGGGCAAAATATTAAATTTAAGCTGTTATTGTTTAGGTGATTAGAACTGCAATAATACCAAAATGGCTGGCAAGAGTTGCTCAGGGAATGAAAATATGTGGCTAAAACTTTTAAATGGTAACATGTCTGATTTTGGTGTTCTTGAAATCTTCTTATTATTCTTCTTCTTATTATTATTATTATTATTATTATTACGATTATTATTATTATTATTATTATTATAAAATCATTTAGCAATTAACATGAATATACACCAATTATTTGTAAACATTAAAAAACCGTTGCTAACCAAGCAGTAAAACGTTGAACAGAAAACATTTTTTCAATACATGCTATTTTAATGGGGTTCCGTGTAATACATAAATAGAAAGGTGAAACTCCGTCCATGGCACAAAGAAACTTTGCAATAGCTCATATCTGATGTTGATATGATCAACGCTACAGCCTGTAATGCAGTATTATTTTTAGAATCAGGGTTCATTGGTGTGATAAAAAACACCTCTTTCCTCGTAATTCGTAAGTATTGTCCACGAGCAGAAACGGCTGTGAAAGCGCGAGTGAAAGTGGAACAGGGAGAGAGGGAGAGCGCGAGCACCTCATTTATCACTGTCTCCCGAACAGCGCGAGGTGCTGACGGAGTCCCTGAGAACCCCCGCTCCACGCGCGGACAGCGGAACGCGGGCCTCGCAGTGCGGAAGAAAGAAGTGCGATAAAAACCCTTGATAACTCGTATGACAATAAATAACCGAGACTGTGCTAATATCGCCAGTCCTTCTTTTTGGGCGGCTGTTTTCACAGAAATGTCCCCATTATGAACTGGCAAACTGAAAAGCAGCTGCGTTCGTTATGAAATACCACACTTCTGGGAGCCGCTGCTCTTAAACCTAAGCTTCCTTCCCTTTGCTCTGCTCAGAGCTGTCCTAAATCATTTCATATTTCCCAATCTGCATTTGCAGGTTTGCATTTTAAACTTGAGTATTCTTTAAAAACACTTTTCTGGCAATGTATTGTGTCACTGTTGGAAAGCATAGCTAAATGTGCAAAGGAAAACTTAAACACTGGATTATTCTTACTATCAGAGATTTTTTATTCAGGCAGGTTTTGAAAAAGTGCATTTTCCGCATAGAGGGCAAAAGCACAAATCATTTTGAGAGTGTGTGTGATTTCAGGGGGGTCAGTCTGCTGTATCTGTTTCCACAACACAAAAGCCCTGTGTGTGTTTGTCTGAGATACACCTGAGAGACAGAAAACAACATACGGACCACTCCAGATACGTCCCGCTTACGGTGCATGTTAAACAAAGGCATCGGCATGCAGAAACGGCGGGTTTGGAAATGGCATATTGAGGGGTGCGTGGCGGCCCCCTGGCTGGTCGCCATGCGGAGCAGATGGGCAGAGTGCGGGCTCTGATAAGGCTGCGCAGAGCCAGGCCTGCAGCCCCGAGCAGCCAGTGATTGATTTTAATGGAGCCTGACAGTCATAAAAGACAAAACCCGGGTACACATTTAGACTAACTGCACTGTGTCTCTGGGGACTGCAGTCAGTATGTGCGTTTGCATGTGTGTGTGTGTGTGTGTAGGACAGTGTGTTCATTTTTATGAGTTTAAGCATGTGTGTTTGCAGCAGTACATATGTGTGTATGTCTGTGTTTTTGCATGTGTTTGAGTGTGTGTGTCAGAGTGTGTGTG
Organism: Albula goreensis; assembly: GCA_022829145.1. Classification (NCBI taxonomy): domain Eukaryota; kingdom Metazoa; phylum Chordata; class Actinopteri; order Albuliformes; family Albulidae; genus Albula; species Albula goreensis. The sequence continues at coordinate 2,700,149 of CM040754.1, forward strand.
TGTGTGTGTGTTTGTGTCAATACAAATGTAACAGAGCATGTGTTTGTGTGATCATGTGTGTGCATATGTGTGTCTGTTAGCTTGAGTGTTAGCTTGTGTGCTTTAGTTTGTGCGTGAATGCTCAAGTATCCATATGTAGTTGTGTAAATGTGTTCAGATTTGAGAGTGTGTATCTGTGTCTTTATATGTGAACATGTCTGTATTATTGTACATGTAAATCCAGCAGGTAAATGGTAGGTTTAGTTAGTTGCAGGTATGAGGTAGAGTGTGGGACCTTTCTTTTCCTTTATTTTACATATGGCTAAGCCTGGAATTCTCTTTCATTCCACAGTTTTGCTGCTTTAAGGGGGTCTCAGGCCTCGGATCTCAAATAACATTGAACTGAGTTCTTCTGATACAGAACCCTGCTGATGAGGAGCGCTGCTGATCAAAGCAGAAGCGTTCCCTCTGCGAGGCCAGAGAACCCTAATGATCACTGTCAAACCTGCCCCTGAACACACCCCCCCACCCCCACACACACCCAGCACAACCATATTATATTATATTACAGCTGCTCCTCCTTCCCTGCCACTGGCTGTTCCCCTGACTGCTGATCTCTTGGCTGTTCCTCCCTGTAAACGAGCAGCTTGCACACAGCTGCTCAAAGCCTGAGTGCTGATCACAGAGGAGAGGCATGTCTGCGCTCCGCCAGAAAAAAACCTAATCATCAATCCCCACACCTGGGGGAAGGTGGGACACATCTGCAGTCCTCAACCATTATACGCATGCACACGCGTGTGTGTGAGAGAGAGAGAGCATGTGTGTGTCAGAGTGTGTGTGGACATGTGTGCATGAGATTGGGTGCTGGTCAGAACACACTGCAGAGTCCATAGCCTCTCACATGCCATGCCATGCTTTACTGTTTTGGGTGAAAAGCATGCTGGGAAGGTCAGGGTTATCTTTGGGCAGAACACCATGCACACATTTACAGATAATGCAAATCATTATCAAAAACTATGCATTAAGTGATATCCGGATAAAACAACAACCCCTACTGTCATAGCCCAGGGCCAGGCAACCCTAATACTGGAGGACCTGCGGATGTTTGCGCTTTTTGTCCAAAGTTCTGGATTACAGTTTGAACAAATACGAAGTACTGTTTGACTGGTGAAGCCCCTCCTCCAACTCAGTTCATGGTCACCTGCATTCATCAAAGCATAATGACCAAGAAAAATGATGTAGTTTGGAGTTCCAGTGGCAAAACACCAGAACACATCCGCATCACTCCAGGATCAGAGCTGCCGACACCTGCCTTAGCCCATAGAGGTCTGCGCTGAGACCTGGTTACAGCTGTTCAATGGGAGCTGTCCCTGGTGCTGATATCAGAATTTGAGTGGACCTGTCAGCTGTCAGTTACTACAAAGTACCATGGAGTGGAACTTCTACTTAATGGTGAAAATAATCAATTCCATTCAGATGTGTGTAAGAATGATTGTTGCCTGTAATTGTGAGCAGTAACAATAATATTGTATATTTATAAGATGTATCATATTGTGTAATGTTTGCAGTGCCATATTATATCAATATGAATGTAAATTGAGCAGTATAATATTGGTAATAATGTTGTACTGACCTGCAGGTCTGGATCCTCCTCATGCTGCAGGTGAGCCTCTTCTGCTGCCTCCACCAGCCTCTGGAGACACACACGTTAAATACACACGTGTACATTATACACACATTAAATACACACGTGTACATTATACATTAAATACACGTTAAATACACACGTGTACATTATACATTAAATACACACGTGTACATTACACACACATTAAATACACACGTGTACATTATACACACATTAAATACACACGTGTACATTATACACACATTAAATACACACGTGCACATTACACACACATTCACATTTCACACTCACATGGAGACACACACATTAAATACACACGTAGATTATACACACATTCACATTTCACACTCACACACAAATTCACAAACATGCACACAAATAGATATTATAAACACATTCACACACACATTAAACATACACTCATTCACACACATGCACACATCTATACATACATTATACACACATTCACACACACAAACACTGTACGCACACAGTATACACACATACACACAAACACACAGTATTCACACACCAAAGGCGTGACTGTTGTGTGGTATGTGTTGGAAGAGGAAGTGTTGTGTGTGATACTCTGAAACAGATTCCATATGTACCCAGGGACTGCATTCCCATTAGTGCAAGTTCAGCTCAGATAGATTAATATGTCGTGGCCATCTGCATTAGCCATACACATGCTAACCACAAACAATTTCAAAACCAGGCAGATCTTTCAGCAATAACTGGGGGGCGCTAGGTTACCCCCACTTTCAATTCAGCCTAGAGCACTTTTCATAAACACCTCAGCAGTGAACACCAACATTTTTCCCCTGTTGTTTCAGTGAACTCAGGAGAACACAACACAGAATGACAGCTGAACTAATGGCCATCAAAGGGGAAATTCAGAATCACAGCTTTACAGAGGCAAAAACACATCCGTACACTTCCACAAAAAAAGGGTACGAGGCAAAAAGAATGATGGAAAACTACAGAACACCTGCACTCTGCACTTTTGCTCCCAAGTGATTTCTTTAATTTATTTGTGAGAAAATGGCATAATTAAAGTATATCTGTATGTGCAGCCAATCAGAACCAATGATGTCATGGATTTTATTTTAATACAGGTGGCCACATGAGACCAGTTTTGCCTGATGAGGAAGCAAACTCTGAAGCATTGCTACTTTTTACAGGAAATGACACACCTCCCTGGGAGCAGGCCAGATTTTCTCCTACCTCAAATGAAGTCATTTTAACTGTACTTTTTATTGTTTTGTTATAAATTATAAGACATAGCCTGGCCTATTTTTTAGTTGTACTGTATTATCCTATTTTACATTGCTGTTGTTTATTCCACTCCAGTTATGTGCACTGTCTCTTTGCCTAAACACATCGTTTCTGAGGTCACAGTCTACTTTTCATACCCACCACAGTACGATGACAATAAAGCTGAATTTAACTGAATCACAAATAGTCCATATAAATACAGAGGTTTAGAGAAATAGACAAATTATTATGAAGACCCCATATGAATGCACACAGTTAGAGATAGATGAATTATCATCGCCCATATGCACAGGTTTAGCAAACGATGAATCACCATAAGCGTACCGATATGAACGCATTGGCTTAGAGAGGGGTAACTTGTCACGATATCCCAGATGGAATTCACAGGGCTGGCGGCGTTAC